>OW203761.1:32021526-32413893 GCA_934045905.1 Leuctra nigra | reverse complement strand
AAATTCAAGTAGCTCATCGATTTAAGAATCCGTAAACGTACACATTCAGTGATAGGTTCGATCAACGTGACGCATGCAATCAGAACAGGAATTCGAACAAATATCTATCATTTTTCCACAACTGTGAGCGTGTTTCTCGTTGCATACCAAAATCCATTCTTCTTTTCTCCCTCTTATATTATTCCGATCCAAAGAATCCAGATTCCAACTCCTCCATGCCTTTGTCCGATATTTGAAATATCTTTCTCATGTCCAATCTTTTGTGCGTGATCCATATCTTTACATTTCAACCCTATTTTTTTCCTCTCTTTTTACATCATTTTCCATACGTTCAGACTCATAACCATCTTAATCTCCTCACGCGAAAGCATCAACTCTACAGCCTCCGGCATCGAACAATTCTCAAGATCTCATAATCAATATGAAGGAAATATCTCTTGGAGAATGTTCCCACGAAATGAGCTGAAATGAAACCTATCTTTCATATTTCATGGACCGTGGTGCATTCATTGGAGTCGTGGATGCATGTTCGTCGCCTAATTAGAAGTTCCATCGTTTGAAAGCACAGGACGACGGCGCACTTCAAGTATCCCTGAAATAATGTCACAAAGTCTATCGATTGCTCTTTCTCCTTCTGCTGCGAGTGGCTAAAACAATGGAACATCTCTTTAGAATAATATTGGGTACTCTCTTCTTGTTCAAATCTTTTTTTTTCTGCTTGCATCTCGGCATACATTATTGGACTTGGAAAAGTAATATTCCATATCCTGCCAAATACGCTCTGTTCTGAAAACTAAACATTACTTTAACCCACTACTACAAGAATAAAATAACAATGTTTGAATTACCTCCCTCGTTCTGTTATTATTAACTTGGCATGAAAGAGAGCCAGCGCTAAAACTGATAACACTAAATTAATCGCACACAAATGCACGGTAGCGAACGAAACAAAGATTTTAATATACTTTAGTCATTGTTATCTCGGTTAATTTCAGTGACCACAAGACTAAAGAGGGAAACCGTGATTGTACTCGGGATCAGAGTAACAGCGCGTTGTTCCCGGGAATGTACTCCAGATTGCCTGCATGCCTTATCGCTACACAGGAGTCTTTTGTCTTCCCATGAGGCTGGATGAGCAACAAGGATAGGCTCGTGCTGAAACGAGAGGGAGAAACTCGTACCTTGTCTGCCCAGAGCCTGTCTCGGGCTATAGATGTGGGTTAATGAGAATAGACTTACTCAACCCATGGTGTACGCAGATTGCAAACAAAGAACGCGCCCAGCTTTTATCAAGTCCTCGAGAGAAGAGGAGGTTTTATAAAATGATCTCGGTGTGAGGTTTCATTCCCGACGGGAGTTGGACCGAGTTTTCTAGCATGTGTAGTTGAGTTAAAAGTTTAACACAACATGGATGTGTATCAATTGAACATTCCGCGCACTCTCTTGCTTCGCGAGACAATTATCAGACGAGAGTAAAAATGAGATGAAAGGGAATGAAATAGCATACGAGGACGTAACGAAATTAAAAGCACTGCTTCAGGACAGAATTTTTACTACGACACCAACTTCATTATACACTCATAGAAAATTATACTTCATAGTTTGCAGAAAGATAACTTTAAAATAAATATTCCAATCTGAAAATGCAAGTTATTTAGGTTATTACGTTACAGATTTACTGACACATGTGCAAGCGAACTGTGCTTTGAAATATTTCTCACTTTACAAGTATAACCTGGCTGTCAGTTCCATAATTGAGAGCCCGCGTTCATAAACCAGCTAATGGCAGTTATCTGGCTTATGCGCGCATAACAAGCCATGTGTACAGTGATGTGTTTACTTTAACTCTTAATAGATGGACCCAGACCCAGACCAGAACTTCATATTCGGGTTAGATCCCCTAATAAAATATAATTGAGCGAGCGAAGCGAGCGTCTCCATTTGGCTCTTTTGGCACGGACCTCTGTTTTTTTTTTTGTTTTTTTTTTTTTTTTCTGTTACTGACGATATACAGGTCAGAGTTTTTCTTCGATCGAGCTGAAATTTTGCACACATGTACGTAACATTTCTGATTGTTGCAGACCCTAATTTTTTTGAAATCCATTGATTGGTTCAAATTTAAAAAAAATTAACTTTCGATTGGTTGTTTTGATCAAATTGAAATTTTGACAAGTCATTACCCCCAACATTGTACCCAATCAAACAAAGTTTCAGCCAAATCCTCCCATTGGTTAAAATTTAAAACCATCTTTCCTGTGTTTTTAGAAATTTAAACTATAACCGATTGAACGATCAACTTATAACTTCGCATGATGGTTGGGTCCAACATTATCTGCATTTTTGACAATTTTCATACTAATCTGTGTTTAAATCCAAACGTTATTGACATTTTACGGACTATTAGCGTGTTGGCTGTCAAATTCACGGCGACTTCGACTCTTCAGTTCAAGGCAAGGTAGTTAGAGCAGAAACTTTCAAACGCAAATGAAACTGATAATGACCGTTCAACAGTCGATCTGATATTGTGTAGACACACTTATATCATATGAGTGGTCTCAGGTATATTTTTTGAAGGAGATCCTGTGATTTTTGAAAATTAACACGGAACAGTTCAATCATAAAGGTTCAATTGATCAACTTAAAGCTTTGCATGGTTATTTGGACCAATATTTTAGGAATGTTTTGAGATTTCTATACAAATCTGTGGCGAAATTTTAGAATTATTGGCTTTTAATGACATTTTCGATAGACAGAATTTCGGTTCGAGGTGTTGCGCGTATCCGTGCTCGCTCATCAACGCGTTACTCAGATTCATTGGTTAAAATTTAAATAAATATCTCCTGATAGGCTGAAAAATGAAAACGGTCTTCGATAATTCTGATCAAACTCATATTTTGCATGATCATTAAGACCAATATTGTCTCTTATTTTACAAAATTTCATCCCAATCAGTTAAGAACGTATGAAGTTATTTACATTTTTAATATCTGTCAGTAATGAAGTATCGAAATGAATGTTTTCCAGTGCCAATTGAAAATTGATTCTGATTTGCTTTATGAACCAGGTGCTTAGATGCTATTTTAAAGTTTCGATGAAAAGCATACACTTTTAAGTTGATATCATAATCAATTCCATATGGATGTATATGTTTTCTGTGCGTTGTGTACGCATTTCCGGTTCGAGAATTTGCACGTACCCGTGCTCGCTCATCAACGCGTTACACTGAGCGTTTTCCTAGTACAATATTTTGTAATCACTAATAAACGTTCAATTACCAATTTATTGGTTTTTAATCAATTCATTAGTTAAACATGTTCAATAACCAATGAATTGGTTAAACATACTTCAAAAAGATACAGTATCTAAATGTACAGCTCCTTCTTGATGAAAATGACTTTAATTCCGAGGGAATATTTGTTACTTAATTTGAGTCTATAAATAAATATGACCCTAAATTCTGAGAAAGGC
Organism: Leuctra nigra; assembly: GCA_934045905.1. Taxonomy (NCBI): domain Eukaryota; kingdom Metazoa; phylum Arthropoda; class Insecta; order Plecoptera; family Leuctridae; genus Leuctra; species Leuctra nigra. The sequence continues at coordinate 32,410,425 of OW203761.1, read as the reverse complement.
CGTGTAATAAAATGTACGTAACAAACTAATGGGTCTGTAATCATCTCGTGTTGAACTGTACACAGCACTAGAGGCACAGACAACTAGAGGGTACAGAATGTAGGCTGCCGACTTGCCGAGGTTGATTATCGCCTGGAGTGTCAAGTCATGACGGGGTAAATCTTCATTTAGATCCACAAGAACAGCTCATACTTCCCTGGAAGAGAAGGTGATTTTATCGGCTTCAAGCTCCTGTAGCTTTTGCAAGAAATCAATACTGGAGCATTGTTTGATAAAATAGATATTTGTAAGGATGGATCTGGGTTGTCTGCTGGAAGAATGGAGATGCCAAGGTTTAGGATAGTTCAATGATTTTTGTATATACAATTCAAAATTAACTTAGTAATTTATCCAATTTATCCAATTATTTATGAACGTGCACCAACACTAATGTTAAAAAACTTATAAATGTATAAGAAATAAATGTAAAGTACATTCATGGCAAGTTTGTGATAAAATGTACACTAATCTAGGATAAACACAAACGTAACTAAATACATTTGTGATAGTATAAACATGCGGAATAATTTCGAAAAGAAATTGAGGTAATTTACAATTTTCTCTGTTACAAGTATTTACTATCTCTATTTTTTAATCAAATATGTGAATATTAAAAAAAAAGTTATTGAATGGTAATGGTAACGGTTTGCAGCTTACATTTTAGGGTTATAGCAACACATATTATACTATGAAGAACATTGCAATTTTTTGATAAAAGTATTAATTATTGCTTAAATGAATAAATACACATTTAAGTTGAAATCTTTTGAACTTTTACTTTGATTTGCTTCATTACGCCCAATTGGCTCGCTCACCTTCGCGTTACTTCTTACTTCGAGCTCGTATTTCTTTCATCTCAGGTTGATATTCGATATTCCACATCTGCTCCATATGAATCTCCTTCGTCTCTGCTCATCTCTAACGTTCGTATAGAGTTATAGTTTGCTAGGAGGACTTATCCCCTATCCAGCTAGGTTGTGTTTTAATAGAATAAGTAAGCTTAATCCCAGACATGGGCCCGGAGTAAACCTATTAGGAATTATAAGAGAACCATTCACGTCTTTTCTCGGTCGGTGGAAACAAAATGTTAATGAGAAATAGCTTCCATCGTTCCATCGCCAGAAAATGGATCATTACAATAATTAGCTTCATTAAAGGCTAAGATGGGGTGAAATGAATCAATATTTCACTTCATTAAGCTTACTAGCAAGGCAAGCTGGCATTTATCTATTTTATTTTGTTCAATTTTGAAAATGTGAAGAGAAAGTATTGCACTCAGACAGTACTCTTTTCTTGTGTATGTCTGTTAGTTTTCGTAGTTTTCACAATTATTTTGTTTAATGGTGAAATAGTTGAAGAGTTGAAATAGTTGAAGAGTTCCTTGTGAAGCACCGTTATGAATAGTACTTTTTATAGTTGCAGGATTGATAAAATGATAATTGGTTTTAATCATACAAAATATTTGTGTAATAATATAATACCAAAAAGCCTAATTTATTTGAAAAATAAAGCTAGATGGAATAAAAAGTTTATACTTGGCAATAGTATTTCCTCAGTGGACACATTGTTTTTTCTATCTTTGCCGTATTTTTCTAACAAATGTGCCGCAGTGTAAACAAAATATCATCGGTGTGACATGATATAATGGGCTGTGCTGCCTTCAGTTTGTACGCAATGTATCATTGTAGCCCGTCATATCCAGAAGCTGCCTAACAAATCATTTCCCTTGTCTCAAGTCAGTTCACTCGACAATTCCATTCGCTGAAGTCAAGCATGAGAGAGCTAAGTTCTTCTAGATGGCTCAACCAAACACCCGTTCGTCGCTGTTACACCTTGCACATTATTTAACATCTTCCTTAGGATAGTATAGGGACACGCTATAACTGATGATGGTTTTTAATCATTAAGTTGAATACCCAACCTACGAATTCCTTCACCTCGTATGGTTACACATTTACATATCCTGATTGAAATTAGTTAACGGCTTCTGTTAGAGCCGGTAATCAAATATACCATTCAGGTGAAGTGTCTGCTCAAAACTAATGTTTACAATGATTCACTGACATCTAATTATCAATTACAATCAAACGCGTTTGAAATTCAACAAGTCGCCTGACTGCAGTGATGGTTAGATCATAATAAAGATTAAATAAATTAATGATCTTCAAAAGTGATCTTCAATTAAAAGTAATGTAATTTAAAAAATCAATGCAAAAATATTAAATATAATATTATAATTATTTTAAAAATAAATCATGTTCAAATTGGTAAATTGTCAAATTTATTGACAATAATTTGGTGGCATGAATACAGGAGTTTGAAGAGACAGTAAATGCATATCAATCAACATTTGGTTCTCCCATGATAACATTATGTTTGTTGCCATGAAGGATATTGATTGACTTCGGCTGTTTCTATTTCTTGTGGTGTTCTTGCTCGGACTAATTGTACTTGGATTAATAAAAAAATATTTTTTGATAACTATTCATCACATTACATAAGGTGTTGGTGCATTTCAAAACAAGTGAAGTTTCAATCATTATTTCTCATGCACGGTTCTCACCTACGAATGCTTGTTTACTTTGTATGTATAAGATAATGAGAATAAAATGATTTACACATTGAATTGAATTGATTGATATTCTTAGTTCATAAGACATTTAAATGTAGGTTCCTACATTTCTCTATTCTAAATATTTTTCACAATCTATACACATAACTAAAATTATAATTGGCGCTACTTTAATACTATTAACTTAGTACCTACATTAGAAAGTCTTATATCGCCATCTAATTTATTTAACACTTGAAATGCAAATTGCTTGGGATCTTGAATAATTATTTATTTAATAATTGAACGGAAATTGAATTGATATCAGTGATGCATGATAAATATAATTGCCTTGCATTGGCAGAATATGTCATATTGGCATTTATCGCTTAGTCATTATAATGAACTTAAATGAATTACAGAATGTTGTAACCAACATTGGAGGTCGTTGGTTGTAGCATTCCTGTTCTAAAGTAAAGTTAAATGTCAATATCACTGCGGAATATAAATCAATAAGCAACTAATCGATTCATTCTTCTTACTTTTAAATCAGGACAGAATTCCTGCTTTTTTCCGTTATAATTCTCACAAAAGTCGTCTTCACCTTTGTATTATCGAATAAGCATACAATTCGAACGAGTAATGACTATTTTCCAAATAACAAAGCTGATTTAGTGCGAAAAGAAACTTTGTTTTCCCGATACACCTGACTTAGAAATGTTTGTTCCCCAATAAAAAAGTTGCAACGTAACTTCGCTTTAAAAGGAAGCTCAAAACAAAACAATAAAACAAACTTTTGTCACTGAACTAAACCGTTGGGGCACGTTCGATACCATCTTTACTTCGGAACACCATTCTTTTATCTCCTGATATATAGTCGACGAATTGACTGTCGATACAAGTGATTTTGCCAACTGACTCGGCCGAAAATTGCAAAGACAAGACAAGCTTAAAAAAGACTGCTTTACACTAGCCAAGAGGAATTTAAATCCAACTGGATCTCCACAACACTTACGTAATTCGCGATTGATTAATAATCTTTTGTGGTGAATAAGAGGGGGTGTATTAAAAAAGCGATCATTTTAAAATCACACAATAATTATTCCGTATAATTTCATCATCAAATTCGGAAAGACCAGTAGGTAATATTTAAATTTTTGAATGAAGATTATGATTTTTTTGCCTATAGGGAAATTAATGTGTTAGCTTAAAATGGGTTCTACTCATTTCTCGACAATTCTAATCTAATTCAAATCTTTTGAACAGTGTAGTAAGGACTTTACAGAAGCACCTATCAACTCTATTCCAACTGGTTCGATCTTTTCTTACGATCATTATTTGATTATTAAAAGGTGGGACTAATCAAGAGAGTTATTTGTTTTGGCTTCTTCTTGCGCTGTGAGCTCTGAGAATTTGGACCACCCGTGATATGACGCCTATTGGGCCGGGTGGGCGCTTGCCCCCCCCCCCCCCCCCTTGAAGTAGGCGCTCGACCCCGACGAGCCATAACTATTTCGATCATTCTAATCCAATAGGACCAGATGCAGAACCAGCTGGTCGGGTTCATTTACAGTGTAGGTGCAACTGCGTGAGTGGGGAGAATTGGGAACTAATTAAATGAAAGACAAACTATGACATACAGAGTTCTAAATTGTAATTTTAATTAATTATCTTGTACATGAATAAATAAAATAAGTTATCTAAAGTTGTCTACATTCATACCTGGGTTCAATTACATCCCCTTATACTTTTATATTACTGCTACGTGCAATAAAAATATTTTACAACTTTGCATTTTAACTAAACGCATAGGTAAGTACAAGATTATTTTCTGTTTATACAAATTATATTTTTAAATAGATTGAATTCACATGATGTTGTTTATTTAAGTTCGGTTTAATAACAGTAAAAGCATTTTATTATCGGCGGTACAGAACATTAATGTTTCTTGTCCAAAAATGAGTTTTAAATTGACTAACAAACTATTTATTTTTATACTCCAAGAATTACGACATTAATTGTTTATAAAATCCAGGAAGACGCGGTTCTCTTGGATAAGTTAAGTCATAAAATATATATCAAAGTTGCAATCTCAATACCTTTCTGTAACTTTGGCCAGGCAAAAGATAAAATGCTCTTAAGATATCTTATTTTCTTTATATGACTAAAGTTCTAATAGGTATGGCACGACCACATTGCCACATGTGTACTGTCTGTCCCATAAAACATTAAACTTAGTTATAGTGGATCAAATTAGCCATTTTGCAATGTTTTGCTTTTTCCTTCTCCATTTTCTTATTTATGAAATTTAGTCTTTACCGATTGGTCCGAATTCCTTTTGATATAACGTACTAATGTACAACTGTAATAATATATAATATTCAGTTACATACGTATTTTGTATAAAGATATTATGTTTTTCTGATTTTTTCCCATCTTCTTATACATCAAGTTTTCATTCTCAAATAAAAAATTACCACCTTAGAGAAGAAAATATGTTAACTAAACAATTGACTCCTTTTATTATAAGAAATATAGTAAGAAGATGTTAGTAAAGATCGATTTAAGCGAACGAAATCACCTCATTTTGCAAAGTCAACAAATTATGCGGGACGATCCAAACGGGTTAAATATGTGATTCATACAAACAGAACTGAATAACCGTTGATCATAGAGAGCTGAAACTTGGCATGAATATTCATAATACATATACGAAAAGAACAACTAGGCCCTTTTTGAATTTATATTGCAATATTTATTGAGCGAGCGTAGCGAGCGTCACCACGGTACTCTTATGGCACTTTCTCTGTGTGTTTTTTTGTTTTTTTTTTGTCCGCACAGCCCAGGTTAAACCGCAAATTCAATCGATCTGAAACTTTGCACACATGCTAACGTAATCTATGCGGTCCCTGGGATCGTTTTTGAACGGGCTCCTGTGATTGGTTCAAGTTTAAAAAAAATATCTTTCGATTGGTTGCTCTGCTCAATTTGAAATTTAGCAAAGTCATTGCAACCAACATTTTACCCAATCATAAAAAGTTTCAGCAAAATTCTCCCATTGGTTTAAATTTGAAACCATTTTTCCTGTGATTTTTGAAATTTAAACTAGAACCGATTGACCGACCAACTAAAAACTTTGCATGGTCATTGGTACCAACATTTAAGATATTTTTGCCAATTTCCAGTCTAATCTGTCGTTATTTTCAAAAGTTTTTGTAATTCTAGGGACATTTTGCGTGTTGGCTGTCAAATTCACGGCGACTTCGAATCTTCAGTTCAAGGCAAGGTAGTTAGAGCAGAAAGTTTCAAACGAAATGAAACTAATAATGACCGTTCAACAGATTGATCTGATATTGTGTACACACTAATATCATATCATAATATGAGTAGTCCCAGGTATATTTTTTGAACAAGATCCTGTGATTTTTGAAAATTAACAAGGAACCGTTCAATCATAAAGGTTTAATCGATCAACTTAAAACTTAGCAAGGTTATTGGGACCAATATTTTTGGAGATTTTGAAGATATTTATATAAGTCTATGACGAAATTTAAGAATTATTGGCTTTTAATGCCATTTTCGATTGACATAATTTCGGTTCGAGGTGTTGCGTGTATCCGTGCTCGCTCATCAACGCGTCACACAGAGCGTTTTCCTAGTATATTTAAAACGGTACGTACCGGATTTTTCATTTAGAAACCCCTCATTTTGTATGCCTGTGTGGCCAGAGTACAAATAAAGTTATTGACAAAAGCTCGTAGTCGTTTTCTTCGCCTATTCGTAACGAAGACAATGAGCTCACTTGCAAGTCTCTATAGAGTAATAATTGCGGTCGCTGGAGTTGTTTGAATGCAACAGCAATATTTCGTCAAAAAAAATCGGGACGGAAATATTGGAGGTAAAAAACACCAAGTGGGTTTAGAATCACTTATAGAATGAGGAAAATACATTTTCTTCCTTTTATGAGCAATAGTTTTGACAATTTCGTGATTTATATTTTTAGTCACGTGGTTCCATGCTGAACCCTTAATTGAGGCAGGATACTGTGGGAGATTCTTTCACACACATTTTACTACCACTGATTCAATTATTCAAACAAGATCAAAGAAAGATACTTTATTCTTTTCGCCGGCCCGTCTTATCTTTACTCAGTCTCTTAGTGGTCCAATATATCTTAATAAGTTTTCAATGTGAGTAAATAAGCGGTTAATTTGTTTCAAACAACTTCTCCTCTTCCGTTGCCATCGTATCGGCCAAATCAGTCTTCAATGAACTGCTAGTATACTCTAGTTTAACAGGCGTGGTTGGCTTTGAGGTGACGCCCAATAATCTATCAATTTAGCCTAACTACGTGTAGGTAGTACTGGTTCATGATGATACCCAACATGTCACAAGATGCAAACACATCAGTACATCAGTAGCAGCTGCACTCGTGACACCAGCGACTGTCTAGGTGAAAATCTGATCATAATAAACACAATTAATAACTGCAAAAAGGATACAATTTAAAAAAGTAAATTAACTCGGTTAAATCTCCCGTTACGGCTTAATGTGAAATTCGTTGTTGCCAAAGCGTTTCAAATGCTTGTTTTCCATTATTGTATCATGGAATCTTTGTTACCTTCCCATCCCCCCTTCCTTTAAATAAAGATCGGTTACTCAATAAATTTCGAAGTTTGTAAATAGCACATTGGAAGGAAAGTTTCGATGATTGGAGGAGAAGTGAACACAATCAAAAAGTAATAAAGAGTTTTACGTTCAGCCATGGATACGATTCAATAATGTTTCTGAAATAATTTTCATCCAACGAGGAAGTCTAGATAATATTGAGTTTTGAACATCACAAAAAAGAGCAATAATTTAATAATATCCCACCATTGGCGTCCATTATGTCGGTTTCATTGGTACTATCGTTGTCATTGGGCATGTATTTTTATACTCGTAAATTCTCACCCCATTTGATGAATACCAATAAAACCCAAAAGAAGTTCCTATACCTACGTCATTCTTTGTAATGAAATATCTGTTGAAGTACTGTGCCCTACTATACGTCAATTGCTACAACATCCACCTTCTCTTTGATACCTTTATTTTCGTGACGTATTTTCTCCCCATGGTGTACGCTCATTGTTTTGTGCCGTCACCCGAGTAAAGCGTAGTACGTGGTATTGTTGTTTGAACATGCTTCGGCTCTCAGCGGCCGTGTGTTCGACTCTCCCCCGCCGATAAAGCATCGATCCCTGATCACGTGACAGCTTCAACTGAATCCCACATCCACGTCTTTCGATCGAAACTCAACAAGTCGTAGATTCGATTACTATGCATTCGATGCATTAGAAATGGGTTCACCTTTCTTCAAGATAAGATTAGTTTGGTTTAACGGCGCGTCAACGACGAGGTTATATTGCGCACATTATTTTTATATTTAACTTTGTTGAACATAATTGGAGGGCATGGGGAGGGGTTGACCTAACGGGCCCGATCCGGGGGAGTCCAGCATTGGTGGGAAGGCCAGGTCGGAATGGGGACGGACCGGGGGGTGTGAGGATTCGGGCCGGCCCGAGGGGACCACAAATTTGGGGAGGGCATGGGACTAGGCTGACCCTGGACTGCACTTGGTTGGGGCCAACTCACCTTTCTTCAATTCGGAATTGACGAACAAACTTGTTGTTACAATGTATCAGTCAACTTCTTACATTTTGAACCTACTTTAAAGTTCAGTCAGTTGTAGCAATTGTATCCCAATAATACCACGAGAGAAGGGGTATATAATCATACATACTCTTGTGGACTTTGTAACACCCTTTATATTTCACAAGTCCACTTTGTAGTCGGGTATACCTGAATGTGGTGCTTTTTAACTTCTAACTGGACTTTTGACAACTTAAAAGCTGTTAAAACCCAAGTAAAAGATTCATTTTATGTGGATTCAATTCTCTTTCTCTCAGGGTACAGATAATAATAGCTGTCAGAAAAGAATAGAAACTGATATTATATGTTACAAGCCCAACTTTGATATTGTTTTTTATAGCTATAAAGTTTCTGTTCGGTATGTGTCTCGGAAGGGTAGGGGGTTGGTAGGGGGGATTCATAACATACCTAAAAGCACGTAGATATAATAATATGATGTCGTGATTTCATATAAAGAAAAAATATATAAATATTTGAAGAATATAAAAACCGTTGCAGCTATCTTGATTTAATTAACTGATTACCTTAATTTATCGATAATACCCGTGCCAAACCATTTGTTTTATGGCTGTTATTGACTAGGTATATATTGACTGTTTTGCATAGACTAATTAGCTAACATAAACTCTCTGATGAAATAAGAGTTTTCTTGCCTTGGGTTCGCTACTACTACTACATCACCTTTCTTTTCATTTGTGGAGTCCTTACCGAACCCCCTCGTGATTAATTACTTCAATTTCGTCGAAAATACACATTTTTACAGTCTTGAACTTTTAACGAGTTTCCCCTCTTTCGCGATTTAAAAAGTTTCAACAAGAATGCGACATAAATTCGTTGTCGGGAGATAAACAAAGTCGCGAGCAGACAATATGTTATGAAGTTAATAATAATAAAAATACACAATACATGCACTTCTTACCTCGGCAGCGGTGAAAGTTTTCTCCTGCGCCTCCGGCATCGCGAAATTACTTTTTCAACATTACACTGACGAAACTTACGTGATTAAATTTTTTTATCAATATAAAATTTGCATGCATCATTGCATTTCGTTGTATAATTAACACATAACCTCATCCGCACCTTCACTCGGAGCAAACATTCAGTAATTGAAGATGACTATCATTAAAAAGCACATCACTCGTGGGGGTCACTTTCTGTTCGAGCTTCCACGCGGTTTTCGTTTCCACCATCGATCCCGTTCTGTGTTCAACAAGTGGTTTTCAAACCGCCATACACTGGCGAGCACTCATTCGAGAATTAACCACCTCAACATACAAGTGCGGGAAATTGTAGCAATAAAAGAATGTTAAAATGAATGTGCACTTTAGATTTCATACTGTGATTATTATTACAGTTATTAGAGTTGTGAAGTGAGCTGTATGACATTCTGCAGCTCATGGTCATTGGTCGATAGAAACACGTGACAAGGTTGTGTCTAGATGATGAGATTTATGAAGCGAGGGCGACATGTCGAGACTCGACGATAATATTACTACTGGAATTCACAAGTCAAATGATAATACTAATGAAGACACATTACAATGTATTTCAAAATATCGATTTCAGACTTTTGTTCAAGTACGATATATCAGAATAACTGTCGGTTTTTCATCTCTAAGTGATCGAGTGAATCGAGTCCAGGTCGTTTTCAATTAATTATCAAAGTTTTGTTTATGCTACACCCGAAAATCGAGTAAACACATTATACACTTTATGCACTCCATATAAACTCGGTATTCCACGCTGTAATTTTTATAATTATGGTTTTATAGAGATCACGGATTGGCTGCTGTCAATCATTATTAGTATTAACACAGTTTTTGTTCAAATTCCAAAGTGCAGTTTCCACTCCACTATTAAAAACACCATCACACCACGAGTAACAAAACAAACACGATCTCATCTATAAAACTGTAAACACAAACCACAATCCATGACAGAAAGTACTCCTCGCTAATGATCCAACACTCGAAAACACACACGTCTTGTCAGCTGTCAGCTGTCAGAGTGCACGTCACTGCATTGTCCTGCACCGCATGATGCTGCATGGCTGCTAGCTGCATACTGACTGCTATGGCCAATGATCGCGCACACCGAGCCGCGATTGCAGACTTGAGGATGTCAAAGCATGAACCGGTTAGCTATAGGCAGACAACACAGTGGATTACGTCTTCCAGAGGAGAGATGCAACGAGGTGCTGTGAAGCGAGCCATTGTAACACCAGATGATCCGGCCAATTAGTCCCAGCAATAAAATTGAGTAAAAACTAAACTGTTTGGAATGTGGGACGTGGTCAAGTGATACGTGGTAGGGACATAATGTATATTTAATATTATGATTAATTGTCATTATTAATTGTAATTTAATTTTGTACAACTTTCTATTCATTACGACAAGCATTTTGAGGACTTTAGTATATAGTTTAATTTTGGTGTAAAAGTATTGCCCCTGTTTCTACAAAAAAGAGTTAAAGAATGCGAATCATATTTCAGATATAACTTATGACCCATGTCATTATCTATCGACGTATAATTATATTATTATTTTATAGTTTAGTTATTTTGTTGAAACTTTGAAAGGGTTAATTTCGTTTTTTTCTGGCCTTGCCTTCTTTCTTAGCCAGTAAAAACTCAGGAATCGTTTAACAAATTACTAAGAAAATGTGAGCTGACTTGGTCACGAGATGGGTCTTTTAAAGAAGTTTCAATAAAAATGTAAATTTTTATATATATAAATTGGTTTGCCCTTGGGTTAGTAATCTTGTTCACGAGACCATTTTTTGTTTATTCATATTTTTGAGCCAGTTTGGCGTGGCCAGTGTGTGAGAACGATTTTCAGGTGATTCATGAGCATTTTGTTCGAGTAAAGGTCGAATGCACCAACATTTCATACCTTGAGGCGCGGTCGGGACAATCTCATTCAGAGCGGCTGCAGTTCATGTCATTTACAATTATGTAAAGATAAATTGATAATTTACACCTCATTTTATTTTATTTCTTTATACTCGCACATTTATCAAAACAAAATAAGTTTATGGTGGCAAGAAATAACACTCTTACATTGAATCAGTAACCACAATTTAAATTATCCACATAAACTACAGTAAATATCTGAAGTCGACATGGAATAACAATGAAATTAATTAAATAAACAAAATTAAATCATTACAAAAAATAAATAAAGATAATCCAATAAAGCAAGAGAGTCAAAACAAATAAAAAGGCTAGAAAATAGCTTATCAGCATATCAAGACAAAAGAAAACAATCGACTATAAAATATCTCAAGTTTTAGCAGATTCCCCACTACAATAATTCTTAAAAACTGCCTTCCTCTCGTTTCATTCCATTCCCATGTTACTGCCGGTGTAGCAGGTTTGGTGCTGCTGTACCCAAGTTATTCACTGCACTTTTCAAGTGTTTTTCCTTGAGTATTTTATACATCATTGTACTCACTATTTTGATATTTTCAATAGCCACGCATTTTATTTTTATAGCCAAAATTAAGTTCATAATTTAAATTTGTATAGTACGTTAGGTCCAAGAAGTGGTCAATCAGCCTTTTTAAAAAGTATACATCCTTCCATCAATAAAGTGATTTTGTCAATCTTTCATTCGCCAATCATTTATGATCCCTAAGTACAGTTTGAGCATAGACATTTGCAACATGATCCTTAAGAGATTGCTGAGTCTTGACAATGTCTTCATCAAAGAATGAAAGAGAACAGAAGAGCTATCTCTTTCCGTGACCTACATCCTCATTACTTATTAATTTAACAAATGTTTTCATGCTGTTAGTTACTTTTCTTGCTGCTATTCTCTTAACATTCTCAATTACATCAATGTCTTTTACTCGTATATTATGGATCCCTACACTCTGATATTCTAGAAGTTTGTACTTTTGAATTTTGGAATTATCACTTTGATTCCTCCAAATTTCTTATAACAAAGTTAGTTCAAGTTCTTCATTATCAAGAACTGAGGGGGAACTGGATTGACTTTTGGATTATTGCTCTTTACATTTTAACTTATCATCCAAGTGCTCCGACACTCAGTAGAAAACATTCAACCACATTTAAGAGTAGAGTTCACTAGACCAAATTTAGAGGTGAATCGAGAGTCTTTTTCACAGTTTAAACATCACCTGATTCATTTATGACATAATAGATAAGTTATATCACAATAATCAGCAAACAATCGAATATGAGATGTGTTATGAAATAAAGAGAAATGGGCAAAGTATCCTACCTTGCGGTACACCAGACGTGACTGACATCTTGCCAGAGAAATCTACCAACCCTTATACCTTCTGAGGTATATTACACAAACAACCTTGTAAATACTATCCACAATCACCCCACCCTTATAGCTTTAAGCTGTGTTGCAGATCAGAAAAAAAGAAGTAAATATAAAATGTGACAGTTTGAAGTTTCCTAATACGTGAGAAAGTATAGCTTTGAATATTGGTTTTAGTATGCGAGGTTACTGCAGGAGTTGGTGGATGGGGACCCGCGAATCTTGATAGAATGTCGATGCCCCCACCTTCCTTGCACAAGCCGCAACACCGCTACGCGCGAAGCCCGGTCGCCGGGATTTCATTAATTACCGTCTCTTCGGAATCATCATTATGCACTCATAGGTCAGTTATGATTATCATTATGATTATTTCATTTAATGTTTTTTTAATATTTAGAAAATGCTACGCAAATTGAGAATTGTTTCATCTTTCTTCAATCACAACTTAGCTATTTCTACTAATTGTTAATAACATTAATATTGATTCATAAGGAACGGAACCGGTATGGCTGAGTGGTAACGCTCTGAACTTGTATTCCGGAGACCCGGGTTTGATTCCAGCGGCCGTCCTCCTGACTGAGGTTTTTTCGTGGTATTCCCTTAGTCGAGATGCACATGCTGGGAAGATACCCTACTAATAGGCCTAGACCGCCTCCTTCCGACCTTACATCCTTTCCTACTCTGCACCATCATCACCCAATCATCATCATAATCATTCATCCGTCGCCATTAGCCTAACTGCAGAACAGTGCGACGTTAAACCACAATTTTAAAAAAGGATTCATAAGGAGTTATATCAGAATGTTTATTATTTAACTTACTTAACTTTATTTTATGACTATTTTATAACTGATTGTCACATATTAAAATGGCATACAATTTAGAATTATTGATTAAACAGTTAAATATAAAACATTGATAAACATCAACAATTTTCAATAAAATGTGTCACCATGCCACAGATTTGTATTTGTCAAATAAGAACTAAAGAGTTATATTTCTACAGCAGAAAACAAATTTATGGAATTTATGTAAATGTAATTAAAAAGGTTGATAATGGGAGAAAATAACGCACATAAAGAAGCTGAGCACTGAGTTGCAAGAGGTGCATTTTGATCAAACATTCAGCTTGCATCTATCTGTTTTATAGAGTAAAAAGCGTGAATACCACGTGATGTTTCCTCTACAATCATTGATTAAACAAATTAACCAACTTTTCGTATACTTATAATTTATGATCCGTAAGGTTGAGCAATCTTAAAATTACGTACTGAGATACCTTTTGTAATACCATTAAGTAATAATAGGAATGACCGTCGCAAAAATGTTCAACACACAACACACACTTTCCTCGCAGTAAATACATCGTTAATCTTTCCGTGGTATTTTCTACCTCACATTTGACAACAACTTAGTCAAGAGATGAGACGACCATCTATCTTCAGCTATCTCCAGCACGAGTGAGCAGAAAGGTAGCCGTGTGCTCAGCAATAAACTGCTGAGCGAAATCCCTCGAGAAAAACACCGCGTTCTTCATGAGTGCCTTTTAAATACTACTACTATCATAATTAGTCACTTGGGTTAAGACGTTAAGCACAACTCTCAAACTTAATGGGAAAACGATAAACAAAGAAAGGATCAGGTGAAACGGTGTAGCTTTTAAGATAAAAGGTTTTAATGGTGTACTTAAAAATTGAGCTTTTATAGTGTTTAATAACAAACGAGATCAATTTGTGAAGCGTCACGATTTTGTCGTTTATGTTTAACTGCATTTTCAGTAGAGTTTGTGTAACTAGTTTAGTACTTGTACATGTCGTGTTTACTTGAATTCGAGAAATAAAAATTAGATTTCAAAATGTTAGTTACTTCTTGTTTTGTTTGTTAACTCCGTAACTATCTGTGCACTGCAAAGTCATGTCATGAAGAGAAGGAAAAATCCCGAAATACCCGTTACACTGGTAACTTTATGTTTCACGAAATTGTTAAGTACATGCACACGAAGTGTAAACAATGCAAACGAAATTACAATGATTAAGACTACATTTTAAAAGATTCGCAAGGATGTCTGCCAAAACGTAGACACATTCTGATTGCTTTAGTGTCCTGGCATTGAATAACGTTTTTATTCCTAATACAGAGTAATATCGATTTCAATCATTTTAATCATTCATTCCCAATTCTGAACTGGCTTTCCCACCAGTTTCCGACTCCCCCAGATCGGGTTCTTTAGGTCGACCCCTCCCCATGTCCTCCACTTATGATCAACAAAGTTAAAAGTAAACATTAATGTGCGTAATATAACCTCGTCGTTGACGCGCCATTAAACAATAATAATCTAATCTAATAATCATTCATTTCAACACAGCAAATTAAACATGAACACATTCATGCTTTATTTTAGCACTATGGGTTTAGTCTAGTCATAAAATAATAATAAATTTGAAAGCGATATTGAACAAAGTTACAGTTGCAATCATGGCCAAAGTAATGCCAAACTGTCATATTTCAAGCGGCCATCACCGGACTCTAATGGATTCGGCGGTAGAAGATTTAAAAGTCTTGAACGTTCTTTGTTTGCTGATCGTGGTCACGTGTCTAAACGAGAAAACTCAGTCTTGGAGATAATAAAGCCTCGGTAATCTCTCAGCTCTTCCATCGCCGATGACCAACCAAAGTTTCAAAAACCTCATTATCATAAAACACAGCTAAATCTGGCTTCTGCAATATAAACTAGCAAGTAGAATGGTAAGTGCCTTATTATTGTTAAATTTAGATCAACGACTTAAGTACCTAATAAGTTTTACCAGGGTTAAAGGAAGATAGGGCGACTCTTGCCAAAATGTTCTAAAATTTAAATTTTGATAAAATAGATCGGTTTTTATGCGAACCCATCAGTCCTTCTAACAAATAACAGGGCGTAGCGAAATTTATTAGACTCTAGATATATGGATGCAAAAAAGACGTCTTTGGTGGCCGATTATTCCACTTAGAGTGGTTTTGAAGCCATCACACCCTCGCCAATACAATGAGAGGTGCGTTCCAGAGTAATTTAAGACCATTTTAAATTTTGTGGATATCAAAAAACGATTATTTATTCGATGGCATTACTCTATAGCTTTTTGTGATAACTGGTCGTCAAATAAATCAATTCGTTACAACGGATCAAAACTGCTAAAGAAATATAAAGTATAATCCCGCCGTTTTTGTGTATGTCTGCTGAAGATGGTCTCTGTTGGATATTCACGTATCTTATAAATCACCGGTCTTGAGATTCCTGCGCGCGGTTTGTTTTTCGTGCATCTTGACGATTCAAAAATAAAACAAAGCAGTGAAGATGTCGGCACTTGCTATCTCATAATCATAACATAGAAACGCCAAAAATGTTTAAATATCAAGGTTATGTTTACTTAAAGTAAATACGAATAATATTAATTGTACAAAAATGTTGGCTTGGCCAAGCATTTCGCATTTACTCCTTCATCCCTTCGCCGTCACTTCTCCTCATAATCATCTTTATTCTTCTTTCTAATTTAATTTGAGAGAGAAGAAAATTATGAAAATCTGGGCGGTGACACTTGATGTCAACTTGTAACAGTAAATTCTTGAATAATGTAGCGAATTAGCTGCAACAAAAAGCTTTCTGTTCTCGTTTGATGTAAATATGACTAACTTTCTTCTTGTACAAAGCTTTTGACTTCCTCTGGAATGGAAATAAAGTTCTATTTCGCAGGAACCAATCGATGAGGATGAACTTTGGGAGACGATCCTTACATAAGCCGCTTGTGAAATATATCTTTCTTTCTCTGTTATTCATCATTTCAACAGAAAGGCTGAAAAGTTTCTGCGGTGAGGGTTCTCCCTCGGATTGCGTTTATTATTTATTTCATAATTTCCCACTGCTGGAATTTCGCCCTTTCGCCGGTTTTTCACATCAAACTTGAAATGAAAAACACTAAAAAATGAAAGGCAATGGTACAGCATATATAATAATTATGTTATTTCGTGCTTTTATGCTCTGATAGATGCCACTTAAAGTTTCCTGTAGAGTGTTAAAGTATAATAATTCAACTAATTTATCACAACAAAGGGTTCTATGAAGCATATTACAATAAACATTTAAAATATGTCCCAATTCTGCACCAGAGTAACAAAGGCTGTTCTATTTTTATTACAGATAGAGTCATTGCACCTGAACTTTGGTGCCAAGTAGGTTACATAAATATCCTTCATCTACTTTTATTATTCAATATTTCATAATCCATTTTGTATGTTCTCCAAACAGGAACGAACATACCGATATTTGGTAATATCATTTTTACATCGATCGTAAATTTTCTTTATAGTACGATAATTTCCTTTGATATAGCCACGATTTAATCGAACATTTTATTAACCTTTGTGCATGAATGTTCAAATCGCTTGTGAGTGGAAACTACGTTATCTTCAACTTGCATTATGGTGCATTCACTGAAGACACTGGCATCTGTGCTCTTTATGAATAATTCATGTAGACAATCCGTAGTACGTCTTGATTATGTAATTGCCAAGGAAAACAGAGACTTAAGTATGTCTTTGCCAAGCTATTGATTATACAAAGTTCACTCGCGTAACTCTATGATAATAGGTTTCTTTGCCTGAATAAGCAACGAGTCAAAGTCGATGATTACTTGTTTGTTTTAGTGAAATGTTACTACACAATACATATGACAGACTACATATTACAAAATTATAATCAGTTATCTGAATCATCTTACATTTTCTCATTACAATGGTGACAGAGCGCAGGTACAGGAGAGATAGCCAATAAGAAGCCGGCAATTCCACGAGTAAACAAAACATGCTGGCTTCTGATTGGGCGATGCTCGAAACACTTTCTTCCAAAAACTTCACTTCCATCATAAAATTACTGCTAAAGAAGACAACATCATATTAAATTACACGATGCTAAAATTTGTAGTTAGAGAAAGATGTAAGAAAAAATAAACGTGAAAACTGGTTTTCATATTATCTTAAAATCCGATGACGAAAACTCCCTCATTTTCATTCTCTAACAATGCTCATCTAATATAAGATTCCTTGAATAGTTTCTCCAACTGTTTTAACATAGTTGTCTATAAACTATTTCCATGCTCCAGAGAAATTCTCTTGCAGACGCTGCAAATAAAGTTAAGCGAAAATCGTGAATGCAGGAACAGCTGTCTCATTTGATGACACGAGGACGTGTTAGCCACTCAAGTCACGATTTCAGAACAGAGACATTATGCAGTTGCATCTTTGAAGTTCGAACGTTACAGTTAGGATGCATATCGAAGACAGACGAGTGACGTGCAGTGAGCATCTCTTGTGTTGATATCAGATAACGGAGCAAGTTGTCTGTTCCAGGGACTAATTCTCCCCGACTGATGTTTTTCGTGATTTTCCTCAGTCGAAAAGGACTCAACTTTCTACATCATCGCCTCCCAATCATTTTCATATTATTTATCCGTCGCCGTTAGCCCCAAGTTGCAGACCAGCCCGACCTTAAACCCATTATAAAAAAGGAGATACGTGTTTTCGCGGTAAGCAACGAAATTTCAGCGAAATCGACGATATTGGCAAAGTGGGTCAATATTTGTCTGCAACTATACAGCAAGTAACAATCGCCAAACATTCATTCAATAAAGAAAAACTCAATTTTAGTCTGAATTCAATAATACAGAAGTACGTGATCTCTCGCAGGCCCTAAAGCTCGACCTTGCGAGTTTGTGACGTCACTACAGTAGCGCTAACTCACGTTTACGTCTTTTCATGTATCATTGTTTCAAATACCTCACTTTGAGTTCCACATACTAAATGCACACAACGAGCAACAATCTTATAAGTAAGGTCACTGGCTCACAGAAAGAGGGGTTATTAGTAAAACTAAATTTGTATGATTCTCTCATTTAACTTTTTAAACTGCGGAAACTAGGTACAGGTATATTACTATAATTAGGTAAAAATACCTTTAATTATTAGACCGGCTCTTTACATGTAAATTTCCTTATTGTATAGAATACATTTTATACACTGACTCTCTGTACGTGTAACCCCATAAGTACACCTATCACCTATGTATCATAAGTATCAACACTAATATATATTTAAGTGTAGAATACTGCAAGGACTAATGCTGCAGTAGACCAGTGTGAAAAACAAAACTTATACAATCTACAATCTAAAATATTTAACTGGTCACTTATTTGACGTGAAAATCTCGAAAATGCTTAATCATTGTTTAAATATCGTGAAACGTCACAATTGCATTGCTTATTGAGCAAGCTAAGTGAGCTCTATCATTTCGCTCTGCTGGCAAGCATGTCAGTTGATTACCTACAGGTAGCACCGTTTCTACGATCGAGCTGAAATATGGTATTGATTGGCTCAATTCTGATCAAGTTGAAAACTTTCAAGGTTGAAGACCAATATTTATCAAATTTTACGAACTTTCATCCAAATTCTCAATTGATTACAATTTAAAAATATACTTCTGATTGGTCGAAACTTAGAACGTTAAATTAATAAAGTTCAAATTTTGCATGGTGATCAAGGCCAACATTATATCAAATTTTACAAATTTTCAGCCAAATATATCAAGTTTTTGCATAATTACTTCCATTTTTAAGTTAAATAGCTGACAATTTGAGAGATTTATCTAAAAGTACAAAATCAATTCCAGAGTTCATAATGAAGTACGTCATTTCAATTTGGCTTCTATAACTTTAAGAAAGCACACTATGGTATAGTTTTCAATTGTTTTCCTGTCCAAAGTACGTCCAAATGTCTACCCGAATTTTTTTTTTTTGTACAAATTAGATCTTCATTATAGCTTAAAAAAGACACGATTTTATATGACCGCCATAAGATAACATGGGGGAGACCACTAAATTTATCTCAGAAACTAGACACGAGAAGTGTTTGATTTTTTAGGGATTGTCGATTGTGTATGGCATTAATCTCAATAAGTACAGAAATACCTACGACGATCTGAGACCATGCCCTGATTGGTTAAGACACCTTAAGCGGGGCTCGATGATTTCGATGAAAACATTACCTTAATACGAGTCAATACTAAAATATGGGAAGTGATTATAGTTCAATATTGAAATTTTCCAAGTTTTGTAGATATAATTAATGTTGAAATAATAGACAACATCATAAATTATCTAGTTAGCTCTGCTTTTCAAAAAATTTCATATATGAAATTTTTTGAAAAGCAGAGCTAACTAGTTGTTTGTTTTGAAAATACAGTACATTTTGTCAATCAATGTTTTATATTTGAAAAATATATTTGTGTAGGTCTTATGGGAATATCATAAAAGTCGTACTACTTTCCCATGTATGATGAATATCTTTTCATTTAGTTCAGCTTGGTTACATTTTTTCGACGAAATTGTGTCCCTATAATATCTATTCTACCATGTCATAGATTTTGGAAAAAATCTCAAGGTGGGAACATAGTTTACAAAAAAAGGAAACAAATAAAGTGCCCCTTTTTAGTTCTTCCAACTTGAACTTCAACTTAAATATCTCAGAATTTAGTTCGATATTATTTCGATTTTTTTTCTATATTATTGAAGATGAAAAGTGTCAAGATAAGAAAGGATTTTGGGATAGAAAGATTGGGATTCAAGGTTGGACAGGAAAGGTTGAGATGGTATGGTCGAGTGAAGAATATGGGGAAGGATAGGATACCAAGAAGAGAATTTCAAAGATGGAACGGTGTTGGGAAAAGAAAACCAGGAAGACCGCGTACAACGTGGATAAGAGCAGTAGAAGCAGATGTGATTGAAAGGAGAGGGAATTGGGAGACGATGGTAGAAGAGAAGTGGTGGACTGATCGAGATACATGGCGAGAGTTTACTGGAAGACCGGAGGGGGAAGAAGAGGAAGAAGAGTTGGGGGAAGAAGCAGAAGATGACGTGATGGACTTGGCCAGTCGGTTGCGGAGGCCCTATACTATGATGTAACATCTCCTGACACGATAATTAAATTGTAAACAGGATTAGTTTAATAAATAAATTGAAGATGATACAATAACGTTGACAGTTTCAAAACTTTATAGACAAGATCGATAAATCATCGCGCCACTTTAAGGTGGTAATTGAAAGACTATAGACGTCTTATGTGTGTACCTACGTATTTTCTTTACAAGACACAGTTTCCTCATTCTCCATACATTTCCTCAAGAGAATTTACCTCTCAGTGAAGGAAACATCTTGAACAAGTAAGAGAACGTTAACTTTGAAGTGTGCGACATAATGTATGAAATAACTCTCTCCAGGATGAGAAGAAAGGAGATCTTACAGCTTACCTCGGCAGCTTTTACGAACCCAGGCGTCGAGCTCTCGTTGAGATTTCTTCGTTGGTTCTGGCGTACAATCGTAGTTCGCCGGAAGCAGGAGCCGTCGGGCAGATCATCGTACTCGTCTGGAAACAAGAAACAAAACGAGACAAGGATAAAATGTTGATTATAAGAGAAGAAAAACTGTTGGGCTTTATCTCCCAAAGGGGTGTTTAGAAATGTCAGTATACCTATTGAACATTGGTTGTTGGTTTTGTATACTTTTTAGTTTTTACTAATTTAAATTTAAATAATATTACAATTTGAGGTATAAAATTAAATATTATTCTCAACAGCACATAAGCAAAAATGGTAGCATGCGATATAAATAAGAAGGGGTGGACTATGTATACTCATGTGTACTGCAACAATATGTAACGTAAGTAGGACTGTTTGCTAAGTACAAATGTACACATGTGTCTATTTTTATGACTACGTGGAAAACGTTTTGTTGAATTAACGCATTTATAATTGATTTTTGTAGGATATGAGACAAAAAATAACATAAATATCATAATATTTTTAAATATGTTTTAAAATAGCAATCTGTAAGTAAGTACTCTGGCGATTTATTTGAATTTTTGTATCAAAAATCTTTAAAAATTTCTACTTGACGAACTAACGGATTATTTAAATTTTCAACCAGTCATGTGATCATGCAGGTGATTTTAGAGTGTGTGTATAAAAAGTGTCAAAATTTCAGCTCGATCAGAGGAACGATGTGACTTACACAGTCGGACACTGTAACATGAAAAAAATTATTAAACACAACACATTTAGTCTCAAAAGAAGACAAAATGAAAATGAAAATCTGAGTTTATGTATACGAGTACGTATATAGCTGGAAGCTATGAAGAAAAATTGTGATTTCAGTATTAGACACTGACTAATATCCGGGAACCTTTGCACACACCAAATATATTTTATATTCTGTGTAAACTTCAAACAATATTGCCCCCGCTTCATCAAAGTGTTTTGCGTCACAGAATCAGTAGTACAAACATAACCTCCTTGGTTTCTTCTTTCATCTTGCATTTGATCAAAATCTATTGACATATTCTCTGTAACTTTGTGTTTCTCTACTCTACGTCGTGTATAGTATTTTTCTTCAATATTGCTTTCTCGAATTGCTTCAGATATGGAACGCATAGGTGAAAAATGGTCTCGCACGTACACTTTGTGAAAACGAACGACACAGTAAATTGGTTTTCGAAAAGAGAGTAAACGCTGAAAACTGCAAACTGCTTCACAGCCAATGTTTCCTCTACTTCAGCGCAGAATAAGCAGACGGGAAATGACATATTTCTGTGTTTGTTTATTCTCTCGATTCAGTCCAGAGCTTTTACAGACAAACCCAAGACTTGCGATAGAGACCACTGTAAGAGGTGAATTCTATAGTAAAAATTGTTATGGTACAAAACTAAAAGCAAAGTTTATAAGTATATAAGAAATTGAAGTGTGCGTCGAGTTTGGGCTCAAATTTGTATCTAGAAGTTGATGTTAATTTTAAGTACGACTCAAGAAAAAACTTAGCATACTTTAACTATGTTTTATAATTGCAAATAATGTTATTTCTTACTAGGAAAACGCTCAGTGTAACGCGTTGATAAGCGAGCACGGGTACGTGCAAATTCTCGAACCGGAAATGCGTACACAACGCACAGAAAACATATACATCCATATGGAATTGATTATGATATCAACTTAAAAGTGTATG
Organism: Leuctra nigra; assembly: GCA_934045905.1. Lineage (NCBI taxonomy): Eukaryota > Metazoa > Arthropoda > Insecta > Plecoptera > Leuctridae > Leuctra > Leuctra nigra. The sequence goes on along the minus strand of OW203761.1, from coordinate 32,387,772 downwards.
CTTTTCATCGAAACTTTAAAATAGCATCTAAGCACCTGGTTCATAAAGCAAATCAGAATCAATTTTCAATTGGCACTGGAAAACATTCATTTCGATACTTCATTACTGACAGATATTAAAAATGTAAATAACTTCATACGTTCTTAACTGATTGGGATGAAATTTTGTAAAATAAGAGACAATATTGGTCTTAATGATCATGCAAAATATGAGTTTGATCAGAATTATCGAAGACCGTTTTCATTTTTCAGCCTATCAGGAGATATTTATTTAAATTTTAACCAATGAATCTGAGTAACGCGTTGATGAGCGAGCACGGATACGCGCAACACCTCGAACCGAAATTCTGTCTATCGAAAATGTCATTAAAAGCCAATAATTCTAAAATTTCGCCACAGATTTGTATAGAAATCTCAAAACATTCCTAAAATATTGGTCCAAATAACCATGCAAAGCTTTAAGTTGATCAATTGAACCTTTATGATTGAACTGTTCCGTGTTAATTTTCAAAAATCACAGGATCTCCTTCAAAAAATATACCTGAGACCACTCATATGATATAAGTGTGTCTACACAATATCAGATCGACTGTTGAACGGTCATTATCAGTTTCATTTGCGTTTGAAAGTTTCTGCTCTAACTACCTTGCCTTGAACTGAAGAGTCGAAGTCGCCGTGAATTTGACAGCCAACACGCTAATAGTCCGTAAAATGTCAATAACGTTTGGATTTAAACACAGATTAGTATGAAAATTGTCAAAAATGCAGATAATGTTGGACCCAACCATCATGCGAAGTTATAAGTTGATCGTTCAATCGGTTATAGTTTAAATTTCTAAAAACACAGGAAAGATGGTTTTAAATTTTAACCAATGGGAGGATTTGGCTGAAACTTTGTTTGATTGGGTACAATGTTGGGGGTAATGACTTGTCAAAATTTCAATTTGATCAAAACAACCAATCGAAAGTTAATTTTTTTTAAATTTGAACCAATCAATGGATTTCAAAAAAATTAGGGTCTGCAACAATCAGAAATGTTACGTACATGTGTGCAAAATTTCAGCTCGATCGAAGAAAAACTCTGACCTGTATATCGTCAGTAACAGAAAAAAAAAAAAACAAACAAAAAAAAAACAGAGGTCCGTGCCAAAAGAGCCAAATGGAGACGCTCGCTTCGCTCGCTCAAAAACGTTTCGACGATGAAATAGTATGATCTCCAGAATTTACCTCGCGAAGGGAGAAGGGGGTACTGTGAAGAAAGAGTTACAGTGAGTTCTCGGATGTAGAGTCAATGTGCTGGGATATGAAACATAGCGATGAAGATAACTTTAAAATACTCGAAAATACCCGGATTGAAACAAACTCTGATTAAATTTCAACTTCTTTGCTTGATTTGTCTTGTCTCACAATCAGCAAAGAAACTTCCCATTTTCAATTTATGTAACAACCATACACACCAAAGAAACAAAGCAAAAGTAGATTTTATATGTGTTTTCGAGAATTCCACGAATGTCTCTAAGGGATTTTTGTCAATAACGCTTTCAGGAAGGCAATCTCCATGTCAAGCGGCCGCTCTGGCATTTTCTCAATAGCGATCGTGCATGTCCCTTGTCATGTCCTGTCTGCAGACCACCGCCGGGACTCAAGTCAATACCAAGGCGAGGAGACTTCAACCAACTTCAAGCGAAGTCAGCGTACTTCATTTCAACAGTTTCACTGATTGTACGAGCTTTTCCACTGCACTTCTCAAATACTCTTCATGGCACATGATTGAATTCATTAATTGAAACACATACTCGAGACGGGAATAAACCCAACACTTTCCTTGGTAAACGTCATGTTTTTGTAAAATTATTTATTATTTTGTCTACAGTTTCGATTTTTATATTAAAATAAATTAGTTAAGTTTGTAAATTTGTAAAGTTTTGTCACGAGGAAGATTTTAATATAAAAATCGAAACTGTAGACAAAATAATAAATAATTTTACAAAAACATGACGGAATATCCCAACACTTTCAATTGCTTTAATAATGAAAGTCATGAATCTTTTTAAAGTAATTTATATTGAACAGCTTTTAAAAAACTCAATTTCTGATGTAACTATTAACACTCACAGTTAAAATCTCCTTGCTGTAATTAGTCTAAGTTGTAATTCAATCATTCGAAATAGGTCACTTCATTACGGGACTGAATCACTTTTTTCAATTCTTTTCTTTAGCAACGTTCATTCCTCAGAGAGTTAAGTGCAACTCTGGAGGGCGTACAAGTCTTCCATTCATCTTGTCCGTGCTTCTGATTACTCTGCCTGTGGGCGCTGGATGCTGTCTTGGTCCAGATCTCTGTGATGCGAACACCAGAGAAACAGGAAGTTCGTCTCTCCAGGGAGGAACTATTCAAGAGAACGGGAATCTAAGGTTGGTAATGCTCAAGGCGTTATTAAAACGAGAGTCTTGTTGTGAGATCACAGGTAGAATGGAGCATCATCACAGATTATGATTTGGTTTATTCACAAAGAGAATTAAGGACATATTTATTAAGATTGCTTATTTATAGGTGTGATACAATCAAAACTTAGCACAGTCATCAAGAAGAGTGATTCAGATCAATTATGATTTACAATGTGTTGACTCCACTCGAAGCATAACGCAGATAGGCAAGAAGGTGATAAATCGATATGTAGTGGTTAGGCCATAATGTGATGGGCTAGATAATAAGATAATGAGTAGATAATGAGTCAATACGGAATTTTAGAGTGAGGTAAACATCACGATTATTGAACGAATATGACAAAAAAACTTTTCTCTCAACTATCGACGTAGTTCACCTGTTCTTTCTTACTACGTTTATACTTCAGAATTATGAATCCCTTCAAAATTCAGATTTCAGACTCTGCAACAGTTTACCTAGCATCATCATCTAAATACCTCAGAGAGTCAGCTCTCATCATAAGCTCAGCCCTTGTGAACCTCAAGGAATTTAATAGTGTTTTTATGAGTTTAAACAAAAGCTTTGCAACTTGAGCTTTTGTTTGACGTAACAGAGGTGTTCCTACGCGAATAGGTAAAGCGAAAACACTTCGAAACTGAAATGTGTTCTGCGAAGCTCACAAACGCATTAGGTATGTCTCACTGAATGGAAAAATCATAGCAACATCGAAGATAAAAATGTGGTAGTTTTTTTAGAGATATTTATTACCAGTAATCGACATAAGTATCAAAGAAAATGTTCAATGAATCGGTTAAATATTGGCATTCGTTTCAAATGTATGCTGTTATTACATTGGGCAATGGTCTTGAAAGTTAAATCGACGCTCTCGTGTTTTGTCGTCTGGATGTAACATTCAAAACTTGGTTCTAAAGACAAACTTTCAGTGGAAATACAGTATTGTCGATGAAAAGAAGGCCCGGTCTTCGGTTTTATATTCCTGTTTGGTTTATAAGTCAAAAGCTATACCCCGAGCTGCGCCCGAGAATCGAAAAAGAAACCCATAAGTGGGCTTCTTATCCATTCAAGCACATTCAGTAATAACTTATCGTATTATATAGGCTATACTACTCCAATATTTTGCTGATACCACGTTTTATAAGCATGCGAGGTCTGAATAAAGCATCTCAATAAAATGCATATTTATCTCTCTACACAAAGCCCCATATGAACCAGATCTTTGACAACTTTTCTATAGAACTTTCGTAGAGTGCAAAAGCTGTCAAGAGTTTGGAATAAAGTCACATGCGTTTACAATTACTATACATCGGTATTGTAGAGTAAAACATGATGTATAGCAATACATTTAGTTACTATGTGTGTGACACATAAATGTCTATACTAGGAAAACGCTCGGTGTAACGCGTTGATGAGCGAGCACCGACACGCACGACATCGTCAATCAAGCACGATCCATTCAATCAAAGATAACTAACTATACATTATTTATTACCAATTTTCCCTGCAACTTTTCATAAACACTCTGGATCAATTAAATAACATATTATTGTACTGATATTTTTCCATCAATCTCTTTGGACAGATATTCAAACACTTAAAACAGCAATAAGTCTGTAAATTCTTGACCGATGGAGCTGGAAATGTGTAAAATATGATGTTATCAAGTCAAAACGTCGTTTTCATAACTGTGAAACACAATCCATATAGTAAAATAAATTATTTTAGATAAGGTATACCTATACCTATGTATATGAAATACATACATTACATTTTGACTACATTATGTATTGCAATATGATCAACTAAGAAAAGAATCTGTCTTACTTGATATTGAGAATAGCCATCTATAAACTTTGCTTTGCTACATAGAGCAACCCAGAATGCAGTGGAATTTCTGTTTTGAAATGTCATTTCTGACAGTTATTAAAACTGTCAATAAGTGCATCTATGTTCTTGACTGGTAGGGCTGAAAATTTGTAAAATAAGAGACAATGTTGGTCTGAACGACCATGCAAAATATGAGTTTGATTGATCAGATTAATCGAAGACCATTTGATAGGTCAAATGGTGGTGTGGCTATAGGCCGTTTTAAATTTAGTATACAAATGAAAAATATTGGTGCCAATCCTTGCTAAGTTTTAAGTTGCCAATCCTTGCTAAGTTTTAAGTTGATCGATTAAACCTTTATGATTGAACGGTTCCTTGTTAATTTTCAAAAATCACAGGATTTCGTTCAAAAAATATACCTGGGACCACCCATATGATATGATATGTAGTGTGTGTACACAATATCAGATCAATCTGTTGAACGGTCATTATTAGTTTCATATCGTTTAAAACTTTCTGCTCTAACTACCTTGCCTTGTAGATTCGAAGTCGCCGTGAATTTGACAGCCAACACGCAAAAAGTCCCTAAAATGACAAAAACTTTTGAAAATAACGACAGATTAGAGTGAAAATTGGCAAAAATACCTTAAATGTTGGTACCAATGACCATGCGAAGTTTTTAGTTAGTCGGTCAATCGGTTCCAGTTTAAATTTCAAAAATCACAGGAAAAATGGTTTCAAATTTGAACCAATTGGAGGATTTGGCTGAATTTTTTTTTGATTGGGTACAATGTTGGTTGCAATGACTTTGCTAAATTTCAAATTGATCGAACCAACCAATCGAAAGATAATTTTTATAAAATTTGAACCAATCACAGGATATCGTTCAGAAAAGATCCCAGGGATCGCATAGAATACGTTAGTATGTGTACAAAATTTCAGATTGATTGGTTGTGCGGTTTGACCTGGGCAGTGCAGGCAAAAAAAAAAAAAAAAAAAAAAAAAACACACAGAGAAAGTGCCATAAGAGTACCGTGGTGACGCTCGCTACGCTCGCTCAACTATGTGATCGTTCAAAATGTTCAGATTAATCTAAACCAAAGAGTTTCCTTAAAGTTTCGATTTCTCTATTTTTAATGCCTGTCGTGTGATTAAAATAATATGTTACACGTAGCTTTTGTTTCTACCGACTTTTTCAGTTAATTATAAACAAATAATAAGCTTGATGATTGAATGATGTCGTTAGAAGCGTCATAAACTTGAGTTAAGCTCTTTCTTCAGCTTCTTCACTTACAACATAATTTTCAAAACTTTTCTTTAGAAAAAGTACCGACAGAGATTTCCTGTAAGATATTGAAACAGCTTTAAGTTATTGCTTATTCCTGGGGACCGCATTGCCTGCTTTATATGCGGGCATGTTGCCAATAAAGGTGTGAATTTTCTTTGATTTACACGATGGGAAATTCTTCATTGATATGACTCCACTTCCATTGGCCGCTCGATGGAAGTACAGTTTGTATGAGGCAATAACATGTGAGAGACATCAACTATTTTTAGTGGCAGTATGTGAGGCGTCAGCGTCGGGACGCTTCGCAACGATGTCTCTCGGTAACGACGCCTCGCTCTGAGTTTAAACTGTAAATTAGTGTTACAAGCAAGAATGGGAATGGCTTTGTTAACATCATGGCAAATATTCAAAAGTAAAGTTAACCGTAACTGCAAATAAGATATTAAAACTTGTAAACTTGTTGTGGAAATGTTGAGAGCTGAAACCGCTTCCTTCTCCATACGATCTCTTTCCTCTTTATCATACATTACAAGTATTACCGTAGGTAGAGATTAGAAGCATTATAATCTCTGTGGTTATGCCTGTTTCTAAGAAAAATGGAAAATAGCCCTTGTTCTTATACAATCGAAAAAATGTTTGAAAATGCTTCAAAATAACTTCGCTTAAAAATTATACCTGGATTGAATTGTTTGTATTTCAGTAACCAAATAACTAAATTTTTAATGAAATTAGATTTAGTTGATCCTCATAAACTCAGTAAGCGTTACCGGCCCTCTGCTACAACCAGACGTTAAGATTAAACGGTTATTCAAGGAATGTCGTTGGTTGTGGCCATGACAATATAGTTCTGATCAACTGTTTAAAATTGAGCAGAGTATGGAAAAACTGGCCCATAGTGATATTCTCACTAAATTTAGTTTAAAAAACTGTTTTTTTTTAAATGGTACAACTCATTCCATTTAAAAAATAAACAAGATAGCTTGATTTCAAACTCAAGACGCTTTGTAAAGTTTGTGACAAAAGTTGCACAAAAGATCTTGGTTGCGATTGTGAATCAGTGATGTGGTTTCACTTTGACGACAGATTTGAATCTGATTGATTTCCTTCTGAGATCGAACGTCATTCTGACCTAAATCAGCTGCTAGCTGAATCCATCAGCATAACTGTCTTGCATGTTTGTTCTTCTGTCATTATTCATGAGTACAAACCTGTAAACTCAGAGAATAATGCATCTTCAATTATTAATTACCGGTAATTACAAATTCTATGCAAATTAGGAAATACCAATATAATTCAATCCCTTCTCTATAAAAAATGTATAACACAACGTGATTATTCAAAAAGAGACTGTTGAAAACTTATTTTTAATATCATGGAAAATAGCATGAACATTGTTACGATAAAGTTTTTTTACCCGATTTAATGGCACTTTCAATTACCCCTGAACAGTTACGCAACCGTTTTCCTTGTAATACGAATTTTAGGTACCTAATTTGAATATAGCAAGAATTGTAAAAGGATTGTGAGCGTTTATAAGGGTGATTATAATAGAGTTTTTAAACTTCATATTAATTTAAATTATGCATCGTTCCCTGATCCCTTTAAGTGAGATTAAATTATTCCCTGGGGATTAATTTCTTATCCAGTGTACAAGATACCAACTTAACTTTATGTCTGAGATAACGTTTCTTACATCCGCGGTAAAATTCCTCCTAAAAGTTTCCTAAAACCCGGGTCGAGTTAAAAAGTAGTTGAGTGCATACAAAATGTATGAAAATATTAGTGAGTCTAGAAAGTTGTTCGGAAAACTTATCTTCGAAAAGCAGCCGGGTATTTATTATGGGCAGCCTTGACCCTAAGTGAAGCACACATTACACTGTCCAGTTAAGAGAGTATATATAGAATGGGTTTATGTAATGATAAATTATTCACTTGATCAAAATGAAAATTACCATGCTTGTGCGACGTTGTTGCCGCCGGTATAAAATTTTGAAGTATAGCCATCATCATAACGAAAAAGAAACGGCATGAAGCAGCCAGTGATGTATTTTTATTGATGACTTTTTTAAAAAATAAACAGTTTGTTTTGTTTGTTTTTACGATTGTTTTAACCATAAGGGGAGGTCAAAAAGTTCGCGGAATGGAGGTCTGTCGGAGGGGCGAGAGTTTGAGTTTCTAGTGCAGTTTTTAGCACCTTCTTCAGTGCATGGAAGGTGGTGGTTTTTACTGCACAATTTTAAATAGTGCATTAAAAAGTGTGTTAAAAACGAAAAAGATTAATAAAATTAAAATCCACCTGATATTCACGGCAGATTTGATGCGTTAACTCGGAGCTATATAAATGATAGTTTTAATCCCTATAATTTATGCTATTATTGATGAGCCCTCATTATAAAATAAATGTCAGCGAACTCATTAAATTGGCACTTGTCGGGTCATTTTGATTCCACTCTGCAGTCAATTTATTAATTTACATAATCGACAACGTTTCGTGATTTCCCTCAGTTGAGAGGCAAATGATGGAAAGGTATCATACTAATCGACCACTACCACCTCCTCACCAACCATCCTTACCCATTATTCATCGTATCACAATCATGATCATAATCATTCATCCCTCTCCATTAACCTAGTCTAGTTGCAGTACAGTGCGACGTCAACCACTAAATATAAACAATCCATAAACTACCAATAACATGAAAACTTTGGATAGCAGTCTCTTCACCATTCTAATTTCTGTTCTAATATTACCAACAGCTCCAACGAACTATTCATATAATTTACCTACAAATTTTATGAATTTTATGTTATGAAAGCATAACTATTATACGGATAGAACACGTCAGTTCGCCTCCTGCAGAAGACTGCATTATGCAGACTGCAGCAAGTAGCATCGTTACAGCATGCAATAACACCGATAGCGTTGCAGTTTGCCTGGAGCTTATCTCACTACATGGAGGCAGCGGTGGGATTGTTGCGCAGGATTATTAACATTATATAATTACTCATCAATGAACACTTAATCTGTGACACTGCAGAGCAGGAAACACAATAATTACTCCCTTGGCAACGTTCTAGGTATTCTATGCACAGATCAAAGCTTACACAGTTGCAGTGAAATGGTTTCCGGGTCGAATTCCTTTCGTAATTAAGTAGTGCAGTATTTTTAATTTAGTTACGGTCTGCGTTAAAATATATAGGTACTCCGGTTAGTAATGTTTTTTTTTACTTTTAGTACAACCAACAGAATAAAAAATATAATGATCCTTACGTAACAAGAGATGGAAATAATTGTCCCTAGAAATTACGTCATTGAAAATATTAAGAATTGAACTTTTGATTTTGTTTATTTACTTGGAATAATGAATAATTGTTGATTACATCAGTTACATTATCCTTCCGCCAGACATCAATTAATTTTGAATTGGAAACTCATTGTGTCGAGGTTATGCCTTCAAGCAAATTTAAAACATTGTGGCATAGTTAATATTTTTTGAAATGTAACAATTGTATATTCTGCTGATTTTCCACCATCAGGGTATTGACAAAGGTCTACATGTAAGTGCATGCAACTTGAATTAATAATGATGGAAATTTGGTGAATATCTCTTTTAGGGATGGCGTTTAAGAGGGAACCTGTGAAATAAAAACGCGCGTTTCGCAGGTTCCCTCTTAATTTTGAATTGTTTGGTTCATATTGTGAAATCTCAGTTGTAAGTGAACGGTAATTTATTTAAATTTCAATAAAAAAGAGTATCGAGAGTATCCAGTTAGTGTCAAAGAGCTCCAGCTGTTTTATTTGAACAGTTTTGCCGATTTTACGATCCTTGCTACAATATTTTCGACAGTTCTGTTCTGCTTGGCTGGAGTATTGAGGACTTCCTCGATAAATAGACGCTTCTATTCTCTGCGTTTCTTAATAAATCAATAATGTGCGTATTACCCACCCAGATCATCACTATCTTACACACCTTTTATCAATATCAGCCATGTGTCTCTGATGTAGTTATCTGATTAGGATTGAGTACTATATATAACATTCGTTTGTCATGAAATTTTCAATATTAAATAACCTGAAATATGGAGCTTCTATATATATCAATTGAAATATTATTATTACCTAATACCATTTTAACGAGTGTATCGAGCATTACAATCCTGCGGCACCATCTCTTTTTTTTGTAGATACTGCCCAGGTCACACCGATTAGGTAACCAAGTCATATGAAATATTTATCACACCCTAAAGACATACCATGTGGCCACGTGTACAGGTTTTGAGCAAAACCCCCTTATTGGTTGAATAGTGAAAATTAGCCGTTTTCCGATCAAATTCAAATTTGGCATGTTCATTGAAACTTACATTGTATCGTTTTACTTATTTTTAGCCAAATCTGTGAGGTTGTCAAGAGTAATGAACACTTTATCACAGATTGAACTATTAGTAAAATTTATTTTATCGAGAAAGAATTTACGAGTAATTAGTTTTGTCTGGACATTAGTTTGCAAGGTCAATAGAGCAGCTACTTTCACACAGCATATTAATTATCATGGAATATTACGGCTCGCTTATCAACGCGTTCCACAGAGTGTTTTCCTAGACATTCATTAAAATTACCAGTATTAACTTTAAATAGCTAATACAGCTATGTCGCTGTCACGGTGTGTTTATTAGACGGTTAGCAGCCATCTGTGTTGTGATTGAGCCTGGCGGTTTTGTTGTTTACATCAGTTGTTTTGGGGGTTTGGCAGACGAGGTGGTTTTCACGTCAGTGTGCACCTGATGAAGGAGACATAAACATCTCCGAAATATTGTGTGTAATTTTATAAGTTTTATATTTGTGACGATACCGGAGTCTGTCCAAGAGAGTGTTGTGTATTTAGATAACACAGATTGTCTGTGCAAATTAAATCTAAGCAGAGATTGTTGAATGATACGAATTTTCTTCTGAATCTAAATTTAAAATGTTTAATTGAAAACGCCTTGAGTATGCTAATTCTGATTTGACAGCAGCCATGTGCTCCTCTTACCTTGAGTCACCGGCACCGACGCGTTCCTATTCTCCCGACACCTCCTCGCAAACGCGACGGCGTTCTTGGAGAGCGTCGCCGTGATCGTGATCCCGTTCAACGACAACGTCCTCGTGGCCGTCTTCCTCGGCGCCGTCATCGCCATGCTTGTCGTCGGACACCTGCTGTCGACCGCGCTTTACATATCACTGCGATCAACGAGTTGGCGCCGAGCGCCGTCGAGACGCCCGCCCGCAAGCGCGCTGCACACCGACGCTCGCGTCACTTACGACACCATTCAACTTCATCACTACACGTAGAGATATTTGTGTTTTCACGACTGACAGATTAGGTGAGAAAGATGTGTGTTGTTAAAGAGATGATTATCCACTAACCTGTAGTAAAAACGCTCAAGTGTCACACCAGTTAAATATATTTGAATTCAAGTCTGTCTGAATGAAGCTTGCTGCTACCTATAGGAGAGCGCTCGAAGCTTTACTAACTGCACAAGTTTGAAAGTGTTCACGAGCATGCCGGTAGAATGCAGACCAGTTCTCTCGAGTATCTTGAAAATCTATAAATCGCGCCAAGTCTTTGAGAGAGTTCACATTGAAGCAATATTGAACAGATTTTGGTCTGTTCACGACCATATTAATAGTATCATTACTTGAGGTGGGTGTAATCTCATATTGAAAGCAATCGATCACATCTTGATGCTTTTTTGACGGTACTTTCAGCAGTCATAAACTCTCAGCTTTTTAAAAGCACAATATTCTTGTAGTATGAAACAGGCTAAGTGAGCACTCCTGTTTCATAACACAAAACATAGCACCCATTTGCCATTTAGTCACTTGAGTTTTCTGGCTAAGGAAAAGTTATAAAACCTGAATGGCTGAGCAATTCCTTGCGGGAAAGCTTGTAAGTCCCGGGATCGAGCCCCGCGTGTCTGAGATGCGAGTCAAGTGTGGAGATAATCTCAACATGATCTTGGGCCACATCCCCTGCCTGTCGTTTCGGGGTAATGCCCCCCTCTTCCCTCTCCAACTCCGGGACTCCACCGTGTGGCGGACAGAGGAGTAAGTTGTCCCCCGAGAAGATACTCTCCCGTGTATCTTGTGTATCTTGTGTATCTTGCATCACGTATCTTACGTGTGGCAAGGTGCTACGTGACGAGATTCTATGCTGACTTTGTGATTTATTCGTAACATCACACATCACATGTTCTTAGACTTAGAGAACTGTGGATGATAATGGCAAGAATAAGTTCGCAGCTTGCGAAGATATTTCAGACACACAGTGATGACATAGAAGTTACGTTAGGGATGTTCTCTGAAATGTATAGGTACTAAATTAAACATTCCTTTAGAACATGTACATGGCTTTTATTCTAACAACAATTATAGATGTGTGATGAAAATTACGAAAAAATCGTTTTTCTATAATATATACGATTAAAATGAGTAAATTATCGAAAAACACCAACGGGTTAAGTATCAACTGAATAGCTTAATAAAACGCAAAGATCTATACCAGACAAGTGTTAAAATGTACACTAATTTACGATAAAACACCGGTATTATAATTAAAAGCCATTTAAAATGGACCGCGATTTTCGCCGACTCGTTCGGTCGTCTTCCTCAGGCGAGACTGACGAGAGACAACACCAAAACAAAACAAACCAAACTGACCAAACCTAATTACTAGCTTATGACCTCTACTGAGCTACCGGGGAACTTGTTGGAGCTGCGTTTATTTTGTGTAATGAACACATTATCAGCTAACCGAGCTATTTCTTCGATGACTCATGGCGCAGTATTGTGCGGCCGGTTGTGCGAGACTTCTTACACGCGTGGTGAAAGGTTGTATCAAAGGTTGTATCAAAGATATTATGAATAATATCTTTGGCTGTATGACCAAGTTCACCGAATGCTCAGTAGGGGTCAAATTTTGTAGCTATAGTAGTTAGGGTTTGTTTTGTTTTGTTTTGGTGTTGTCTCGTCAGTCTCGTCGAGAAAACCGACCGAACGGGTCGGCGAAATATCGCGGTCAATTTTATATTTAATTATAATACCAGTGTTTTATCCTAGATTTAGTGTACTTGCTATGTAAATGGAACATAATCATGATCATCCCTCATCATAATAATCAAGGTGTTGAAATGCCATTGTTTCGCTCGAGGTAAGTCCATATTTCAATACGATCTTTCTACTTACAATAGATTTTGAAAGAAAAAAAAACAGATTTTTGTAAGTATTTTTTAACTAATTTTTAATCAAGTAAAGTTAAGTAAGTACCTAATGTTCTACAGGTTTAAGCCTCTTGTTTTTTAAGGAGGTTATTGCAGCGTTTTATAGTCAACTTCTTCAATCAAAATCTTGAATAGTCGATTCGAAATACAGCTTCAAAGAAAATGTAATCCCGGAGTTGCGCTGAAGGATATAAAAATACTTCTATATTTTATAGGCATAAACTTGCAGTACGAGTTCTACTCTTGATATAAATTGTTTTCAGTATTTTCTACAAGTTGAATGTTGAATTAAAATTAAATATCTGATAAGTTGCTGAAATAACCTCACGTCGCTTGGGGCTCTTTGGTAGCCTGTAAACATTGCACACTGACCGCCAGGGATTCAGAGCAATTACCCATAAAAAATGGCGACAAATAATGTCAGTATAGAAACGTGAACCCTCACTGAAACTGTTCTGAAGAGACTAGAGGCATTTGAAATGTGGGTCTACAGACGTATGTTTCGCATCATTTGGATGGATCGTGTACGGAATGATGAGTAAAGAAATTATATCGACTCCAAAGACAAGGAAATTGTGTTACTTCAACTCTATGCTTCTACTGAGTTGCAAACCCGGCCATTTCCACTTCATTCGGTGATAAACAGGAAAGCTCACTTGTACATATTTCCAATATGTTTTGATTGCCGGGAGAATAATTAGATCTCAAACCACGTTTTGATATGGAAGTAAATGTTTTGAGGGTTTATGTAGTATTTACGAGATTTACAAACAATTTTGAATTCCGTATCTCAAAGACGATTTTTTATTGTTTGCATTTAGCAACTAGATCGAGACATCCAGTGACATACACATATCTTCTTTAATATTCTTCACCCATTGCACATCATCAACTTAAAAATGTACACGAAATTTTCTGACTATCTCAGATGGGATGATGCTAAATCATCCCATCTGAGATTGTGATGAAAGGGATGGGATGAAAATTAGGTGGCGGTGCTTCTAGTCCTTACAAATGTTTCTTAGAGAAAAACACAGATATATGTTTGAAACGAGTCATCGAATATTCTTGATTTCACTTGATTTCGGCTGAGAACCGAATGCGTCATATTTTCACCGTCTCTACCTAAACATGTGTTTATCGAGTTGAATCTACTTAACACAAAACCACGAACATTGTTCGGTATTCACTCAAGTAAAACATTCGATGACAACAGATTCCATCCCAGTAAGTGGCATATGACAAGCTAGCGAGTGTATTGGTTCGTGCAACGTCACACGACGCCGCCGCCGACGCCGACGCCTCGCGACGCTCCCTTCCAACGTCTTTAAGACATGGCTGGAAACGACGTCAGCCGGTCTCCGGGTAATAAACAATATGACTTGAAAAAGGCGAGAAAATGCCGAGTTATGACGTATAATATTTGCTGAGAAAACAAAAGAAACACGCTCTTCAAAAGTATACAACTCAAGAAGTGCAAATATTTTCAGAGTTGTAAAGTTTCTTTTTTACTTCCGAACAAATATTTGCTTCAAAGTATTTGAGAGTTTCGTGTTTCTAATTATTAATGTTCTGCTCTACATGTACAAAACAAAGTCACATAAACAGAATAAATTGGGTTGTACATGTTTAGATTTACAAGTAAGATATACGTTAACGTGGCATTCTAAACGATCAACGTATGCAGTTATACGACGAGAACGCTCGATTTGGGTACTGACGTTATTTTAAATCAAAACTATTAATCTATTAGTGTTTTAAAAAACAATTTGTTTAATTTATTCTTAAAACTATAATAATATCTATTTTTTTAAAGTTGTCACTCGAACGATGATGTTTTTAGAAAATGTAGTGCAAACGTTTCCTCTCGTCAATGAAAAATCTCCATAAGCCTTTTCGATCGGATGTTCTCTGCTGTATACCTATTGCCACGTCCGTGTATTGACGCTCGGGTGCCCCAATAGTCCCAGCATTCTATGTTCCATGTATGTGCGAAGGAACCAATCTTATGTGCATAACGAGAACAAGTGTCAGTATGCATAGAACAAGTGTGTATGTGTCAGAACAAGCTGCGATATTTTTCATTTGTATTGCACAAAATGCATGCAGTATTAAAGAGAATGTCCGAGAATGTCCATTGTATAATCGATCATATTACAAGAATTTGAAAATCAGCTTTGGGGCAGTCTTTCAATACTCTGCTAACTTTTAAACGGCTGATTAGGATTGTTTTGTTGAATGCTTAATCCTACTCCATGTAATTTTGTAAATGTAATTTGTAAATAAAGAATGAAAACTTAATACAAATTATACAAGGATACAAGGTTTGGATAAGTGGTTTCGATAACTTTGTATAATTTCATTGTAGTCTGTCACATAGTGTTCACTATAAACTATTACCTAGAAATTTTCAATCAATTAGAGAATTTTGTTAAAAGGTATGAACTATAAAAAGATCAGAAGGAAAGTGACTGAAATGAATTGATAGGATTCAGAGAAGGGAGGAAGAGTAGAAGAGAGAAAGTAAAGATGATAGGAAATTTTGGGGAATTGTGACAACTTATAGATATTATTTTTTGTAAATTGCATTTGCTTTCTTTGTATTAACTTGAATATTAAGATAAGTTAAGATAGTATATTTGTTGGTACTACATAATTCCTTACCACCGTTGAAAAAACATTTCGTACAATGAGTACACAATAAATATAAATAGATATTAATCAGGTGATTAGAGACTTGGCTTTCTATGTGAGACATTATTTCAGCTTGATTAGAGGAACCGTCTGACCTGTACATCGCGAAAGGAGGAAACAATTAAAATGAGTCAAACGAGACACTAACTATACAGCGACTGACTAAGATCAATGTAGGTATTCAGTTGTCCGAACGAACAGGGAAGGTCATTGTGTGAAGTTGCAGTAGCAGTTGCAGTTTGCGTTTTATCTTGTCGAGTAGGTCGCCGCAGATGCAACTGTTTGCATACTTAAGCTGATCCTTGGCGTCAAATGCACGAGTTCTTACTCGAAAATAATAATTAATGGACACGATCTATAATAGTTTCAATTATAATAATTTCAATGACAATGACTTATAACTTTCAAAAATCTCTAACCACAATTTTGAGAAACAAAAAGAGGACGTCCACACATCAAGTTAATATGTTTAGTTGGTTCTTTAAAATGCTGCTCCAAACTGTTTATGCAATTGAAAGTCAGGGGTGATACGAAGACTGCTTGAACCAATGAATGAAAGTTCTCACGAAGACACGAGAAAATTTGTTTGGACAAATTTGAAGTTCAAAAAGCAAAATTATACGCGTCAAAATGAAATATGCTAATAAACTCTGTATTGATTCTTAAAATGCTGGTGCATAGTAGAATTCCAGGTCTCTGAAAAATAAAATATTGTTCGACTAAATGCAAGGAACCCGTGCGCCACAAATGGTCATTGGCCGGCACGTTCTGCATTTCCGATTTACGAGAATCCTTAGTTTTGACTGGTTTCATTCCACATGCAATTATTCCATACAAAAAAACACTGGCCAACTCTGCAGTGCAGGCGACATTGATTACTGAACAGTGATTACTGAACAGTTAGTACTTTTACCAACACGTGGTCTCTTGCTTGGTTAGTTGCAAGGTGGGTTGGAAATTATCTAGTTGTTAGTTTTAGTTGTCCGGTAAGGACATCGTTAAAGGCACATACCCTCTTGTTTTCATTCTTATACAATCTCATCGTTGTTGGTCTCCCTGGATCATACAGCATCCTTAGCAGATTCTAAGATGTGTATGAATGTAGAAGTATTGGTTCAGCGTAATTACCTCTTGGACAGAAAGCGCAAACTATTTCCTCGCAGTTGACATCTGTGTCAAATGGTTTGACAACTTCGAGTTACAATACAGTCAGAATTTAACGCGCTTTCGGTTACGTATGAGCTTTTGAGCTTGATGAGCTTCGATGAGCTTTCCTCAGTAATCATCGAAGAACTGAATGAGGGCATTCACAAGAAGAGATGGCATCTTAGCTTGCAAAGTCGTCCTACTTTATCAACATCGAGTGGAGTGAAGGAAATTCTCTCCCCGGATTCCTTCTGTATCTCTGACTATTCCCACAGGCGAGACTATTTCGTATGGAGACACCCACAACAACGGCGCTATTTCGACATAAATGATCTTGTCTGGACGGCACATCCACATCCATTCGTCTCCAAGCCCGCTTCGACTAGATGAGTTTGACAGACAGAATCATTCTGTCACATGCAGATTCTGTTTTCGTGAGCCATCTACAGACTTTACCTTCTTCAAGAGTATTTTGTAAAAACGGAACGCCCTCGAATATTTACGTGAAGTAGCAAGTAAGGCTTCAAAAATAATAATAAAATATAATAAAACATCTCATTACATCAAAACATCTAAATCTAAACATCCACAAATATCATCTCATACCAGCTTCTATCTTATTTATTGTACCTTCATTATTAAATTGTGTCTATTTAACTAAATAGATGTGAATAGATATGAATAGACACATTGGCCACCGTAGTTGTAAAAAATTACTATGGTAATTATTTGCATAGATGCAAATAATAGATAACTTGTAAAATTAGTTACATTGAAAAAAAACGATATGACATACTATCAGATGAAGTTTTGTAAAATTATAAGTAAATCTAGTCGGGCGTTAGCTCGACGCTGCCAAGCACCGCTCTATCTTACAACGTGCGAGCTACTACCAGAGACTTATTCTAGTCGGGCGTTAGCTCGACGCTGCCAAGCACCGCTCTATCTTACAACGTGCGAGCTACTACCAGAGACTTATACAGCAACGGCTTAAGTGGTCAAAACGAGGTATCGGCAGGCATACATGCAGTGAGAAATGAAAGTTGAAAACCATGGTTATCGGGTATATTTAGCCACCTGACAACACCTAACCAAAAATCAAAGTGCTGCGATCATCCCTTCGGGGTGAATTTTGGGCCTCAAACATGCAAGGATTGACTTTGGGGCTGGCTGGCTGGCTGGCTGGCTAGCTAGCTAGGCACGTCGATTTGCTTGCCCTTTTCTACAGATTGCACGGTTTGGTCTAGAGAGTTGAAATTTGGTAGACACATAGAGTCCCCCTTCTCACGCGTACTTCTGAAAGAAAATCTGAAATATTTTGACCGGAAGTGAATTTAATCCAATTTTAAATTTAAATTTTTTTCAAAAGTCAAACGGGTCCATCGACAGTTTTGAAATTTGGCAACATTAAAGACAATGTATTGCTAGACACTCCACTTCAAGAAAAAACAAAAATTTCAAACCGGAAGTGGAAAATTTATCAATATTAAGCGTTCCGCTCTTCCCCTTCATCTACCAACACAGCAGCTTCGCTGTCAACTCCATACCCTGTCGGCCTGAATAGCTGAATTATCGGAGGCAGCTGGCTTGTGTTCCTGCATAACGGGTTCGATTCCCGATCCTAGAAAAACTTTTTTTTCACATCATCCTTTTTTAATTTGTGTAAGCGATGATACTTTCCAGTATATATATTCAAATGAGAGGTCGAGGGATGCTGTGTAGATCATCAATAACCCGAAACATCGCCATCGCGGCACGCCGATTGCCATCGCGATCACAGATAGTATCAGGTTCGTAGGTAATGCTGCAGGTATGACGAGCGACATTGCGTCTTGTTGAAATCTTCGCCCATTTGCTAGTTTAGTGGTTACGAACGGCTTTCAGTATCGCCGTCCTGGTGGCGCAATGGACAGTGCATTGGCTTACGGTGTTAGGGGTCGCCGGTTCGATTCCGGCCGGGGTGGTCCTTTTTTATTAGAAATTTTTACAAGTTTTAATTCTGCCTAACCATAGAGTTATTTTTTTAAGTTGCCCAGTTTAAATTTTCGCCAGTTCGACTTTGTCTACCCATAGAGAGTTTTATTCCTTAGGCTGCCCAGTAAAACTTATGCGCGCGCCCTACGCCGCCTGGAGCACCTTCTGTCTCTAGCCGCTCGTAGAATTCTAGGTGAACGAACATCATAATTTTGTCACATTGAAAGATTCAAACCTCAAATATACCTCAATATGACGACAGAATACGACGTACTAACAACCATTTGAGAAAACTCGTTTGGATAGTTATTATGGATATCCAAGTATTGAGACAACAAACGAATAACAGACATCGATTCCGTTTCATAATGGAATCTTTAGTTCTACTACTTCACGTACCTATGAATATTATAATGTCTAAATTTATTTCAGTTTCGAGAGTATGGAAACTTCGTTTTGTGTAGAATAAAGAATAATAGATTAACTACGCACAATGAACAATAGTATTGTATTCTGACGCCAATCGATTGCCTCACGCGGAATCTTCCGTCTGTGAGTTTACAAACAATGTCAACAATATGTAATGGCATTTTTAAAAGAATACCTACCTAAATGCACGAAATAATTCATTCTGTCTAAAATATCGAAACGCAAACAATAAATCAATTAGATGTATCAACAATATGCCATCATCATCAGGAATAAGGACCGGTAGACTAATTGATTGTATGATCTATGCGTAATAAACACATAAACACCCCCCCCCCCCCCCACACACACACCATAATCAATAAACAAATAATAAAAGGTCAATTAATATCGTGAATCCATTGCTTGGAAAATACACAAAGCACATTCAGATCTAGAGATAAACATTCAGTGGCTGGTGGATAAGGGGTGGGGGTTGTGTTGTGATTATCAGAGGTTTGGTTTCCTATGTTGTCTTGACACAAAAGAAATACAAATGTACGTAGATGACACTTGTTTTGGAATGTAACATAATAGAATAATAGATTCTGCTGCAGTAGGAGGCTGTCTCCTAGCACAATTGTATTTTCAAATAACTTATTTTCACACTATTTATTGTAAAATTGTATACTTCAAGATAATGAGTAAGCACACAACCCGTTCGAAGAAGACTTCCCCAGGGTAAAATTAGTATTCGTAAAGGACTTTTCTTTAAAGCTATTTCATTCAAAATAAATTTAGAAAAATCTTATTCATAAATTACATTCATAACTATATTTGGTACATTTTAAAAGAAATTGAACATTTGCTTGTATATGACATGTGTTTTCCTTAAGAATGGATAAAGTGATATTTTATTACCTAAACAATGTTTTTTTCACTTGAGTCTTGACTTGCAACAGTTTTTTTTAAATGTATAGGTATACGCACTGAATGGGACCGAGGAGATAAAAAAACGATTCGTATTACTACTTTTTCTCATTGTTATCATATATATATTTTTAAATCAATAGAGATTTTTTAATGTTAATTGTCGTTTAGTGAGATTTAAACAAAATATGTGTAGGTTCATTGATTTTTATTTAAATACTACCGATGGAAGCGGTAGACACCTTAGGGAATTTATAAGTGTGTGATCTAGGATTGTGTGACTGTTCTCCGGCAAAAATAGTGCTTTAGCTTCTCTGGTATCATGGCAATCAGTCAGTATATTCAGGTTGACCGTTCTTTGTTGGTTTGTTCGTGTGTTGGTGTGTTTTGTGTTAATGATATACGTCCTACTCCTTCCCACCAGCACTATAAACACCAGGTGGCTCAGATAGTTAATCTTAAAGGAATTCTAGGTTGAAATCTTCAAAATCAATTTTCACAACAAGGCAGTATCAAATGGCCACATCCTTTGCCGTTATTCCTTTAAAATAAGTATAAGTGTCTCGATGTATAAACCAGGAAAAAGCTCCTTGGCATGAACGTTCTTACTTATATACTCCATATACACCCTTTGACCGATCTCAAACAAAATTTGATATACACATTCTATTTGAAATAACCCATACCGTACGGTACTTACACCCTTACGCAAACATCCCCAAATTTTAAGAAACCACCCCTATGTAATAGAAAATTAAATATACATAATATTCTGCAACCACCCATTTTTGGTACGTTTTCAAACTGCTGGATGAAGAAATTGAGGTATAATCCATGGTGGGACTATAACTAAACAGCAGTGTTGGGTAAGTTCCTCAAACAAGGAACTTGTTCCAGTTCCATTGAACAAAAAGGAACTAGTTTCAGTTCCTAGTTCCGTTCAAATAAAGAACTAGAAAGTTACCTGGAAAGTTTCCAGGAACTGGAAAGTTTAGTAATTTTGTTCTTTTAAGTTACATTGCCTTCCAAAAACCATTCTGATTTTATTTAAAATGTGTTGTAAACATCTGCACGCTTTACCAATTGAGTTATATGACATAAAAAAGTGAACCTGGAAGAATTTAAAATTGAGGAAAACGCATTTACAATCCTTTCGTGAACCTTTCAGTTTACCAATTGGCAACAAATATGCGTAGTACGAGATGACGCACAAATTCCGGTCTACACCGGAACAATACACCTACAATTTACGTTATTCACATGACTCAAAGTTTTGAATTTTTAACAATTTAAAAGTTGAGATAACTCATATTCAACCAAAAGAAATTGACCCTTTCGTTATACTATCTTTGGAACTATTGGAAGAAAAACAGAAAACTTTAGACAAGAAGTGACGTTGTTGGCGTTAACAATGCAATGACAGGTAACACTCAATCATCAATGAAAGCTGCTATAAACTTCTACCTCATGTGACATGTTGTACAAAAACAAAAACTTGTATATAGACTGCCAAGCACCTTTCCCCCTTAAAGGATTGCGATCTAAAAGAAGGTCCCAGCAATAATATATTGTTGAAACATTTTCGCACTTAAAATTCGTGAAATCATTTCGCCCGTTACTGCCGCCAAGCACGACATTATAAACCAAACATTGTGCCCAAATTTAAGATTGAGAAAATCTCTATGTGAACCATCATAGTATAAACTTTAAAACAATTATAATCATTTAAAACGAAAAATAGAAAGTATTCAAATTTTAAAAACGTTAACAAAATCAATTTAAAAACATTTTTTTTACATAACTTAAAATACAAATAAAAAAAATATTTAAAATTAAATTAAAAAAAAATTAAAAGTAAAAAAAATACAAATAAAGCTTGGCGCATTGTTTTTGCACCGTCATGTTGACTTCTTCCTTCTTCTCCTTCATCATCTTCTTCTTCCTTCTTTCTATCGTCGTCTCCTTGGTCGACATCTTCTTTTTATGTTGCCCCCTCCTTGACACAATGCGCCAAGCTTTATTTGTATTTTTTTTACTTTTAATTTTTTTTTCATTTAATTTTAAATATTTTTTTTATTTGTATTTTAAGTTATGTAAAAAAAATGTTTTTAAATTGATTTTGTTAACGTTTTTAAAATTTGAATACTTTCTATTTTTCGTTTTAAGTGATTATAATTGTTTTAAAGTTTATACTATGATGGTTCACATAGAGATTTTCTCAATCTAAAATTTGGGCACAATGTTTGGTTTATAATGTCGTGCTTGGCGGCAGTAACTGGGCGAAATGATTTCACGAATTTTAAGTGTAGTGGAGTCAAGATGTCTTATATAATGGCAAATTAGTGCGTTTATGATACCTTTTGTGAAAATTTGTACCCTTACTAATTCGAGTATGAGAAATCTAAAAATCAATGGCACCAACCTGAGAATTTAATACTCTCTGCGTAATTAGCATAAGTAGCATAATTAATAAACATGGATAAAATAATATATAATTTTATAATATGGTCTTTATGGGTATCCATCGAAAGCTCATCATGTCTACAATCCATATAAATCATAAAAAATTAATTTTTTTCATTCACATAATAATTAACCGCATAATTAATTATTTTATAAAAATCGCCATTCAACAAAAAGCTTAAATGACCCCCTCAGATTTTGATAAAACTTGGTAGGATTGGTCACAAGCCCAAAGTAAAACATACGTATTTTTTGGTTTGTCCATTTATTGAGTACTTTTGGATTTCCAGGCCCTCAAAAATCGAAAAATCGAATTTGATGAAAATTTTGTGTTTAGTTCCTAATTAGCATAATTAATTATTAATTGATTGGTCACAATCCCAAATTAAAACATACGTGTTTTTTGGTTTGTCCATTTATTGAGTACTTTTGGATTTCCAGGCCCTCAAAAATCGAAAAATCGAATTTTGATCAAAATTTTGTGTTAAGTTCCTAATTAGCATAATTAATTATAATTAATTATCTATCTATAACTAATTAGCATAATTAATTTTATTAATTATGCTAATTAGGAACTAAACACAAAATTTTGATAAAAATTCGATTTTTCGATTTTTGAGGGCCTGGAAATCCAAAAGTACTCAATAAATGGACAAACCAAAAAATACGTATGGTTTTCTTTGGGCTTGTGACCAATCCTACCAAGTTTTTTCAAAATCGGAGAGGGTCATTTTAAGCTTTTTGCTGAATAACGATTTTTAAAAAATAACTAATTATACGATTAATTATTATGTGAATGAAAAAATTGAAATTTTTATGATTTATATGGATTGTTGACATGACGAGCTTTTGATGGATACACATAAAGACCATATTATAAAATTTTATATTATTTTATCTATGTTTATTAATTATACTAATTATGCTAATTACGCAGAAAGTATTAATTTCTCAGGTTGGTGCCATTGATTTTTGGATTCCTCATACTCGATTTAGTAAGGGTACCAATTTTCACGAAAGGTATCACAAATGCACTAATTTTAGACATCTTTACTCCACTAGTGCGAAAATGTTTCAACAATATATTATTGCTGGGACCTTCTTTTAGATCGCAATCCTTTAAGGGGGAAAGGTGCTTGGCAGTCTATATACAAGTTTTTGTTTTTGTACAACATAAGACATACCTATATATATCCCATACCATACCCATACCATATCTAATTGCTTAGAATATGTGCCCATACCTAGTCTAAATTTTTAAATTATGAAACTCATGGGCTGTTTTGATGACGCTTTAGGGGGAGGAGATCTACATCGGCAATTAACTTAATTCTATTACGACCACGGAATACAGGTCGGCATTGTTGAACTCCTTATGCCCCTCATAGCTGCATTTAAAACATGATCAAAGATAGTTTATAAGTCATTAATTACATGCTATACTAAAACATAACGTAACAAACTGTCGTCTAACTAAATATCATTCACCTTTGTCATTAGACATGAAATATGAGAAAGGAATATAATTGAAATGATAACAGCACTTCTTACATCAAGAAGAAAAATCGAATATTCCAAACTTGTTTCGTTTTAACTAATGCGTGGGGTGAGGGAATCACCACTCAATCCTTGTAGCGTTCAGCTCTTCATTTCTCGTTTCTGTAACGTTTCTGCACCATTATTTAAAGTATATTTTAAACAGTTAGGTTCATTTTACAGCAGAGATACAAAATGTGGTCACTCGTGATGTTTCCCCTTCTACTTCTGCTGCTGGTGCTGCTTCTACTCCGACAGAGCAATCTTAAGGCTGATTGACATTGCAATTTAATTAAAGTGCTTGTATGGGCCAGGGGATGGTACGAAGGGGTAGCTATGTGGTTCTGCCTTCTACAAATTACAATATAATCTAATTGGTTTCCACTATATTATCCTATAAATTAGACATATACACTTCTCCTGATTTTAAACAGATGGCTTGCTTTACTTCAGATTTTAATTGCATTACCTACATATTATAAAAATTGAAAGTTGTAAAATTCTATTTCATGATTGGCTGCTATTGAAATGGGAATTTTTAGGACAAATGATACATTATTCAGACCAGTGAAGTTCGGATTTTACAATATTATCATGTTAAGTTGTTTTGTTCAGCACATGGTACCTACTGAAAAGTGGTGCTTTGAACATAAATTTTGTTGTTTTGTATTGACACAATGCTGACGGAACGAAATAAATGTTACATCTGTGTTGCGTATGGCAATTGTAGGTAGACCTTTATACGAAAGAGACAACGCTATTAACAAATAGTAGAATTAAATATTTTGCAAGCTACTTTTCGTCTCGAGAACAATTCATGCCAGCAGTGTTAAGTACTCGCAGCTTCGACCTCAGGCCTTAAGATCACTTTCTACTAAGTACTCATGTTCAAACAGACTTCGGAAGTCACTTGAGAGGGCTCTGAAACGAACATCTACTTTGTTGCTAATACAACGCCTGGCAACAAGAACATTCTATTAACTTAAGTCTTCCCCATCCACAAATTGACTAGGTAGGTCTCATTTACATTACGGATCAAAATTCCTGTTTGCAAGAATGTAAAACGTATTGTCAAGATGGAACGAACATTTCGACAAACTAAGAGGGCAGCTTATTTAAATACAGTAAGTCTGTATAATCCGTGTGCTAATGTGAATGAATGGTCATGCGCCCTGGCGTCTGGCGCCTCCTGGGTTCGCGTCCCGTCGACGGCAGTGTTGTGCGGAGTGTCGAGGAGGACGGTCATGTGCGTCGCACCTCCACAACACCTCCTCACTCACGCACTCGTGGAGATCGCATCTCAATCATGGCACGCACAGCGCTAATCCTACTTGCCATCGTGATTGTTACCTCGGTAGCAGGTAAGGGAATTAATTATATTTTTTTTAGAGTTTATTTTAAGGGATTATCTTGATTTAAAAATGTGAGGCACAGGTGTAATGAATGACTTTTAAGTTGTTTTTTAAAAGGTTTTGGTGAAGTTGTTATTACCTACTGATCTTAAATGTCATAGGTAAAACCAATTAAGTATTTAACCTTTTCTGCACACATAAATTTGATTACAAGTATATTTTACTGATTTGTTTAATGTAATAAAAAGTGTAACGTAAAAGGTCAATATCTAATTTTACCGTTATACCATTCTACTATAAATATGTGATATTCTTGCGCGAAAAAACAATTTTGACATAATTAATGTCGTAAGCCACATCGATGAGTATCCTCACAAATATTTGGGATACATCTTTGGCTTCTACAATGTCTATGCTTCTACCCTTCGAGAAACACACGCGTTGATTAGTTGAGATATAAATCAATTCAACGTAGAATAAATGAATTGTGAAAAGGCCGTGGAACGCATTCCGCCGTAACATTTAACTGATGAGTCCCGGAGACCAATGTTCAAGAAAATAATGAGAAAAGGAATGCCTAGTAGAAAATTAATGAAACTACACAAGAGTTTAAGAGGAGTGGAGAGTTTAAGCGAGTAGTAACCTGCTCTGCTTTAGTGCAGTAATTGTTGATTAAATTTCTTCCTCTTCTCTCGGTCCAATGGTAATGTGGCGTTAAAAATGCTCTTCGGCGAAGAGTTGCGTAGAAGGTGTAACTATGGAGGCTATAGGCCGGTTTCGACCACTATGGACACCCTATGGAAACCCTATGTACCATTAAGAGGGTTGAAACATTGATCAGATTCTTGGGGATTGATCTTTTATACGAAATAGTACATTTATAATTTGTATAATTTATTAATTTGTATGATTGATTTATTTAAATTTTAAAGGAGAAAATTCCACTACTAGAACGACAGTAGGTGCTGTATTGTAAGAAATGATCATTGTTATAAGTGTGCTGTCGAGTAGTGACAAAGAGCTGATATTTACTTAAAATATGAAATACGATCTGTACTTCAACGGTAGAAGGCCCGATGTCCAATTTCTCGGTTTTGAGTTGAACGCTTTTGGAATCACGTAAAGTTACCATTAATTGCAATTTGACTGAAGTCAACAAATATAGCTATATTGAAGTGTTCTCTTACAAAATGGCAGGTTCCATTAGATACATGATTGGATGGCAGAATTACTGGCTTATTAGCTCACCTCAAGCCAAGGGTAGTAAAATATTTTACTACCCTTGATCTCAAGCATTGAAATGGAAATCGGGCCGTCTACCTCTGAGGTACAGAGAGGATATATTTACTTTGCAAAAAGAAACACACAAACTTAATATGTTTTTAATACAAACTTTTTATTTTAAAAATAAATTTGTATTGATGTTGGAATTCAGAACTATTTTCAGTTTTGGTATCAATAGCGGTCCAAGTTCAAAAGTTCCCATGATTATGAAACTAGGCATAATCATAAGCGAGAAATCACACCTCTGAGGTTAAAACGAATCGAATGATTGTCAAATCCTTCGTTTTAATATTCATTCTACTCGTGGACATTTTCAAAACCAAACTCCCAACAGATAAAAGCCTACCGAGCCAACCACGCATTATTGCGTTGAATATGTAACACATTTGATAAAAGTAGAAAATCACGGAACCGTTTTCATATTTGCCTTCCGCTTCGCGCTCTGAATTTCCACCAGTGTCATGAACGGATCAAGTATGCCAGATGTCACGTATTTCTCGCTCGTACACCCCTGACTCCTGAGATAATTAACTAACAAACGATCCTCGCGAATATGCCCGTGAAACTGAAATCCGACACAAAGAGACAGACCTCGCCATGGAATACCACCTGTAGCGCAATGGCGCGCACTTGTGACTCGCTCATACCAGCAGTCGATCATTGATCTTCCCGTCATGCCTTGTTTCATTTACACTCACTGAGCTTTACTCCAACAGAAACGAACGCCGAGGTGGGAAGTAATTAGTTCAGATCAAATTACCATCTGTGTAATTAACGTTGGACAAATCAACAAACTGCTAACACAGTTGTTTTCGGAATTGTTTTATAAACCCATTGCATGGAAGTGGAACTCATCACACTGTTTTTGAAACCGGGCTGTTGTGATGGTGTAATTCTATTAAGCTAATTTGTGGATGGCAATGTTTGTTTCTGGACTGCTATTCTATACTCAGTAAACCACCGCTAGTGTAATTTCTAATTAAAACGTTGTCCATCACACGCAAATTACTGTTCAAAGAATAACAAAACGTGTTTATTACACTCGTCTTCTCAACTTCTAGAAGAGGTCATCTAAATTCCTTTTTCATAAGTCTCTATAACATTTGTTGTGAAGCAAAGTCTGTAATTATCTTCCTATAATGTTTTAAAATTTAATCATCTTGGTATATATCTGCATGAAATAATAAATGTTGATTTTAACGTCCTTCATCAATTATAGTTTTAAACATATTATATTCTTCAAATTTTTCTGATATAACTCAAACAATAACGAATGCAACGAGAAAACCAATAACATGTGCTAAGGGTTTCAAAAGAAATCTTGAAATTTCCATATGGCCGGACGTCAAAATTTAACTTCTGCAGTCTTCTGCAGTAATTGTAACATAAAATAGTAAATACACATAACAAAAAGATAGAGATCACTTTAAAGCTCGTACTTTTCCGTACATTTTAACCGCTTTCAAATGTTGTTGTACGGGATTAAATAAAGAGATAATCAGTAATCACTAAAAATAAAATGAGCGATTTTGCCAATTTCCATTAGAGACTGCTTAAAAATCAAATGAAGTACTTATTCCGTACTGCATGAAATAATTTTAAATAATAGTATCCAATTACTTGATAAAATATCACATTTCTATACAGAATTGTTATAAAATAAATCCCCAACGCAAAATATATTTTTCCAATATTCATTTAATTAATTTGTAAACCTTACACAAAGTCAATGACGTGAATAGCGTGGACTAACGGTGAAGCTACATTAAAACTAGCGAGTAGAAATCTAGATTTTTTGTAAAATTTAACTTCTAAAATTACGGCGAGAGAAGGTTTAATGTGTGCAAGTTTATTGTCTCCGTTTCCTGCTTCAAGTAGACAAAATCAAATGATTTATGCTAAACATTGGAGGTAAAGAGCATTGGAAACTGTATACTTTAAGTAATTTTATCTTTAAGCTAGAGTCCATGCCTCGGTCCATGCAAGTATTTATATTTATTAAAATACTCTCAAGCTATGTATAGAGTTGAAGGATCCATGTTCTGAACCCGGGAGGATCGATCCTGGACCAAGTGTGAGGATGAATGATCTTGCCCTACAAGATCCAGCAAAAGAGCCACTAAAAGAGATTGAATTGATCAATCAATCTTACTCCCGATTCTAGCATCGCAGCGACATCTCTGAACACACAGTAAACTTTGAGAAGTCGAGAATTACACATCACCATCAAACACAATATCAAGCGGAACTTCGCTATAACAAAAGTACTTCTATACTGAGTTTTATACTTTGTGATCTATCCATTCGTTGATTGATTCATCACCTAGAGCTTCCAGTCTTCTGTACGCTTTCTAGAGTAACATACAAAGTTAGTAAACAATGATTAATTCGTATGAAATGGCGCAAAGTAATAAATGGACTTCACAAAGCGAGACATATACCTATGTAAGTTATAGAAAATAATGTATGATGATAGGTAAACAATATGAAAGTAGAGCAACGAAGTTCATTACAGTGCTATCTTAGAATATTATTTTATACTAGGAAAACGCTCACAATATCAACGCAACTTGTTGATGAGCGAGCACCGGTACGTGCATATTCTCGAACCGTAATTGCGTACACAACGCACAGAAAACATCCTACATCAATATTGAATTGAAATATTATCCACTAAATCAACATGAAAGTATCTGCTTATCATTGAAACTTGAAAATATCATCTAAGCACTCTGGTGCCTAAAGCAAATCATATTCAGTCGCAGTGGAAAAACATTCATTTCGATATTTCATTTCTGACAGATATAAAAAATGTCAATAAGTGCATATTCTCTTGACTGATTTGGCTGAAAATTTGTAAAATATGAGACAATTTGTTGGTCTTAATGACCATGCAAAACAAGAGTTTGATCAGATTTATCGAAGACCATTTTAATTTTTCAACCTATCAGGAGATATTGATTTAAATTTTTAACCAATTAACAAAAATTAGGGTCTGCAACGCCCAGAGAAGGTCGGAACATGTGTGCAAAATTTCAGCTTGATCGAAGACAAACTGTGACCTGTTTAGCCTCAGTAACAGAAAAAAACATACACACACATACACACACAAAAACAGAGGTCCGTGCCAAAAGAGCCAATAGAATCGCTCGCTTCGCTCGTTCAAATATCCTACACTTTTACCTTATGAAGACAATCATTTCGTTAGCAAAAGGTAGTACATCAAAAGCAGATAAGAATTAAGAATATATACGGTTGGACCTGCCTGTGGGTATTGGTCTAATATTTAAATTAATTGGATTCAAATCTGTGTGGCTATGTAGCCACACAAATTTGAATAATATTTTTTTTATTGTGGTTAAATCGTGGTCCATTTTTTCCATCTTAACTAGCTTTACTCCTTCAAAACTAATAAATAAATTTTGATATCACTACTTTCAGTGCTGAATTTTTAGATTTCTTATATTTTTTATAGTTGATGAGACTTGGCTGGTATTTTTACACAAGAGTGTTTTTATGGGGATTAGGACTACCGTCACTTCTTCTTGTTCGACTAATTTTATATGGTCAAAACACATTTACAATAAGCGACTCGAAGCAGAGAAAAGTTCTAATTTTGAACTGGAAGTGCAGTTTGATGAAACGACCACGATCTGTCGTCGCTTGTTTTGTGCGAAACTCTCACGTGCATCTCTATGATGGACTCTCGGCTTATGTGAGATGATGTGGTCCAGAGTTTCGAGTAGATTGCTACGTGACAACTTCAATGAATGATAGCAAATAAAACTCGCCAAGAAGTAGGCTTTCAGATGAGCAAGATGATGCTGTATCAATATAAATGGCTTGGAAGGAAAAGCTACGACTTTCCGAAGTTTGGTTCAATGTTACATTGCTGGGGAAAGGGTGGGTGAAAAAGAGTTCGCGAAAGATCCTGGATGATTATGAACAAGCTGCCATTTCCCTCATTTCCACGAACTTAGAATAGCTTTGACTTACTTTAGAATTGGGAATTTTGCTCAATATTTATGAGAGCAGTAACGAATTTAGAGCACGAACAATGATAGACGATGCTCATTTACTTCCGAAATTTGTAATTTTTCAAAATTCATGAAACTTTGTTTGAAGTTGTGAAAGGTATTTGGAAATGATGTTAGATGGAAATAAAGTAGATTATACATAATCGGTAATCACTTATTATATTATAGAAAAAATTTATAACAAAACGTTGGTACCTATTTTTCAATATACTAAAACTATTTTTATATGCATACATGTCTCCAATTTCTATAAATAAATATCCACATTATTATATCAGCAATTAAATCATGTTTTACACATCCGACATAAGTCGACAAATAACGTACATTTTCGCGTCAAAGGTATTCAATGATATTTATCATACGATTTGAACATTCAATACATTAGGTAAATTCATTTTTTCCGAGTATAACTCATATTCACTTCATCCTCTGGGTGATTTAAACATCCAATTATTTCAACATTTTAATGCTCTTATGCATCACGGAGATATGATTTCTGGCTGTCAAATAACACGAATATTATTTTTTGTAGAAAAAAATCTACCTACGTAGCAGTATTTTCTAATTTTCAATTTGAGAAGTCTGAAAATAAATTAATGCAGCATCAAAAGCTCGTATGTGGCACCCTTTAGGCAATTGATTTTTCTAAACAGCGCTAAAGGAAGGAATCGGCGAAATTCGCTCTTGATTCAAAATACGAACATTTCTATTCAAATTATTAGATAGACTGAGTGGGTGTATTTTAATAAATAAAAAGCAGAGGCAAACAGAAATGCTTTATTTATAATTTTTGGAGTGGGAGCTATATTAGTTTGTAGAGCGTTTGATATTTTTATCAAGAGAGATTTTGTCGAGCATTAAACAGCATTGCGCGCTTTAAGGCTTTTGAACAAATTAAAAATGGGGACGCGATAAATTCGTCACACTGCACTCTTAATAAGATATTTTAATAATCGCATGTCTTTACTACTTAGCTTCACGTATATTTCTATTATATGCAAAAGAAATGTTAAGTAATGCAAAGCATTTATGATTTTTACTACACAGATCTAAAATAGGTCACCACGTCATTATACAAAGAATTCATGTGATTTACTTGCGTGCTGATTCCTGCTATTAATATCTGTATCTTTATTAATTTGTATGTTCGTTTTTATTACAAAGGGTTGACAAATCCACAGAATGTACCAGTCAGTTTCAGAAATTTACGGAGCAATCTACTGTAAACAAATGTACTTAAAAACACAATAAATTTAGAAAAGTGTCACATCGTGCTTCAGCGAAATAGTATACCTAACATATAGATAAATGTACATGTTTGTTTTTCATAATTTTGGCTTCACAGATATACCTAACTTTAATTTGTTAAACGTAACCGGCGCCTCCACCACCTTGACTCTTATCACAATTTCCCATTTCATTTGAAACTTTTGAATTAAACAATAAAACAAATTGCATTAGCTTAAATTGAACAAAATTAATAATAGATTGTAATAATGTTCCGAGCGAATAGTTCACTGTGTGCCATATTTCTGCTCGAGTTTAAACAACTCTGGAACTTATTATCCTATTAATATAATTAAAGCATAGGAGACGTAAACCAAAGCAGTCGCAAAGTAGATGATTGACACATGTGTGCGTGAGCGAGAAAGTGTAATAGAGGGTGACGGTAGAGTGAGTGAGATAGAGATAGGGAGAGATTGTGTAACCTACGACTAAATGAACACCTTATAAAGTTATTAGTCGTAGAGTCGAGTTGCGAGGGAGGAAGCATGAGGAATGAAATGAGAAGATGAGTTGCGACATAAACCTCAGCGGGAGTCGCAGCAAAGATCATTCTCGACTGATGAGATTTTATGGATTCGCTCTCGGGGAAACTTTTGGCAGTGAAATGACGAGCGCGTTCTCTCCACAGATTAGTTTCGTGAAACTTACGACCGAATAGCTGGATCGATGTATTCGGTTCAAGCTAGTTAAACATTGTCATGTTTGAAATTCCGTAACTCATGAAGGCGAAAATTCATGCAAAGAGACATTATAAAATTATGTATGCAATAAATGAGTTCAGTTATGCAACAATATGTAGATGAAGACATTGTATTTGGTTTACTAAACAGTATACGTATTGGCAATAACCTAAAATTAGCCCAATAACCTTAGAACCCAACTCCCTAGAGGACGCGTCTTCTTGGCCACTGATGGCTCCATGAATGATTCATGAAATTGTTGGACATCTTCTTTTTATTGTAACCAGCAATATGAAATAACACTTTTCATAATTCTATCAGATGAGTCCATAGTCTTTTTTCTCAGTTTGTGGACGATATGTTTCACCGCATAAATAAATTGAAGTAGTGTAAAAGAAAAAGGCATTGAGTGGGTTTGGAAGTGGATCAGCAATATAATACTATTGCGCTCAACAGTACTGGAAATACGGTATCTTTCAATGGGGCGAGTTTATCCATTTTTAAAGAATTGGAGCATTAATAATGGATATAAAGTTCTTATTATTTGTACTGTTTACCAGTTAATACTAAAGTAGAAAATACGAAACCACTGATGCGACATCAACTGACCAATATAATAGTAATTCCGTAATGCAAAACATTTCTTGTATCGAATTTAACCAAGAATAGAACCTGATGCTTTCACGACAATGTTGTGAATTTAAAACTTTTCGTCCACACAGAATATATATCAGTCAACCGCCATTGTTATTCAAAACTTCTAGAAAAGAATTTCACCCATTGAATTGTACTGCACTCCTTTTTCTTTTTCTTCACATCTTTTGTATGTTTACAGAAAAAAGTTGGATAAATAAACATTAACGATGTATTTTATTGAATTTTCATATTTTTACATGCACAATATTATTATGTAAGAGCAGAGTGTAGCACAAGTTCTGTGAATTGGCAGTAAGATATCATTCAACATGTCTAACTGGATGCATTGTGAACGGAGTAATTCAATTGAAGATTTAGTTCCAGGTTTTATGATTTCAACGAATATGAGTCAAGATTGCATTTTAGCTTATACAGTTTAACTTCTCAAGTCAAAAGCCTTCTCGAGCCTTCTGAATTTTAAAGATTGAATCTTACTATAGCTCAGACGCTATGAAACTCCTGGTAACGAGAAGTAAATAATCTAGGTCTAGCAGATCTTTTTCTTGAGAAGTGCACAATCAGATTAACAGCTAAATTATAAAACAATCTCATTGAGTTTGAGCTTGGCACGCAACCCGCTAGCAGAAGCTTGCCAACTGTACCAGCAGTGACCAAGCAATTATTGCCATTATGCGGGCACCATCACCCCGTTCAGTGACACTTATCGGAAAAGTTACTGTTATTACCAGAACGATATAGGAAAATACCGCTAAGAAACCACGATCAAATTATGATAAAAATGATATGTTACTTTCACGATATTTTTTGTCTCGCCGATGGTTTGAATTGAGTCTGTGTGAACTAGAGAAAGTCTCTCGCTCTCTCTTCGCCTTCCCTCTCTAACGTGGCTTGTAAAATATTTCACACTTCGACATAATCTTTCTATGCTGATCAAATGCATCGATCTGACGAGAACGTGACGTCACATCACGCGAAGCTTCGAGTGATTGATGATCTTCACAGCAATAAACCCCGTGGCTCTAATGCGGTCAAGCAGGTGGGAAAGAGGTGTTGAGACAATAGGGAAATAAACACGCCAATAAAACTGAGATTACCAGTCTCATAAAAACGAGTTTAAATTCTTGAATATTTAACTTGCACCTAATCGATGTTTCCATTTTGTTAAATCCAAAATGAAAATGCCACTGGAAAGTTGATGCTGTGAACAAAGAGTGAATGTTTGTGGATTATATGGGATAATAAGCCTTATTTGTGGAGAGCCTCTTATTCTTGCTCCATTTCGTGATTTACTACGCAATACGAAATGTTGACATCTAGTTTTGAGATCCATTAGGACATTAAAATATGTATATCTCTCGTCGTAACTAAATACTAATATGAATACTATAATTATAATTAATATTACAAACTTATCATTGACTCGCGCCCTCATTTCTACATATTTGAAAGGTACATAGAAATGGGTAGGAAGAAGAATAATGTATAAATCCAGCATTGTCTTCATCATTCTATTGGATAGACTAACTAATATTTTCACACATTTCCACCAGCATTTATATCGGTCCATAGCAAATATCAAACTAGTATACAATGGGTAGAATTATCCCATTCCTTTGTGTATAAATGGCTATTAATATGCTATTATGTCTGCAGATTACTCCGAAGAAAAACTGTTGAATAGTTCTCTCGCACAGCAGTGCACTCGACGACCAATGGCCATCGCCGAGCGTTAGGGTTCCGGATAAGGGAGTGGGAGAGGGAGAGGGAACAAATTGGATGCTCATTAGGGTGAAACGAAACTCTTCTATTTGGTGAAACATTGTGGTGTGTTGCGCGCCTATAGAAAGTCGTGTAATATGTTCTTGGTCTGGTTTTACTTCAAACCGATTCATTTGATACGATCAGCGTTGGTTAATTAGAAAACTCAAAAAGAAAAACGTTTATACTCGGATGTTGAGGAAGGCAATTCCACTGCCCACGTTCCTCTGCTTTATGATGAAACGTATTGACTTATTAATAGATGCTATTGATAATACAACAAAAACGCAGATGTATCATTTCTGTGAAAATAGGTAATTCATGATTAAAATCTTCCTCTTGGATACATTTTTGGGTCACATTAGTGTTCAAAATTGGCATTGACCACTGTTATTTATTTATTATGAGTCAATATAAATTCTACTGAAAGTGCCGGGTTGCCTCACATTCTCCTTAAAATCTATGATATGTGCCGGGCTAGCACACATTCTACTGCGAGTACACGCGAGCCGAGGGGATGTGGTAGGTTAACATATGCGTATGTGTGTTTCAACATCAATCAGGCTTTCCTGTTTATGAGATCTCGGCATATGAAACAACCTCGTGGAATATTTATTTGATCTGACGTGGGAGAAGGAACAGGCACATGATCGTTGCCCTCTCTTTACAGTTGCAAGGTTTTAATAAAATAGCAGATATTATGAACGATCCACTAAAAACGAAAGCTTCTCTCGGATTCAAGTTAATTTCAGAGAACCACACGAATGTCGAACAACTTTTAAATATAAGCGGTAATATGGATCCACCTCCGGTTTTCAGTTTTGCCCGAGCCGTAGTAATGACGAGCAAAACATAATTATTCAGGAACTTTATCAAACAAAGATGGAAGTGCATTTCAAATTTATTTATACTAACTAAATAATGTTCAAGTAATACGTTCTTGATATGAGCTAGTGATAACACTGAATATAAGAACAAGTTGTCTCTAACTAGCTTACCTAAAATTATTCTCTCACGGAAAATAACATCAGACTCTCTCATTGATAATGGCATGGAAATTAGGGAATTGTTTGAGAATGAGTTCTTACAGCCAACAAAGTTTTTGTCACGTAGCTCAACTATTATCCACATGCGGGAATGTTGATGTTGAACTAATATGTTTTTGATTACGGGAATCAAACGCTTTGTTTGCCGGGCTTTTATTAACAATATCACTCTTTATATCGTGTATTGATAAATATCACTAAATTTGAACAAATAATAGCGGAGTCATATGATCACCATGGTATGGATTTCAATGGCAATTATTAAATAAATTATGAATTTAATTATTCTTGTTTTGCGATCGTTGTAATGTCAAGAGAGCGTTATTTATTCTATTATGGCGATTGAACTACGACATGACACGTAGCATTGAACATGGCAATTATTACTTCCACGAATAATAATTATTGGAACAATGAAGAATTATCACAAAAGAAAAAAGTGGACGTTGTGACTTAATGGAAGTTGGCATTTTTAATGATTATTAATTGCCTTTTTGCAACATCCTGATCGGACCCCACACTTCAAAACGTACAACGGAATATATTTTACCAAATGAAATAGTTTCATGTCATCAA
Source organism: Leuctra nigra (assembly GCA_934045905.1). Classification (NCBI taxonomy): domain Eukaryota; kingdom Metazoa; phylum Arthropoda; class Insecta; order Plecoptera; family Leuctridae; genus Leuctra; species Leuctra nigra. The sequence goes on along the minus strand of OW203761.1, from coordinate 32,351,124 downwards.
TGTTACATTCTTCTGTTTTGTAAAATGCAAAATGAGTGTAAATAAAATATATGAGGGGTCTAGGAACAAAATCACAACTCAAAATCAAATTATAATTGGAGTTAGATGTAATTCTAAATTGTTTGTATTTAACCGTCTTATAAACACAACGTTATACGTGCAAACATATTAATTTCTCTTCAAAAAGTGGGTTCAATTAAATATCGCACGGCTATTAGCGAACTATGCGAAGTGAATATGGGTTGGTTTTCCACATCCCCTCACCGTGTATTTGCCCGAACTATGCGAAGTGAATATGGTTTGGTTTTCCACATCTCCTCCTATGATATGACGATCATTAAGCGTCACCGTGTATTTGCCCGAACTATGCGAAGTGAATATGGTTTGGTTTTGCACATCCCCTCCTATGATATGACGATCATTAAGAGTCGCCGTGTATTTGCCCGAAGTGAATATGGCTTGGTTTTCCACATCCCCTCCTATGATATGACGATCATTAAGCGTCACCGTGTATTTGCCCGAACTATGCGAAGTGAATATGGTTTGGTTTTGCACATCCCCTCCTATGATATGACGATCATTCAGAGTCACCGTGTACTTGCCCGAACTATGCGAAGTGAATATGGCTTGGTTTTCCACATCCCCTCCTGTGATATGACGATCATTAAGAGTCACCGTGTATAGTATCTTGATCGTCAGCTCAGTAATTGTATCTTTCAGCATTGACGAACGACATAGGTTTTCAATTGAATTATAACGCGATAAACTTCTTGCTTTTTCAGTCTTTAAGTGTTCGATAAGTTAAGATGTTTGCGGTTTCTTCCACAACTCAAATAAGGTCATTTTTGTCTTCTTGTAACCATACATTTTCCACATATTAGGTAAGTCAGTTTGCCTTACGGCAAAGAACCGACAAAGTCATTCTGATTGGTCTACTTACTCTACGATATGGTACACTCTAGGCTATGTTAATACAATGTTAATATCTTATCCCTTCCTCTTGTTAACAAGTTTCCTCCAGTGTGTCCATCCAGAGTTCAGACTTCGAAACTAGAATTGGAAATCTCGTTGACGTCACCGGCCACATTTATGTTTGTATCGAAATAGATGACGAGAAGCTTGTGCTAAAGTTTGACTTTCGAGCTTGGAAAAGCTCTGGAGCGCAACGTTGCCGTTCTCATCTTGCATGGGCAGACACAAAGTTATATCACATTATGGAAAAAACAGAGAATAAATGGAATAACTAGTCTCAGTTTGGAATAGTTGTGAAGTTGGGACAGTGGGATCACAATGGGAGCAGCGGAAACTCGTGGACGGTTATGATACTTGAGGAAAGACACAATTTATACAACTGAAATCTTGTCATTTATGCCACATAATATTTAATCAGTAACCACTTCAAAATACTCGATTATATTAGAATATAGCAACTGAAATAACAATAACTTATGTATTATGTAACAATATTTCTTTAAATTAGCATTTCTAGTTTAAAACAGTATTTTTCATTTACAAACATATCCTCTTATTAGCCTATGTATTTTTAAACTGATTTACAATTCTATTTTTTAAACAAAAAAGCATGTAGTTGGGACTAACAATGTCATGTACTTGTTAATTAGCGTACATCGTTTTTAAACTCTGATATTGAGAGTTTTGCATTCATTCACTTACTCATTCATCTACACCGTGCAATGGATATAAAGTGGTCATCTTGTATATAAAATATTCAGTAGAAAGGTTTAAATGCACTTTACATCGGACTGACGCTACTCGACGTGACGTTTTATCTTGGTAAAACGTCGTTGAACTGAACAATTGAGTCATTTTACATCACCGGAGAAATGGGAAACCGCTCTTTCCTACTTATGTTACGGATGAAATAGAATATGTGAAATTACGTCGATCAATCATTGAATCGGAAGTAGGTACTTTTATTTGTAGCGGAGTGTTGTCACCGGATAGTTTATACAGTTTATGTGAATACATTGGTCATTAGATGCGTTATTTAAAGCGTTGAATAGCAGAAAATAGCTACTTATAAGTAGACGTATTGAGTTATTTGTATTCAATTTAACCTTTTTACAACTTTACATTTAATAAAAAGTTGTTTGGTAATTCATTACTGTATATTTTATTTTATTATAGATTTCAGAGGTAACTGGAACTTTCATGTTGAAGTTTTCATTAGTTTCGAAATGAATTAACTGTTTATTTTTAAAGTAGATTACTATTCAGTTCAAATTGAAATAGCTATTCACTCTACTTAACAAAATTCATCATGATCTCTAAAAGATGTTCGAATTAAATTAATACACCCACACAAATACAATAACTGACGTGAATGTCAGAATAGTTCAAGTTGGATGGAAGCATGGCTTATACTGCATCAGTAAAATGCCACGTCCAATAAACAATGTGCAAACCTAATGAGACTGACGCTTATTTTGGTCTTATTGACAAAACGTTTTTATTTTACAAAATAACCATTTGTTTTCTGACAGACGATGATAATAATAATGCAGAAGTTGGCGTAAAACCATGTGTTAAAAACAATGATATATTAAAGCATCATCAAAGCGCTGTTGAAATAATGGAAATGCCACTCATAGCTATTATTGAAATATTCGATAATCCGTCGCTGCCAGTCTTGCATAATGTAGCTTAGTTAGACTCAATTCAACGTTCGAACAAACAAATACTTTAAGCTTTTCCACAACAACCAAATGAACATATAATCGAAGAAAAAGCCAGAAGTTTTATTGGATTTCCAGTCGAAACTAATTACAAAACAATTCAGTCGTAATTTATTTAATTGACCCAAAAGCACATTTCCCTAAGGTGTTATAACATCGATTATGTTCTCCTGGGTGCAACTCATTAGTCACAGAAGTTGAAGTAGGTACGTACAATTATCTGGAAACACGAAGTAACTCTAAATGTGTTTCTTAATTTGCAGGGCGGCAAGCTACAGACTTAGAAAATATTAACGGCATTGAAAATTTTGGAGTTGGTAAGTACTTACATTGATTTGTATTTAATATATTATTTAACCATCATAATTGTGAAAATGATGCAATGAATTATAGTGAGGAGTGAAACTTTCATTTTGAAGTGTTCCTAAGTTTTGAAACTTTTCATGATCTACTACAAATGTTGCCACAGATTTAATTGTCTTCGTAATACTTTTACCTTAGTAAACTCCCCTCCATCTCCAACCCCCTCTTCACCTGCATCAATTGAACATTTCGTCCTAACTTTGTCTAAAAAATATTACCAAGTAAGAAAGTAGGTCAAGTACCTACATATTGGCTTCAATAAACGTCAAGAGTAGTAATGAAAGCAAAACTAACTATAATTGTAATCAGTACCACTTTCAGCGAACTTTCAACGAACTTCAACGAAGTTCCAATGAAACATTTCCAAAGTTTTCCAACACAAAATATAAAACGACAGTAACGATAAATACTTTTTAGTTAAAATGCAAAAGTGTGATGATGTAACAAAAGCTGATATCTTCTGCAGTATTTTATGACCATCCAGTCACATATAACGAAAATATTTGTTTGAATTGATATTAATTATAAGGAATTTAGTTTACACTTTAAAACAAACCCCGTAATAAATACGTGCAGGGTGACTAAAGTTTCGTTTTCTTGAACACGCATTAAATATTTGACGCAGTACACTTTTTATCGCCAAACTTTAAACATTGAAACAACAGAAGTTTATTTATTCAGAACACCTTTAATTGATTTCAGCATGCACAACTATAACACTGCTTTAGCATATACATGCTATGTGGAACGTTAATACGTTGGTAGTTTCATTTATTGTCGATTGAAATCTCTAATACAATCAGGTTGATAATCTTGATTGTTACTTGTTTCCCGTGACCGTTGATAATCGATAACAAAGCTCATTGTAGGGCTAAGTCGTGATTACGTTAATAATCGATATTTAAAATCTTAATCCGGAAACCTAATTTCATTTATTTGGTTAAACATTTTTTATAATTACAACAACATTGTTGCTTTTAAACGCAACCCTTTTCGTAAACTGAAGATTCTTGTACATACTGGAGACGAAATATTGTACTACGTAATATATTCGATTCAATGTGAAAAGTATATTTTTTTTTTAAATTTTTACAACTAGGAAAACTTTCTGTGTAACGCGTTGATAAGAGAGACTTCGTATTGAATGCAAATTAATATTCGTGTGAAAGTTGCTACTCTATAATTATAGACCTTGGACATAGCAAGGCAACTATCTAACCAAATGCGTAAGAGGAACTATACGATCATTTCATTGAAATTTATTTTAATATATTTGATAAATATTGCAAAAAAAGGCTTAAAATGTAAAATGTACATAACTAGGTACCCATTGAACTTCTTGACATATTTGTCATAGAAGTTTTAAAAATACCTAAAATTTTGCCTAAAGACACCCTGCTTTATTGTGGTTAATTTTGTATCCTCTACGTACAGGGGTCGGCAACCTGCGGCTCCTTGGTGGTTCATGAATGACTCTTTATAATTTAAATAAAGATTTGGAATCGAAAAATTTGAAAATTTGGAAAAAACGCCCTACGGGGCACAATTGAAAGGTTATTTGATTCAGTTTGTTCATTTTAGAGTCCCAGAATCACTTTTAATTGTTGAAAGTCTAAAAAAACGCCCTGCGGGGCAACAAATCGATGGTTATTTGATTCAATTTATTCATTTGGGAGTCCCAAATCTCTTTTAAATTGTTGAAATTCGAAAAAAATACGCCCTGCGGCAACAAAATGAGGGGCTTCGTCCAAATATAAAAATAAACTAATAATTCAATTAATTCTTTTCGGTGTATTATATTTGATTGACTCTATACTGCGGCTCCCATTATTATCTAATTTATTAATTTTTAGGAAATTGGCTCCTTCACCAAAAAAGGTTTCCGACCCCTGCTCAACGACCAACTTAAAAATTGAGACGCCACATTTAAGACTCCGCTGAAGGCACCACATTGCGTCATAGACTCTGACGTCACATCACAACACACTCTGTTTCACTGCACTCCCTGTCAGTGTCACGTGACTCGGGTGTCACGTGACTCACACACGAGCGAGTGAGTGATAGCGAAGACGACGTGAGATTAGCCCTGACACGCGTCTTCCAGCGTGTAATTAGCTTGGAGTAGGCCTCACTATTGTGACCAGATTAATGTTTAATAGAAGATGCTCTAGACGGGTTTTAGTGACTTGCTAAGAGGATGAAAGCTCTCTCTCCCCTTCTCTCGAGCCAGGTTACCTAAGTGTCTTAGGTGCGGGATGTTATATTAGTATTAGTATAGATGGATGAGTGAATAATGGGGAGTTCCTGCAGGCTGAGTCACAGAAGGTGAATGTATGATGAACTTGTGTGAGAGAATACCACTCAAGACAGCACAAGGAACTATTTATCCAACTGCAGCTGAGGAGCTTACTTTCAAAATGCAGCTTGTCCAAATACATTGAATAGAGACAAACGCGATTTTCTATTGACATTAGGCTATTAGCATGGAAGAGATACGAAATCCTGTGATTACATAATTAGTAACGTTTTGGTTGAATGTGATTTTTACAAGTGCGAGTATCGGGCTGGGTAAACATTGTTGCTCTTCATGTTTTTAACTTCTAACAGAAAAAAAACGCAAAATGGACAAGTTGCATTTTGAAATAGCTCCTCAACTTTTTGACTTTTGGGAAATACATATTTCTTTTCCGTTTTGGCAAAACATCGAGGTTATTAACTTATCTCCTGATTAACGCAAAGCAGAATAATGAATGTTGTGATAACTTATGACATTTAAATAAATATACAAACGATATTTGTATGGATAATTTGTTACGAAGTGTCTGAATTTTATAGCCAGCTAGGATACTAACGATATCGAACAATACAACTAGGTACGCTCGTGATCCAATTTCTAAAAATGTTAAGCTTTCGATATCAATGCGTTGTTTTAATTGACACCATTTATCTCTTTACATAATTTGACTGGCATATAATAAAGTTACGATCAGAAACATGACGCTGATGAACGAAAATTTTATTTTTCGTCAATTCCCAGTAACATCTTTGCAATGAGGACTAAATTGATTTCAAATAAACTTTGACTGAACAATCTCATTTCATTGAAGTTTAAATAATATTCAAAATGTCTTCAACATTTATGCAAAAACTGAAACTTTGGGATGCAGTGCAAAAAAAAACGATATAATATGTAGAATAATCATCGATGATTTTGTTCATTTCATATTTTAAAGCGAACGACATATTATGATAATTCTGGCGATATTTCACTAAATCTGATCAAAGCTACATATTAAATTTTAATTAAGCTCTAATTTAATCACCGCAATTACTACCACACACAATAAAATCGAACGGTGATTGCGTCTAGTATTGGTTTGGTGTAGTAACATTACGAGGGATAGCTATAAACGTGTCTGAATAAGCCAACAGATTGGAACCATGATTAGAGAGGACGATATTAATTCAAATATTCACATTAATATATCATATTATTATCTCAGTTACGTGTGCTCATCACCAACTGATATCATCAGCAGTTTTCTATTTTGTTCGGAGGAAAATATGCTCACACAAAAGTAGGCAGACTTGCATTTTGGTTCAGTTTTCGTAGTCGGTATGTTTCCAGTGAAAACATGTTTTGGGATTAAAAGATAAGCATTAATTAGTTATTCTGATGAGAATAACGTTGGACTGTTTTATGAAAATTGCAAAATCTTGATGTTTGATATTGTTATTATAATTAAAATGTTTCATTTCCATTATATTGTTAGTTTTTATATTTGCATTTATACTTTAACCAACTACGAGCAAATGTCTATTAGATAAATAAACTAAAATGCTTTCTTCAATAATGCAATTTTCATAAGCAAAACTTCAAATTTATTGTAATGAAATTACCATTCGATTTATCATCCTTTACGGATTTAATAACATTGTACAACTTGGTTAAGGAGAATCAAAAAGAGTGCGTTGAGAATCAAGATGAAGGGGAACTAAATTCCACAGCAATGTAGATTATGAGATTTAAAAAGAGAGCCTATTATAATACTCAGTTGTCGTTTGTAATTGAATTGAAAATACAATTTCAGGATTACAGATATTACCGAGATTACTTTTTCAAATGTTGGTGATGTACCAATTAAATAGGCAAAGACGTTACCCTCTCGCCATCATTATCAGAGTCATCGTAAGCCTATGCGATAAATGCAGTATTATTACTGAGCTATACAGAAAATACCAACCATTGACTTCCGTACGTCAATGTAAGTCAATGTACCAACCGTATTATTCTTGCATACCACGGGCAGAAGAGACATTGGTAGGCATAAACTAAGATGACTGAAGAATTGAGGACGGAACAGGCAAACTTTGCCTAATCCTTGAAGTGATGATGATGATGATCATTCTTGCAAACTTTTATCCGCATTTCATATGATATCTGGACGTTAAATGTATAGGATCTTACTTTTGATATCCTGTTAATTTATTGTCTGTAAATAAAATATGTAAATGTACTTCCTATATGCACATATGACATACTAAGAAAACGCTTAGTGTAACTCAGTGATAATTGACATAATGCATTATATTGCATAAAATGTTATGTGATATTGCATGCAAATTGATATGCGTTTGCAAGTTTGTGCTCTAGAAACCTTGGAAAGAGCTGATATGGATTGCGTCAAAAGGCTCAGTGATAATGCATTTGTAAATTATTTTTGAAATATTGAAATTTATTTTAAAACAAGTATAAAATGTTAGTAAAATGTCAATTACTCTTCATATTTGCCTAAATATTGCCAAAAAATACCTAAATTGTTGGTCCCAAGGACCATGCAAAGTTATAAGTTGATCGGTCAAACGGTTTAATTTATAATCTTCAAAATATCACCGGATCCTGTTCAAAAACTATACAATGAGACCGCTCATGACATTAGTAGGTATGTGTGTGAAAAATTTCAGATCGATCAGTTGAACGGTTTAGTCTAGGCAGTGCAGGTATAAACACAGAAAAAAACAGAGATAGAGGCATAAGAGTACCGTGATGACGCTCGCTACGCTCGCTTATATAATTAGAATTAATGTATTTTGTTGTGCATTTTACATTGTATATAATTTTCTATTTAGTTACAATGTGTAATTGGATGCCAAATTTAGAATTTGTTATGATAAAACACGTTGTCTTTCTCGCGGAAAATTTTGTTCGTACAACAAAAATATCAGAATTTTAACGCGAAAGAAATGAGAGAAGTGTGCAGTGCGTGCACGGAGCTCAATGCGCGCGCACACGCGTCTCAACATGGTTCCAGTCACAAGAACTCGCTCTGCACATTACGCTGTCAGTCGTGGAACAAAGTCTTCCGTCTGATGCATACGACATGTAACTTGCAATCACGCACACCAGTTAAACAATTCACTCGGTACTAAGCCAATCTGGGAATAGAGGAATATTGTCACATGACGGTGTTGAAAAGTACAAAAGTAAAAGAATTCTAACCAAAACCAAAATAGTTTAGTATAACGTGTTAACAATTATATTTTTGTAACGTAAAAAGTTATAAACATAAACGTAAAAATAAACATTTATTTGAAATTTATTTGAAATTCATTTATTTGAAACGTACCATATGAAATTTATAACGTAATCGAAGTGTTAGAGGATCGATAATTATTTTGTATAACGGTTTATCAATTATATTTTGGTCGGATTCAAAATGTATAACTGAATGCAAAGCCTCCAGGTCCAATTCCGGATACATTTATTTCCATCAATCAATGCATTGGATGATGGTTTAGAATAGGGGGTTCATTTCCTTAGAGATATTTCATTCCATTCGTCGATCGTCATATAATGCTGAGGTTCCTATTGAATCTCCATGGAATATATTTTCTCCGCAGGGAAAGGAGGGGGTGGAGAAGGTGAATTTCGTTGCAATTACCGACGGCATTTTGAATTTCAAGATAAGGGAATGCTAGCTTTATTTTTCCCATTAAAATCTCGAGAATCGTAAAAAAATAAAACGAGTTATTTATTGAAAATGGTGCTCCGTCACGAGACAAAAATAAATATGGAAGCTCGTTAATCTGCTTCCTCTAGAGCAGGTGTGGCAACAGTGCATATACGATGAGCTTACCACTTAATTGTTATGAAAAGTAGAGATGGATTTCCCTCTTATGAAATATGTCTCTTCCCAAATAAGCGGAAAAGAAAACGTGAAAAACAAAGTTGGCAAGAAACCCAACTGTGCACAGCAATAGAGTACGGAAATAGCATATTTGCATCCCTGCATTTGACAATTGCATCGCTCTGGCAAACTTTCAGTCGCAGCATTTTCTGTCTCCTCATCGTTTTATCAAGTAGGTATCTTACTTTAAATTGCATATTATTGCTCTCTAGTTGAGTCATTGCATAGAATAATAATGATGTCTTGGCGAAGGCATCAATGAAGAGCTCTTGAAGAGACATTTGCATGCTTGAGTAATTCTCTGACAGCAGAGACGTTAGCGAGACGATGTGTTAAATGTCGAGTACAATACGTAATAAAACAATAAATTATAAGTCGGAATGAATATTACTGCTTGATTGTTACTTCCATCACTTCAAATTAGCTTTGGTATATTATTATATTCTCATAATAGACTTTATAGAAATGTAATATTAAAATATAATTTTAGTGTCCCACTTATGCCACCATTTGTAATATCGATAATTTCCTTGATTTATGTGGTATAATTTTCCTATAATTTTACAAAATATGGAATGTGAACAAAGTTTGTTTTCATAACTGTGCATTGTGCATTATAAATATATCTGGCTGGATTTCTTTTACATCCCGGTTACAAACTTTACTCAGACGAACAGATTACTGGGAAGCTAAATTCAGTTTTACAAAAAAGAATGAACAATATTTCGTCTGCAGTACATCACAGAAGTAGCAAGTAATGTCTAGATATTATTTTCTGTATTTCGAAAAGATCAACAAATAAAACAAACACAGTGGCAGATTATTGATCAAAAGTCTTGCGATTCCGATAAATGTCCTACACAAATATTTCGTCTCCTGCCTCACATGTGTGAAGCCAGCATGAAATTGAATCTCCCCCCCCCCCCCTCCCCACCAAGTGTACTTCACCTCACCGCCATGGCCCCGGCAAGATAATGTCGGAACAATCTATCTGCGCCGACATCGCGTTGATTTATTCCCTGCTCTTGCCAAAACAAAGTAGAAAACATTAGGAAGAACCGGCGCGCCAAGTGGGACCTCAGTTCCTACTTCAACCCTCCAACTTGCGATGAGTATAAATTTGTACTCCACCTTCGACGACTTGAACGTGTCACCAGAACCCATTTCCATGGAACAATGTACCTATGGAAAATGGTAGAATACATTTTCTTGTACTAAAAATTTATCAATGGATACGCTAAAACAATGTAAAAATGTTCAGTATGTACAAGAATTTAGGGGGTAATACCCTGTTGAAACTGTCAGAAGTTGCTTATGGTAACTCTTAATCACAATTAAAAAATCAGTGTAAGTAAACGTTAATTAATCTTGTTGATCTCAATCAGGCCCACGATCTCGTGATCAATTTCTGCAGTGTGGACTTCGCCATTATAAATAAATTAAAACATTATTTTTAACGTTCATGATTTCTACATCAAAAAATTTTGTAAACGGGATTTGAAAATAGCAAAGAGTGCAGCCTCGCGGCCTTACTTATTTGCAAAATACTTCCGTAGTTTTGAAATAGTACTTCAATTAATTTACGTTGTTGGAATTTATTATTTAATTAAAGATTCGAAGTACACTTTACACCTCGCGTATCGAAGTTTTTAAAAGTTACTCTTACTTTTGCTTTCATATTTTAATAAATGCTTAAGTGCTTGCTCGGAAAGACGCTAACAGAGAGTGCGGGGAAAGCTCTTGCGTTGCTTTTCGACTGTACTGTGGAAATTTGTTATCTATTATTAATTATTCAGATATTATTTAGAAGCTTTTGTTCTTAATAGATTGGTGATTTTACAAAAAAAAATGTGTAACAGTATAAGCATTCGAGTATTAATCCACATAACTTATTATGAGAAGAAGTAGTTTGATCACCGTTCACCAATACTTCGAGATACGTTGAGTGAAAATTTGTTTTCAAGGGTTCTTCTAGTAGAAAGTTGATTACAGCATGTCCTATGTGAAGTAGCTCTGTTGGTGTTTGCTGATGTCGACCCTAGAGAAAGGCTCGATCTCCCAATACAACTACATTCAATACAACATTATTTAATTTAATTTCACATAATTTAAATTCAGTTAACTACATGACCTTCTGCGTTTGTTCATTCCCATTAGTCTACACACCGTTCTACCATGTTATAAATGTAGCTGGAAATCTTTTTCTATACGATGTGGTATCTTACTAAAACAATACTATCAATGAACCTATGTGAAATCACAATAAATTCAATCAGAACTATTTACTCTGCTGATTAGCCGTAAATTTGTCTCTACATTCTATAAGCGTCCCTAGCTCTTTCTAACTGAATGTCGGCTCTCTCTTTATCTATCGTTTTCTGTCTTCCGCCTTCTTAAGATACAGTCTCGAATAACTGCGTTAAAGATTTAAAACTTTTGTTTTCCAATTAAAGTTGTTTGAAAAATGTTACTACATCAATTTATTTGTTGTATTGTAATACGAGTAGGTACGGCTAAAAACTCTAATTTAGCATTAGAGATAAAAACGCAAAATTTTCAATCCAGAATCCCAAGCATTGGTACAGTTAAATAAATTCTCTGTCACATTTGTGAACAACGATAATAAATTGTCTTTTGGACTCAATAAACAGAATTTGTTCGTCAAACCCAAATTTATATCTGTTTCATCACAATCATAACTATAATCTCACAAAACCGGAGGGTGTTAGAAAATCAACCCACCGGAAAATTGTGCAAAGCCTCGCGTAGTCATAACGATATACAAACGTATCAATCCAATCATTTCGAAATTGCAATCTGGTTCCCAATAAATCTGTGGAATCAAATCAAATAGGCCGTTGCAGACACAAAATAACGTAATTTCATGTCACTCGTAATACGAAGCAGATGAACACGGTATGTAATAACGTGGAAGTTCTCCAGCACTGCATGCAATTAGAATGCAAATAGGATCGACGTAACAGCATTTGTCGGCGAGTAGAGGACATAGGATGTGAATGCAATGGGTAATCCTCGTCAATGGGGAAATTAGGCCATGGATGAGTCCGCTCTCCCATGGCATGTTAAAGACACAAGGATTTCAAGTATTTCCAACTGAGGGCTATGAGACTAACTATTAGTATTATATAGAGCGAGAAACCAGTAGATAGAGCTCGCACCTGATTCCCTGGTGATGGCGTTCATTACCAATTAGTAATTACACTTCCGTTTCATATTTGGACGCATTTATAATTTTATTTATCGTCTCTCTTGAAAATGAAATCTGTGGAAAACGGCCAAAGATGACGTAATGTAGATGTAGTTAAACAATACGTTAACCTACAATTTGTGTGGCAATATGTGTTCAAAATCACATCCAACATTACATAAACGCAAATTTGTGATTGAGCGAAAATATATCTTATATCTTAACCCAGATATTATAAATCCAGCCTTTAAGTTACGTAGGTATTATTAGGTACTTACATGTTCTACATCGACCACTTAGTTCAGTTTTGTTTAACTGTGTATAAGAAAAAATACAATGTATTTGCGTGGTGTACAGTGGTGGAAAGAAGACCGTGTCATTCTGCCTCTCTCTGACTCATAACATAAACATGTTTGTATATGGAACAGAGAGAGATAACCAGTACAGCTATTTGTTTCCACGCTTGTACCTAGCAATTCTAATTCTGATTTTTCACTCTAACATCACCGGTCCGAAATCGGACCAAAATAATATGTTTTAAAATGTTCTTGCATAAGAATTGACATTATGACCACAGCACAAGCGCGACCTGAGCCGTGATGTAACCCAGTCTTTGTGAAAAATAATAAAACAAGGGTCTGACTTCTACGTATTTCAGCGTAAGATTGACGAGTCACTTTTATCCGTTGTTTGAAGTAATGAGACAAGGCACACTGACGTATTTTACAATATGCCGCCATGGTGCTGTTTGTTAATTTAATAAAAACCGACAACTCCTTAAACGAAGTAAAAAGTTTGGGATGATAATAAAATATCATAACAGCTAACGAGAATTTCATTCCAATTAAATACATAGTCTAGATTTTACATGACCAACTTGGAAAAATAATGATAATAAAAATGGCATTTGTCTTCTTCCTGCTGTTGACAAAATTCAAGTCTATATCTCATTAAAAATAAAATGTTTGGACAATAAACTCATTTGTAGAAGATTTTTACCGCCTTCTATATCTATAAGTTGGTGGAACTTCCGCTTCCTCCCCCTACTGTCTGATTGGAGAGCATTTTCTTTCTCAAGCAGCCGCGGGCGCAAGTAAACTCAGGGCACAAACTGTGAATATAAATTAGCCAACTCAGACCGACAATTTCTTATATAAAATCTCACCCTCACTTTCGTGATTCGTCCCGTCATTTCATTTTCTTTTCAAGGCTGTAAATTTTAGTAAATAACTCCGTTCCTCCCTTACTGGTCTACGTGACTGCCTCGCGGACTGCCGGACTACTGGTGACTACCAGTGAATGATAGACTACCTCTACCGGCAACTTCAATACTGAGAATGATTTATATTTCTAAAAATATTTTAAGCCATCAATCGGTCTTCTAGACACCGGTCCCAAATGCATTTATTTTGGGGTATATTTGACAAATCTAACATACTTGGTTGATTTATACTTTCTGCGACTTCTGGATTCACTCCGTCACACGTTTATTGCTTGTGAAATCCAGGTCACTGTGACACTGACGCTAATAATACTTGCCTTCATTTTCATTTTAGAGTAAAATAAGCTTATAAAAGGCACAAATTACTGTTTGAAATCTGCATTCATAAAACCAAACATAAATGAAATTTTGCAAGCTGTAAAATTCTCTTCGTGATGAAAACCGTAACTTTTGAATCTATTTATAGTCTCTTCTTTATTATCTGGTCTTGCTTCCATATAACCTGACAAATACCTATCGTCATTTGGGAATAATTTTGTACCTAATACAATGCGACCTAATATATTATATTAGTTACAAAATTCTTATACTCCCAACTTACTGAATGTTTCTTTCTTTTCCAGAAGAATCTCTCCCACGTTTTGCCGAGTCAATCCCTAATGTCACTGTGACTCTGGGAAGAGACGCCCTGCTGGCTTGTGTTGTGGATAACCTCAAGGCAAGAAAGGTAAGTCTAGAGATCTTGCGCTGTTATCATTTCATTACTCGAAAGTTATTTGAACGAGATGACAATTGGTTTTATCACTGTAAAAGAATATCTTCCATCTCTGAAACTTAATCAAATAGATCGACGTTTGGGAAATATGTATCCAAGAATAATTAATAAATAACTCGATCTACTGGGAGATTGAATTCGTGAGATTTGAGTAAAGTCATCCAACATCAAGTATACTAAAATGTCTTTAATGGTGAATGAAATGTTGCCAAAACTACCAAGTAACAACTTGTTGTAAACATCTACATTAAAATTACTACGGTACACGACAGACATTTCCGTCTTCAGTTTCAATTCCGTTTGAGATTATTACCTCCCCGGTTCATAGTGAGTTTTAACAGTTCAACAAAATTACACTTTACGCCATCAAAGATTCATGTCTCATTTAGTAGTAATCATCATTCTAACGATGAGTGCTTCTTTAATACTATGTGTAAACCAAGAATTTATGTTTACCAGTGAATCGATCGTAGAGGGTGGAATTCTAGCTCACTTCAGAGGGTTGGGGGATGGTTTCAGGGGGTGGGAAGGGTTGGAAAGGTGTACGGTAGAATGATTGACGGGGCGGTTCCTTCAACGACTTCCCTACATGATCTAAACTTTTCAATTCTGACTGACTAGACCGATTTATAAAATTAATTTGTTAGATTAGAAGCATCATTGTTGGTAATACATCAAACAGACTTCAAAAGGTCAGAGGAAGGCGTTACATCCAATACCCTTCAAACCCCATGCTAGTACTCAATCAGTATGTAGTACATTAGATACAGTATTATACAAACGTAAGAAACATAACATAAATGGAGAATATGAAAAACACACATTCAAATAATACATACAAATTAAAAATTAAAATATTAAAATATGGATGAACTGCAGGGGCCAGATTCACAAAAAATATTATCTCCTAATACGTACTATCTTTTGATTTAATACCAAAAACACCATGTTAAATGAAAGATAATACCAAAGATAGTACGTATTAGGAGATAATACTTTTTGTGAATCTGGCCCTAGAATAACAAGTTTCTTGAGTTTTTTTAAAATATAAAAGTATCTAGCTGATGCAAATAGTTGAATATAAAATTGGTAAGTATTTCATAACGGTTATTATCATTGCAGTTGTCAAAACGTGAATACAAATAAATGAACAACTTCCACATTCCACCAAAACTTAAATCTCAGAATCAGCAATAATTTAAGAGTCCAAAACCTTCTATCTATGAAGACAAAATACTCATAGATCAATCCAAAAAAATCAACAGCGATAGTAATATATACAATAACAACATAAAAACCGAACCAAAACAATAACAATAAAACACACGAGTTGGTTGTGGAAGGTTTGGGCTCTAGGGTTCCTGCCAGAGTTAAAGTATGCCCCGTGGAAAGGCTGGATGCGTGCAGGGAATCCCGACAGTAGGTGCTGCGAGAGCCAAACCTGTGCTACCCAGCTCTACGTGGGAAGCATCTCTGATTGTTGTGGATGTCTGCACAAAACGAAACAATGCAAGAAAAGCGAACGTATACACATTATTAGCTCGGTTTTTGTTTCTTTCTCTTCCAACTCTCGTTTCGCATAACATTTCGACAAATTGGGTTGGACGTTTAGTCGATAGGTAACAGATAATACTGCTGTTCTTTCTTCCCTCAGTCCTTGGAATTTCTCGTGATACGTATTGTTTCCTGCTTGCAGGAGTCGAGGGAATATGCAATCGATTCAATCAGTCTTGCTTTTCCGATGCATTGTCTAGGTGAAAACTGAAATTGTTTTGTTTTCTCGTCTGCAATCGATAGTCGTTATCGCTATAACGAGAAGACGAAGTGAAGCTCTTTGACAGTAATTGAGAAAAGACGCTTGACAGAAGACTAAAAGCTTGACGTAATTATTGTATAGAGACGAACAATAATTATTCATACTAGTATAAATAATATAGTCAAAGACTTGGTTCAGGAAATATATCGCTTTATTATACCTTCATAATATCTACATGTTATATTATAATGATGTGCAAGAATTCGCCAATCATCTGAGCGACGACTTCCTCTACAAGAACACAATTTGTAAGATCTAAAAGAGGAACATGATCTCAGGTAAAGCTTGTCTTTAGTCGTCACATCTTGATCGAAACCTACACTAAAATCCTACACTATACATTTCGGAGGCAATGATGATTTTACTCAATCGTCGTTTTAACTTAAAGGTTTAGAGGCTTTCTATGTGTGGGCGAGTGCGATATAAAGTAGAAAATCAAAATGCGAGAGAGATAGCATATTTGACACTTTCCTTTTCGCACATAAAACCTTTCTTGGTTACGAAAATTTCAACTTTCAGATAACGATCCGATTTATCCATTCCTAATATATGTTTTTTAAAATATAATTTATAATTTTCCTCTTTTCATAAGCCTATTTGAAAGAACTCGATGGGCATAGGATTAATTATATTTTACTAACTAAACCAAATTGAAAATACCCACAATATTCCTCGTTGTATTTTACGTTGCATACTGTATTTCTGAGCATTATATTTGGACAAAGCTATGCCCGACGGACATAACTGATCAGTGATCAGTCACTAACTACACATAACTGATGCACGTCAGTTGAAAAATGGCGCCTTCAAGTGACTTTGTCGTCATGGGTAATCACGCGTGTGGCTCTGTTGCCAAGTGGCGTCTTCTTCAAGTGGCTCTGTTGCCATGTGTATTCACGCGTGACTGTTGCAGGTGGCTCTGTTGCCACGTGTAATCACGCGTGACTGTTGCAGGGGGCTCTGTTGCCACGTGTAATCACGCGTGACTGTTGCAGGTGTCTCTGTTGCCACGTGTAATCACGCGTGACTGTTGCAGGGGGCTCTGTTGCCACGTGTAATCATGCGTGTGGCTGTTGCAGGTGGCTCTGTTGCCACGTGTAATCACGCGTGACTGTTGCAGGGGGCTCTGTTGCCACGTGTAATCATGCGTGTGGCTGTTGCAGGTGGCTCTGTTGCCATGTGTAATCACGCGTGACTGTTGCAGGGGGCTCTGTTGCCACGTGTAATCACGCGTGACTGTAGCAGGTGGCTCTGTTGCCACGTGTAATCACGCGTGACTTGCAGGTGGCTCTGTTGCTACGTGTAATCACGCGTGACTTGCAGGGGGCTCTGTTGCCACGTGTAATCATGCGTGTGGCTGTTGCAGATAGCTCTGTTGCCATGTGTAATCACGCGTAACTGTTGCAGGGGGCTCTGTTGCCACGTGTAATCATGCGTGTGGCTGTTGCAGGTGGCTCAGTTGCCATGTGTAATCACGCGTGACTTGCAGGTGGCTCTGTTGCCATGTGTAATCATGCGTGTGGCTGTTGCAGGTGGCTCAGTTGCCATGTGTAATCACGCGTGACTGTAGCAGGTGGCTCTGTTGCCACGTGTAATCACGCGTGACTTGCAGGTGGATCTGTTGCTACGTGTAATCACGCGTGACTTGCAGGGGGCTCTGTTGCCACGTGTAATCATGCGTGTGGCTGTTGCAGATAGCTCTGTTGCCATGTGTAATCACGCGTAACTGTTGCAGGGGGCTCTGTTGCCATGTGTAATCATGCGTGTGGCTGTTGCAGGTGGCTCAGTTGCCATGTGTAATCACGCGTGACTTGCAGGTGGCTCTGTTGCCATGTGTAATCATGCGTGTGGCTGTTGCAGGTGGCATGGGTACGCATTGACACGCAGACCATCCTCTCCATCCACCACAGCATGATCACGTTCGACCCGCGCATCTCGCTGACGCACTCGGACCATCGCTCTTGGTACCTCCACGTCAAGAACGTCAGTGAAACGGACAGAGGGTGGTACATGTGTCAAGTCAACACGGATCCCATGAGAAGTCGACAAGGATATTTACAAGTCGTCGGTAAGTGCTACACTTGTGATCACACTCTCTGTTCATTCTTTAACTCTTCGGGCATGGTGGTAACACATTGTTACCACTAATATTCAAGCAATTTTCATATTTTACTTAATGGGGGTAAGCTTAACATGTACCACCTAGATAGTTCCCCTACGAGCTATGAGATAAAATATAAAAAAATTGATTGAGATGCCTATCAACACGACATCACAATTTTAATACTCTCTGCAAATATGTTGTCAAACTGACCTAAATACAAGTAAAATATTCTTTTTGAGAATTGAAGCACAAAAAACGGATCTTTCTGAGCTGAAATCCGTCCTTTTAATCTAGCGTGTAATAATCTAGAAACTACAATCGGTGTAGTTCGGCCAATAACAAAATACCATTAGAATCTCGTCGACTTCTAGTCAGAGATAAAATCCCCAATCCTATTTATAAAAGTAATTGCATTTTTGAAACTTGTCTACGCGCTTCGTATACATTCAGTTCTGTTTATCTATGTATTATTCGGTAGAAGTTCATAGGTTCAAAGCAATTAATTAGACGATAAATTTTCATTTGAAATTCCACTGTAGAATTGTATTAAAAAGATTCCAAATTCCTACTTATGAAAAGAATGTAATATTTAAATCGAAAATAATAATGTGAAGAAATGTGAATTGGATTTATGTCCATAGCCAAACCACAAACACTAAAATGAGAATTCTGACGATATTTTGGTGAGATCGTTTCTTTCTCTTCAGGAGCTCTAGAAAGAGCTACTAAGCTATCACAAAATAACGCGTGGGTTCATTTTTGCATTGTGTGTTTCGTTTTTTTAATAACCCTCTTTATTTCCATATATAACATTCATTTTAAACTGTCTCGTGGTATAATATTATCTTATGTTAAAATTCTATTCTGTTGCTGTAGAATTTCCTCCTACTCACATTTTCACTCAACTCGTAATCAGCGCCTGTTTTAAGTGCGTCAGAAAAGTAGATCGTTATACATCTTATGCAGCAACGTCATGAGTCTTTTATGAGTCACTCGGAACTATATCTAGAGAGGCTATATCTAGAGAGGCCATATCTAGACACAAGATACAAAACTATACAAAACTTCTATATAGATATATTTTGTTTTCATGTACATTTTCCATCCTCTTATGCATTTGATCATGTTTGGGAACATGTCTGACAAAAACGAGATATCAATCACTATGACTATAGATAAGACTCGGGCTCCACATTTTTTCAACTATTATAATAATCGGTATAATAAAGATAAATAAAATATATACCGGGTGGCGCAAAAAATCACCCTGATTAAGAGGTTACTATATCGAAACTATTATAAATATAGGATTCTGAAATTTGAACACATATTAGAAAACCAAAATTTATTACGTCAAGTTTCAAACATATTCACTTACGAGGAAAAGTTACCAATGATGATTGAAGTTACAGTTGAAAAAACATTAAATCAGACGAAATTAACGTGTTTGATGAATTGATTTGGAGATACTTCGTAGGAATTGGGTGAATTTATGTTTATTTATGAATTTATATGTAATTTGTATTGGATTTATTAAGTGGCGGTTTTGCGCCACCCGGTATAAGCTGTACAAGTAACACAAATAATTCAATTAATTTCATATTTTAATAACCTTTTTCCATTATATTCTTGCATTTTATTCTTGCAAGATCATCTGAATTGTTATTTTGATTTCACATGCACTTACGGATTTGGTTCCTGAAAAAATACACCGATATAGATACCTACAATAATAAATATAATATAAATGGAGATATTTATTTCACAGTTATTTTGCATTTCTCAGCAATGAACCACACTTATTAAGCGTAATTTTTGAATCTCTTATTATTTGGATAAAACGTAATGAATTAGGTTCTTCCCTCCTTCAACAACAAATAATGCTCATTAGCCGCAGTAGAGTGTCTTCTTGTCAATGCCGAGGCAAAAATTAATAAATATTAAAGCTGCAACTCTTTCTTTTAAATCACTTTTTCGTCACCTGAAACTCGCGGGTGAAATTGTTATCCGTGGTATAATAACTTACTTTTCCCACAAATGTTGTTCTCTTGAAAGTTGTGATTAACGACACGCTTTATCATTTTTACTTAAAAATTTGCGGGATATTCTTGTGATTCTATCACTTGAAATTCTAGTGACGTTTCCACTTAGATGCATCTTTGCGTTGAAGCAAAAATACCTCAGCTGGCAGCAAAGTATATTGCGCATTGCATATGATATTTGTATCGGAATTGTATTGGCAAATTTAATTTCAAGTCTGGACCCAAGCCAAAATGTGATCTGCAAGCTAGCATGAAGGCTGCCAGCGTTTGATATATCTCGATTTAATTGTTTGAATTGTATTACGTGGAGAAGCATGCAATCTATTGTTTAATCTAAAAATAAGAAAATGTAAAAACTTATTGCTCTGGGGTAAGCGGTTTATGTATTTGTTCCCTCTGTGAGAATTGGAGCATATAATAATATATCATATGGAAGTATGGCGTGCGCAAACAAACAAATATGCAACAAAAGCAAAATCATCACATCGGTGGACGTCCGGATGAAAAATGTTCCTTTTCGATATTAGCATATTTTCTGCTCCAACCGTAGAAGATGGATTATTATTGACGTTCGTTAAAAATAACTGTCAGTTAAATCGGTAGAAATAAATATACAATATTAACACAATATTACAATGCATTGTTTGCTCGCTTTTTTATTTTGACAAAATAAAGTAAAAATATTGTAGTTATCACTCAGAGCGCTGACGCACGCTTTTGATTGAATTCCGTATTGCATTGCTTTATTGCACGCTCTGAAGTGAATAATTTATGCAACGAAGATGGTCTACTCTTTTGTGGTTTTGGAATGAAAATATTGTTTTTTTAGACAAAAAATAAACTTAAACTCGAGTCAAATCTCGACCTCATATATTTTATGCACGATGCTTCAACCATTTCCCGAAATTAAATTGTGGTGGAGAGATGTTTGGTTGATGGAGGACAATATACTTTCCATTTCTATTTTGGCTGGCAAATGACACAGAAGACATTTCATGACTTTTGTTATGTCAGCGTCCATTACGTCTAAGAAAGATGGCCGCCAGACAACTGGAAAACTATATGGCTTTTTGAAGCTAATGAATCGCCTTCAACTTTTAATTTCATCTTTCAACGTGGACGACGAGAAAAAGAATAGAACGTGAACACCCAATAAACTAAAATGTTCAGCTTCACCTTTTGACACACATTTTGGTCAAGTTACGGTGCATGGAAGGGAATTGGAGTTGTTATTACTCCCAAGAGAATTTCTTACACTAATAGTGCACTATTGTTCCATTTCAACATTAAGTAATCTACAACACCCGATGGTGTAAGTCTACCAAATCATAGGCAAGAGAGAAAACTACTTGGGAATTCAATGTGTGCCTATTAAGGGGACGTTGTGACATGATGATAATAGGTGAAATTCATATTTCTCTGTGTTTCTTGTATAGTGCCAACCATTAACGTAACGTATTTTCACTAAGGCTCTTTTTAATTGATTCACTGTAGTTCTTGGATTATTGGAATTCCATAATACTCTACAACGGGGCTTGGTCGTCTCCTGCCCCCTTTCTTCCATAGCATATGCTAGAAAAAAACTTTTAGTTGAAAATCACCGCTTTTTTCAATTTTCTCCTTCCTAAGATAGCGCATCGGTTGTACAAAAGAGATATTGAAATTTGTATAGTGTGGTCTACGGTCTACCTCATTGAAGATCAAAATAACGGAATATTATGATTCAATAACAAATTAAAAATTTTCAGAACCTATGAATCTTAAACCTCACTTCATCATTTCCTTATCTTTTCCTAATTTGTATGTTTTTTAGTAAGTTTTTTCTGTTAATTTGTTTACTTATGATTTCTTAGAGCAGATAATTAACTCGTCTTCTTCTTACTTTAATTGTAAATATTTTTCCCCTTCTTGTTTTTCATATGTTGTGTGCATTGACCACCGACGTGGTGAGTATTTTTCATTTTTCATATATAGTGTTCCACAGATGAGCCCACGTGGTTTTTTGGTGTTTTCTCTGTTATTATAATTTATATGTATGCTATGATGTGTGTCTAAAAAAAAAGAGCATCTCTATAACAGAGATTTGTGACTTAAATAAATATCGAATATATCAATCCATAATCCATTTGAACGATAATTAAATTATAATGTAAAATAAGTAAAAATGTTATTGAAAAGTTCGTAAAGATTTTGACTATAACGTGTTTTGTGTACAACTTATGATAATGCAGAATATAAAATTCAATATAAAAAATACTACTTTAATAGATTTTCAACATTTCGAGCAAACTCAATTTCTTGACGTTTCGTCAAAATTTATTTCTGATATCTGAACCCAACTAGAACTCCCCGACTGACCCCCCCCCCCCCCCCCCCTCGCAACTATATTGTTGCAACTAGCAACAATCTAGTTGCTGGCCAGCTCTCCAGATGAGCAGATTAGTCAAGTTTTCATTTAAATAATCTCAGTTGATTTTAATTCCACCTCGTTGTTCTGTGAACTTCCAGTGCCCCCAACTATCGTGGACAGCGAGACGAGCACGGATCTCGTGGCCCGCGAGATGGCGAACGTGACTTTAACCTGCAAAGCTCGGGGTTTCCCCGAACCTTTCATCATGTGGCGCAGAGAAGACGGCGAGGACATCCACTACAACGGCGATAGCGGTGAGTTACACATCCATCGGTCCTCTCTCGTCGATAAATCCGAAGATTACACGGCGTTCAACAAAAGAGGGAAAAGTGCGTGGAAACGCATAGTTTTACTCGAGTCAACATATCGTCTCTATCAGGGCCACATAGATACTTACGAGCAAGGTTCTATCTGAGTAAAATGTCACTGGATTAGATAAAATATTGGGCTTCGAAGTAAAATGTGTCTCAGAGGAGGCTGAAATGTCTTAGTGAGGTATTTTTCCTACGTTTTCCGGTGAAAAACCAAACAAAAATGCGTTCTATCAGCCATCTGTTAACAGGCGTTGAGGATATATCAATATATACACATATTAACACTATATTATGATCTATATATTATACATATATCACTGACATTCATTTTCATTCTTTTCTGAGAAGAAAAGAAAATGTCCCACATCTGCCACCAATTGTGGTTTTGTAAAAATCTATTTTTATACAAAGTCACAAGTGAGCACACATTATTTTATGTGGGTTCATTGTAATAATTCTCATCTCTTATTTATATTTATAATGATTTTAATAATAACCATCAGCACTCCGACAGAATTTCTATGCCATCATCAGGATTCAAAAAATATCATCAAAGAGAAAACTCGCATAAGCGTATATTATATCTTCATTAGACATGTTTTGCTCTATTTCGACTCTGGTTTCTAATAGATATCAAGCAGATTCTACGAGCATTTATAATGATTACATTTTTTAGTATTGTAATTCCCAAAATTAATTAATTAATCAAAACACCACTTACTCTCATAGAAGTTCCATAATGTGTCATTTCTCATCTCGATGCCATCGCTCTACCTATTGTCTGCTCTACACCATATACAATCTTCACCAAGATTAACCCATTTCATTTTATTCCTCGTCTGTTCTGAAGGATTATACTATTTCGCGACAGCCTCTTACACAACTGCGGTATATAATAAATGTGTCCTATTGTCTGCAGTTATGTGAACACAGAGCTAACAAGCTGCTAGTTTAATAGAAGCGCAACTCTCTAGTGGGTAATCCTAGCGCTGTTAAGAGGGTTATCCCTCAAAGTGACATCGAGAAGAGGCTCCTCTGTTTCACTGATGTTTGCCAGACAAACTAACCCAGTTAGATTCACGGTGTACTTGTTGCATTGTGGATAGCGTAAAGAGGTACTCTTGATAAAGTTGGTTTGTGAGAGTAAGGGAGCGAAAACAAAGAGTCGCGACAAATTGAATTCGCGGCAACCACATAATCAGACGAGACTAGCTGCCCAAGATAACAATCACCATGGAGTTGTGTCAAAACTAATTTTCGTCTTTTGGAATCAAGTTGCGGCGTTGTACGTTCAGTACATGTTATGTAGTACATGATATGAAAATAGATTCGGAAATGTCTTACAATATGAGATTTACTTGTGTGAGAACACTTTTATCGAAATTCTACTTTTAAAGTTGGAATGACATAACGAGATTTTCTTCTTTCAAAGTCTGGCGCTTGGATTTAACGCGGATTTCATATAACCTTTCAAATGTGAAAAAGTGGGGAAGATGAAAATATGTGTTGTATGTGTTCCAAACGTCTTCAGTTCTTTCCAATTGTTTTGTCAGAAACAGGTTACAAATCGATTCTATTGGATTTATTTTGAACGAAATTGCTGACTTATCAAAAATACCTTTTGTTTAATCGCAATACTTGAAAAGAACATGTGAGATGAGTTCCCCGTACATCCCCGGACAATCACATTCTGAATACGATGCCAGATCTCTCGACGACGTGTTAAAAACTACTTTTCCCGACTAATAACATAACACCCTCCTTACTCTCAAAACTTTGTTGATATTAGAACATTAGTGTGAATAACAATTTCTCTCACAGTTCTGCAACAACAGTTTGCAATCAATCTACAACATCAATCAATTTTCATTTTTTATTTTCGCATTAAGTAATTTTTTAAAATAAACATCCGTCACTTCGTCATCCTGCAGTTACTTCACGGAGAATTGTTCTCTTGTATCTTAAATATTTTAAAATGTTTATGTAAATCGGCACGTATTCAAGGTGTTAATGGACATCTGTTTGCTTGTTGATAGTAAAATAATAAGAATGTTCTGAACAAAAATATCAAATATTTTTAAAAAGTCTTACGAACCGCTACGCTATCTTCCCGATGGAACAAGGACTATAGAGTAGCGCCTGTAGCGTCACTGTGTCATGTTGCAGTGAACGGCGTCGACGGCGACGTCCTCCATCTCTCTCGAGTGAGTCGAGTGCACATGGGCGCTTACCTCTGCATCGCCTCCAACGGCGTCCCGCCCTCGATAAGCAAGAGAGTGGTGCTCAGGGTGCAATGTAAGTACAACTTTACTCGCAAAAGCAATATTGTTTTAATTTATTTACTCCCGCTCAAACTTTTAGATCGAGTTTAGTTATGTCAAGCTAAGCGAGCCCGGTAACTTTTACTCTATCCTCTCGACTTTATGTTAACCAAACAATACAGTAGCGTATCCAATAAAAACATTCAACGTTTTAGTTTACAGAAATTCCAGTAAAAATTGTTACACAAACTTCATGTAATCTCATAAATGGTACTTTTTTTTCTTAACGTGTACATTCATATAACGTTATCGGTTGCACCACATCAATTTCCATGATTTTTCATACCTTTACTACCCACCGTACAGAGCAATATTAATATATCAAAACGGCGATAAATAGAATTTGTTCGAGCTCGAATTTCATCCATCAGGTGTAAAACAATTTCTCATCCCTTTCCACATGAGCGGCCGCGTAATGTTACGCAGAAGATTCGAACTCACGTTCCCCCAATTCACATTTCAGTTTCATTGATTTTGCATCGAATTACGTATCAACTATCAATTCTCCACACGCCTCATTTGTCAAATTAATTAACTGCGTTTCGTCCAATTTATTATTACTCACATAGTTATTGGAATCTAATTGTAATTATGTTGACATTCTACGGGTAATCACGAATAGAAGATAGACAACGTATACATTATATAGTGTGTAATTTCTGTATTGCCTCGGCTAGGTTTCCCGATGGATCACCACACAATGTGTAACTATCTAAATTGAATATGCTAATGACGTCTCTGGTTTTCCACGATGTGTTGTTTTGTTATGGGGCAGTTCCTCCAATGTTGGCGATCCCCAACCAACTGGAGGCGGCGTATCAGGGCCAGGACGTGTCTCTCGAATGTCATTCAGAGGCGTATCCAGCTTCCATCAACTACTGGACCACAGAGAATGGCGATATGATCGTGTCCGGTGAGCGAACATGAGATAGAATATCACATGCATGTATTGTTGAACCGTTTCGTACTAGTTTTAGTACACCAATGGGGTTGATGGAATACAAACCTAACATTTCAATGACTTCGTTCAATGAGGATGTTTCGTGAATTAAAAGTCATTGAAATGGAGCTTCAATGCATCAGTAAGAGGAAGTACGAATTTTTTTAGAAGTAAAAAAACATTTTAAACCTAGAAGACTGATTACCTACTCTACTTCAAATGCATTATGAATACTGGGGCTTTTTCGCTTTGCGATTCATCTGTATGAGACTTCGGGATGCATTTGGAAAATATCTTTCACAGATCTGTGAATGCGACTAAAATGTTTCCTCTGCAAGAATACTAATTTATATGTGTTCATTATTTATGCATAGATACTTCTCATTTTTAAATGAATTAAGCGAGTTTGCAAACATGCATCTACATTCCGTATGCTATCCTGACACAATTATGTTTCGAGTAGGGTAGATTTCTATAGTGAGATAATTAAATACTGTTTAAAGCATCTGCTATTTTGTGCATATTAGCGGTTGTTGCAACCAGTGAGAGAACACCAGGACAATGTCACGAGGAACGCAAAGAATGCGAGCAATTAAATACTTATAAAGTTTGTAGTCCCGTGCGTTGAGCGTCGGCATAAAGAGCGACGCCACTGTATAAAGTGATATGCGACGACGTCGGCGTTGGCGTCGTTTATTTGCGACGCTTCTCTCAATGACATTCTAGCGCCGCGGCATTGTTTACACTTGGATATCAAACTGTTTCTCTATTTTCATCCTTTTCTTTGTCAACATTTAGTTAACACCTATTCCACTCGAACACCGTAGGAAAGATTTGTGAATCTTTCTGCGAATTAACTTTTATCTCTGTCTTTTGTCGTTTGAACTCAGAAGTATATTTAAAATAATTGACAACAAATTTGTAGTGCATCAAAATTAAAAAAAAAACATAGTTCATTTTTTTCTTCGTTACATCGAATTTAAAATCTAGAATGTTATTATAATACGTAATTACTAATACTATTTTATTTTGTCAAAGATTTACAGTTCAAACTTGTGTGGTTTCCTGCTTTTTCATAATTGCACTAGACTTTTACGAAAAAGTTTTACGAAACTTTTAATAACATATCCAGTGCATATATCACACACTAGCGCGTGTTCTTCGTGTCCGGATTCATAAATTATGTGAGCTTGCTGCGGATAAAGCTTGAATAAACACAAAAGTAGTAAAACTATTTTATTCTGAAAGAAAATTGGTTATAAACTCGGAATAATACTATCTACTTCATGTTGTAAAAAATGTCAAATATCTGGTGTGCGAAAATCTTTTTACGAAATACTATGTAATGGAAATCAATTTATAATAAAATTGACTTTTACATCTTTATATTCATCGAGGCAGGCACGGCAGGCTGACAATGACGCATGTCCGATTAACATTTGCCATATTTCATTTTAACTTTATATATTTCTCTAAAAAGTGAAGCTCTGACTAATTCTTTGATGGACGGTTTCGACCCTTGCAGGAGATAAATATGAGGCAGTTTCTATGGACAATGGCTACAATCGCTACATGATGCTCAAGATACGTAACATGGGCCCTGGAGACTTTGGGGCTTATAAATGCTTTGCCAAAAACTCCCTTGGAGAAACTGACGGGGTTATTAAGTTAGACGGTAAGTAAGCTAATTAATTTCAAGAGTGATTCTCTTCTTTGTTTCTTTAAACGAGAGGAGCTCTTATTATCTATTTTTATAATATAAAAAATCGGACTTTGTGTGAATGAGATTGTATTTTATCGTATACATCACAGGTTTTTAATTAGTGAGAGGACCATTGAAAACGGTTTTAAGAAATAAACTACTGAAAGCCACAAAGTAAAAAATGTAAGAGCTGAAAATTGTTTGAAACTTTTTGTATGCTATAGCAGCATCCTCTTCCGATATATTGTTTTTTCGCAAAAATGTAAAATGTTTAACAACTTGACTGGCTTCTTGTAAAAGAGATCGTACTTCATGGTAATACTACTTTGATATGGGAGATAAAAAGAAACCGATTATTACCCACTTCGGTGTTTATTTTATGAAACGGTTGAAAATCGACATTGTAAAATATCCTCGTAGTTGCTTCGCGTGACTTGAGAGTGATGCATGGTTTTTCATCACAACTAAAGTATAACATGTTGTCTAAACTTTGACAATAACTCTTCTGAACACAGAGATTCCTGCACCGACTATATCAACTTCCACGATGTCTTCAGCAACGATCTTCCCTACAATCAAGAAGAGAGGTGAGCAGCATCATGTCTTGAACAAGTGTTTTGTGTGTAGCATCCAACCGGGGGTTTAAATTTGAAAGGTGTTTTCAACCGACATCTGTTCAAAAGAATAAAATCATATTTTATGAAATACAAATATCGCATGATGAAATGTGACAGCTGGGCTTATTATATAATGTAAAATGCTCACATTTAATAATCATGCTTTCCCTTTCGGACAGTTTTCTAATTTCTTCGGTGACTTAATGTGATTTCGTTGGGTATGTTTAATTCATTAAAATTATATCCCAAAAATAGTTATATAAATGTGCAATTTTTGACGATTTCTATTAAAAAACGGTATTCCATTTTACTCTAGATGAAAATCCGAAATAAGTATAAGAGACACGATGTTCCTAGAACGATGAAGTCCTTTAATAACCGAGAGTATTGATAAAAAATAAATCTCTTTTGGTCTAAGAATCGAGCGGTAAAGGTTTAGCTTCCCATTGTCCGTGTAATGGAAAGGATATTGATGACACGGACGTTAACAACGCTGTTATTTGAATCGTTTGTCTTTGTCACGATGCTGTGTTCCAGGGAGGGATCGGGCGAGGCCTCTGGAGCACCAGGAACTCAACGACTTCGGCCTGGAAGAGTGGAGAGGAGACCCAGGTGGGAATCACGACTGCAATCAATGACTAGCCAGATGAGACTGCCGACGAATTCACTCCTTTTCTTGTTTTCTTTATCAGCTAGGCCATGTCATTAATTAATCAGTTTGTCCCTTTTTTTACGTAGAATAGAGTGTGGGAGTAGAAGTAATCTCTTAGATGTCATCCGGGGGATAGGTAAACACTAAATCAAGAGTAATGTCAGATCAGTTATCTAAGTTACAATTTCAGTTCGTGTACATAGACTTAAGTTGAACCGTGCTTAATATCGGTGACAATGACGATGCCTCTGAAAAAAAGTTTCAATGATATTAAACTTGAACTTTGGTTAGCAAGTTTTTGGATGTCTGCATTTGACCATAATTTCAAACTTTAATCATGGGAAGCCATATTGAATTTGAAAAAGCAAGCGATGAAACCTTCTGTCCATTTCCTCAGATGACAAAACAAACAAACAAATCGAGGAAAAATATGTTTTCACTTTCCTCGCTTCCTCGATTGATAAACCCGGAGCGTTTATTTGTTCCATCCGCTGGGCTGCGGATAAAGCGACGCGGACACCTGAAAGTGTAGCTATTATTAATGAGACTGGCAGCTTTTCTTACAAAGTTTTACAAATGTGACAGTAGAAAAATATCTCTCTGAGTGTCATTTCTTCTCTCTCCATTCTTGAAGATTATATGAAAAGCATCTAACAGAAAAATATGTCGAAAACAATTTTTTTGCCTCGAACAATTGAAGAATCACTCGCTCGGATTAATATCAAATATAAAAATATTGTTGAATCAGACTTAGATGAAAAGGTCAGCAAAAATAATATTATTGATTGCCGTTCCGAGGCGGCTCATTTTCAAGACACGAGGAAGAGTCTAAAGTGTGAAACCATCTTTCGAAATTTACGACGCAAAGTCAAGGATGTCTATTTTCTGCCTTTGAAAATGTTATCTTCTTTTCTTGCGGAATGACTTATGATGATCCAATACACTTTTATTATGTTCTAGACTACGATGAGGAGGACTACACACTCTCGTCGCACGGGCCCCATCTCGCCCAGCAGCCCCCTGGGGCTTACAGCGGGGGCCCGTGCCTACGCACCCCCGGGGACTTCGTCTGGGTCTCGGCGTCATGGATCATTGGATATTTGCTCTCCAGCTGAAGTTGATTCAATCAAAGTGAAGCTAAGTGCTATCTTACAGGGACTTATTAACTTGTGCGAACTTGAAACTGGAGCGGGCTATGAACATTGTGCTATGATTTCGTGACTGGAATTTATTAGAAGAATCAAGTTTCCGCGGGGTACGACTGATCGAAGAAGCCAGAGTAAAATACGAACACTTATTTTCTTAGTGTATATCTATTTAATGTTGATATAATTAAATATTGTAAAATAACATGTTTATAAAGATTGAATAACTATGTGAATGTGGTGCGAAAAGTGTACATGATTATCATAATATTATGCTTACTGGTAAACAAACTAGAATGTGTAATTGGGTTGATTTTTCCTCAACTCAGCTGTACCAAATGTTAATAAACGTGTAATAAGAAACTCTACGAACGCGTATTAGATTAAATACGCACAAGAATAGTTAATGACTCTCATGTTATCCCATGATATATAACCGAAACTTATTTTAGGAGAAACTCTCTTAGCCTCATCTAAATACTTTTGTTAGTCAAGTAAGTTAATTATATAATTTCGACTACCTATCTTTTAATTGACTTCTATTAATTTCAAAGCTTGGTGATTTTCTTAGCTTCTGTTAGTAAAGTACAGGCGGCTTTCACTAATTCTTCTGTTTACTTCACTTTTCATTTGTATCCATTTTCCGAGAAGTCTGATAAGCAATATAAATACCTATACCTACATAATTATTTTCCAAGTACCTATACTAAGCAATGATTATGGCCTACCTTTGTTCCTTTTAGTATATAATAAAAACTCGAATATTGTCTGGATATAAAAAATTCTATCATCGGCATGTGAGCAGCCAAATAGCTGACCTTTACTTCATATTGGATGATGTCGATGAAAAGTGCTTGACCGGTATTGAAAAGTGATGAAATTCGGACCAGTAGAAGTGGTCCTCGTGTGTTTTAATCCCAGTGTATCTGGGTTATTTTTGTCCCGAAAGGATCGAACTCCAGACCTCAGAACCACGTCAAAGTGCTTCAGAAACATTGCTGTGTACAACACGTCTCGCCTCAGGCGTTGACTTGTTGAGGGTTGTTTCAGAAACGCGGCACCTCCACAAGTGTTTTGTTGCATCGGCCTCAGATAATTACAGACTTCACAAGAAGATTTAACAAGTCCAGTTTCAATCAGAGGTTTTTAGTCAAAGGCAAGCCCTTTTAATTCTAGTTGTTGGATACATTCTCCGAAAGATTTCCTTTGTTCATTTGAGATTTATAACAACTGTAGGTACTGTGCAACGTTGTCTTTCATGATATTCTATTGAATTTGCTATATCTGTTGTACGAACGTAAATTTAATTGATGTATTTTAATCCCAAGGTTATTGTAATTTGTAATTTTTGCAATTTGTATTAAAAGATTTTCTGGGCTTTATTTGTTTCATCGATTTCTGAGAATAATGACATTATTATACATTATTACACATTGTAGCACATTCTCTTTGTACCTAATGTAATCCTGATGTTGCTAATTTATTTCAACGTGAAACGTATTCAAAAGGATTCTAAAACTATTACAATAAACATGTTTCCACACAATGAATTGGCGGCGTGATTTTAACGCCATGACAGAAGGATCTCTGCAGTTTTCCAAGTAATTTCATGTTTGAAGTCTGCTCACGGGCCCGTAATGTCGCCATAAACCGCCGCGTCGGGCACCAAGAGAAGTCGTCGCAACCACTCGTTCCACTTCCTCTTTCTTCGTCCAATCACGCGGAGAGAACAATGAGATAACAGAGAAGAAAACTCGTGCACTGAGATTAAACAAACAAACTCGACATTTTGCGGGCACACATTTTGTCAGAACTTGTTACGGTCAGATAAGCAATCAGGTGTGCAATATAAACTAGGAAGGAGCCGAGTAAAAACCGGCCTCAGGGGAATAAACCGAGGAATAAACCTACATCGAGCAGTTTTACATCAGTGTAATCACACGAACATGATTCTGATGCAGAAATCAGTGAGATCTGAATTTGTTATGTGCATTTATCAAGCGAGCGTAGCGAGCGTCTCCACTTGAAACTTATGGCTCGAATCTCTGTTTTTGTGTGTATTTGTGCATTTGGCGTCTCCTGCCAAACGAAGTAATGGATCAGGCCAATTTTTTCACACAACTTAAATTACTATTCTCGTTATGGTCAAAATGATTTTCAGCAAGTTCGCTCCATTGGTTGCATCGGAAACTTGATGTGTAGTTGTAGTTAGCTTGGCAATGGGGATGAAGGAAACTCTGTGTATATAACTGCAATAGTTTGACCGATCATCACCAAATTTTGCAAGGTCATGTCTACCAGCATTATAAGTGATTTTTTACAAATCTGTAATGAGCTTCAAGAGTAATAGACATTTTACTGACATTTGTATACTTAATTTAAAACGGCCTATAGCCACACCACCATTTGACCTATCAAATGGTCTTCGATTAATCTGATCAATCAAACTCATATTTTGCATGGTCGTTCAGACCAACATTGTCTCTTATTTTACGAATTTTCAGCCCTACCAGTCAAGAATATAGATGCACTTATTGACAGTTTCAATAACTGTCAGAAATGACATTTCAAAACAGAAATTCCACTGCATTCTGGGTTGCTCTATGTAGCAAAGCAAAGTTTATAGATGGCTTTTCTCAATATCAATGTAAGACAGATTCTTTTCTTAGGCTGCGTTTCACCAAGATTCTAAACCCGGGTTAGAGGCGGTAAACCTGGTTTAGAGGCCCCTAAACCAGGTTTACCGCCTCTAACCCGGGTTTAGCATCTTGGTGAAACGCAGCCTTAGTGGATCATATTGCAATACATAATGTAGTCAAAATGTAATGTAGGTATTTCATATACATAGGTATAGGTATACCTTATCTAAAATAATTTATTTTACGATATGGATTGTGTTTCACAGTTATGAAAACAACGTTTTGACTAGATAGCATCATATTTTACACATTTCCAGCCCAATCGGTCAAGAATTTACAGACTTATTGCTGTTTTAAGTGTTTGAATATCTGTCCAAAGAGATTGATGGAAAAATATCAGTACAATAATCTGTTATTTAATTGATCCAGAGTGTGTATGAAAAGTTGCAAGGGAAATTGGTAATAAATAAATCTTTGATTGAATGGATCGTGCTATGATTGGCGATGTCGTGCGTGTCGGTGCTCGCTCATCAACGCGTTACACCGAGCGTTTTCCTAGTTAAAATAATTTTGTTTCAATCTATCAGATTTCCTTTAGACGAAACTTCCTAAAATTAATAGCACATGTTACGATTAGCTCTCATATGACGCACGCAATAAAAACGCAAACCAAATACGCTAAAAAGTTAAAAAGAACCAATCAAGAATAATTGTCCGTGTTTCCACTGACCTACTTGAGTTGTCCATCTATTCATTAAACAAATATGACTGCAAGACGTCATAAAATGTGTTTTTTAAATAAAATGTAAGAACACGCTAGGTTTTGCAGAAACTATAATTAAGATATATTTTTCCGTTTTATTATTATTTGCTCTATTAAATATTTCCGTAAACTATAGTTCATTATATAGCAAAAATAGTTATCTTCCATTTATGTGTGACATTGAATATTATTCTCATGATTTTCACACGCAAACCGTCGTTTAAGAAGGACGGGATTTGTTAAAGCATGATAACTCTCTGAGAGTGTTATCATAGCATAGGTTTTAAAGCTGAAAATATATTGAACATATTGAGAATTACTATTGAAGATAGATAAACCCCCATTAATAAGTAATGATCTGAGCAATCACCAATTTCCCATTTCAAATAACTATACAATTAATAAAATATTTAAGAATGTTTAAATTTAATAAATATCGGATTAATGCTAATTTGATTATTTTGAAGTTCAGAAATATTATTTTCAATATTTTCTTCTGGCTTAATACTTCAAAGTAGTGACACTCTTAATTCCCCGAGTCGCCAAATAATGGCCACAGGAAGATAAACAACATACCGTGTGACTAACCCTCTTGGGTTCCCAACAAACTTACCAAATAAACGACGAGGGAGTTGCTAGATTGACAAATCGAATTACGGAAATACAGCTCGAGAAGCAACAAAAATCGATTCGAAAAGAAATACACCAATGTTGAAAAAACATTTTACCTTCATGCTCTCTTGCCCATATAATTTTATTTTGGAAATATACTATCTGGAAGAAATTGGCTAGTTAATCCGCGAAAGTAGCCGAGCTATCATTTTCTTCTCCATTCAGAATAATATTTAACAAGGCTTTTGAAAGATGGTTCGCGGGTCGGGTTACCTAACATAGAAAGTTTTCACTTCTTTTTACATCATTTCTTTTGAAATGCTGTAAAGATTCTCAGTGGCGGGATGATTAAAAACGACGAGAGGTGAAAAACGAGTTCTTTTACATAAAATAAAGAAATGCACTTCGCTCGTTCAGACTTGACATAATGTAAGCCAGGTGAAAAGTCAGACTTCGAATGACGAAGATTCATTCAACAAATACGAACCCATATAGTTTATAAACACAGCGCATTTACTCCCAACATGTGTGAAAAAATACATTCCCTGTTGGTTTGATAAAAGAAAAAAGACACCCAAAACATAAAAGTTACAAGAGTGAGTTGAACTGTTAAAACATGTAATTACCTAATTATACGTATAATGGGCATATTTATTTCAATTAAAAGTTCAAAATGTTCTTAATTTCCTTTCAAACGTTTACCTATTCCAGAATGAAATTACATTTTTTTATCTTCAAACCAGACCTAAGCTCATATACAGAATGCTTAACAATGATGAGTGAAAAGATTTGTTAAGTGCAGTAATTAATACCAAAGCTACCATTGCTGTTTTCCCAATAGGTAAGTTTCTAAATTCATAATAAATAAGGGTCCTCGTTGAAAAGTAAATTCATAGCATTACTTTTTTTCACTTCATGTCTGTATTGTCGGTCGACGTCAATTTCTTTTGATTCAAGAAATACTTTTAAACAAAGAAGTAGAACGTAAGTTTATTGATATCGACTGGACTATGCCGACGAAAGAAAAGAAATACCCCAGATATACTATAAAATACTTATTCAATTTTTACCCGGAATTTCACATTACTCTAGGTTACTATTATTCATTGTTTGTAACCAACTTGGGACTACTTGGTCATTGTTGAAGAGATCTTTTATTAATCATGATTTGAGAACTGAAATATCGATGCTATCATAACCTCAATAAAACGTGGATCATTGTTTGCTCATGTTAATATTTGAGGAGAATGAAAACAGTACACTTGAGAAGACAGTAGAACTTTCTCGTTAATGTATCGGACATCGCGTAGGAAAGTTAACTGAGTTGGAGAGAAGAGAGTACCTAGTTGGTGTATATAATAATTGTAATACTGCAAAACTGTGGAGTGTTCTTTAGACACTTTGTCAAGTTTTAAATCAACAGATAAAACTGTTATAACTTTGAAACAGAAATGGCTTTAAACCCAGTGGTATTTTACTAAAAGTAGAAACCGCAAAAGAATCGATTTCAACAAAAAGAGGTTTGCTGGAATGAAATACACAATATATCTTTGAAATATAATGATACTATAGAATTCTGTTGACAACATTAAAGTTTTGACGTTATATAAAAAAACTGACTGACCTAATACAAAAAAAAACAATTTTCAGTTTTTAAAGCTTATACGTCAATTTTTAATCCTTTAAAGCTATTCTATAACTCTTAAAGTGTTATATTACTGTATTGATTGCAATACAACTAAAGTAAACGTGGGGGGTAAACATTTTCGATACGCTTGCTCCTAGATTATTCCCGCAAGCCAGAAATAACTAATTTTTTTGTAATTTTGAAGCTTTGCATGTATGTATGTATGTATGAAATCTTCCAGAGTTGATTAAAATAATCATTAATTACCATATTGTTCAACTGAATAAATACCATGGAAATCGTGTCCGCAATAATTTAGCCGCTGACTTCACCGGTTCATGCGCCTGGGGCAACAAAACAACATACTGATGACGCGCTCGAGCTTTTTCGTGCGAACTCAAATCTTGCCTTAATTATTGATTTCGCTTTTTACGCATCTATATACCAATCCAATTCGAATATTGATGTAAAGGTTTAGATAAACGTAGGTGCCATATATCGACGGCCTTTTGTTGTTCGATTCTATTCAACTCTCACCACGCATGTTATTTCTTTCTCATTGTTCATGCCCCAGTGATTCAATATTATGATTCATGAATATATTTGGTCACATAACAGGCAATACTTCGTGTGGAATTGAGTGAAAGAATTGGTTATTCTGAGTGAAGGCTCAATTCATCACAAGAGAGAGACATCTCACAAAGATGCCGGCTGGACACGGCAGTCTCACCAACTGTTGCATATATTGTACGCTATGTCACGTCCATGACATAAAAAGGCAAAATATTTCATACTTTCTTTTTTCCTTATATTCGGCTGCAGACGAAAATGATGAGATTTTTATTTGTATACATTTTGCATGGAGCATATTCCCTGAAAATCCGTGAACCGTATTTTCCTACACACCGGAATAGTGAAAATATCGCGTTATTCTTCTACATGAAAATCACTTTTCTGAATTTCATCTTGGGAATGGAAAATCAGAGAGAGAGAGAGATTTTGGGAGCTACCTGGAAGCTGATGAGCATTACTTTCAGTAAGTATAGGGCTATTATAGGCTCATGTAAAGTAACCCCTGGCCGTTGCTACGGTCTTCTCAACGGCTTCGTTATACGGATGTTTTAGAGTTGTAAGGGCTCGAAACAACATCAACTCAATAATGCAGTCAGAGGAGGAAAAACTTCCTCTTCCAGATGAGAGTGTGATGAAGCGAGACGCGGTTAAAGCTGAGCAAATATTACCTGGAGTTATTCTCCTTGGAAACTGCTGAAGAGAGCAGGCGAGAATAAGCCGGGCTCGTTTCTAGAAATAAGAGCATTTATATACAGCACGAAATTAAGTGTTCAATGGATCAATAGGATTCGGCATCCTTATTACTGAATATAATTCATCTACGATATGGCATTAAGCTCATTTGCCTAACTCGACAAATTCCCTTCCCTAACAAGCTATAACTTGTATTCTGTAAAATCTGTAAATGAATGAAGAACTTGAATATAAAGTTGTTAAGAGGTTTCAGAAGGGAAAGTTTCGCTGCATTACAGTCCAATTACTGACTTTATGCATTCGTAGTACGTTATACGCTAGTTTAAAATGTAATGCATTCATTCTACCCCCATGAATGCCGAAAACCCCTGTTTTTGTTTCTAAACTTGAAGAAGTTTTTATCCTTTATGATCTTTTTATAATAACTATCTGGGGAATTGTGACTCACGGGTGCTCATGACTGTGCATTAGAACTTTTAATTCTTTTCACAAAAGACGTTAAAGATCTGTAACAAATCAACATCTGTTACAGGAAAACTTTGTTCTGTCAGAAAGTGGGACTGTCGGAGATGAACCAAACCAGCAGCCAGCATCCAGTGGAATATGAGGGAGTGAGTGCGCGATAGAGTAGAAGGGGAGAGACATGGGAGGGGTGAGAAAGAGCAAGCAAGATTTGTTGAGGGAAATGAAATAAAGTTGTCATATAAAATATGCATTTTGTTGAATTGCAGTTTCATGCAACATTTCCCAGACGGAGATATTATTTTCGTAAATTTTACAATGAATAATTTTAGTCGCTTTCGTGACGGGGACGTCATATAAACACATTGGTTGCATGACTGAAACTTATGAAGTTGCAAAGTTTCACTACTGTCAAGCAAATCAGCATCCGAATAAAACAATTCCATTGCAGATCACGAGAATAGAATATATCTTTAACTTTAACTTAAACAATATCATCCAGTAGTATCTCGTTCTTTTTGCACTGAAAAACAACTGTCTACTTTAACTACCTTGTCGAGTACAGACGAAACAACTTGCTAACATTATTAACAGCAGCAAACTACACAACTATCAAGACAAATGATTGCTTTATATAAATTAGAATGAAACGTAAATGAGTTACCTTCTCTATTCGTGTCATTATCCTCTAATGTCTCTAAGTGCTAATGAAATGAGACCAACTCCATATTTACGTCTCTTGGAATTCTCCTCACTTGTGCCTTCAACTAATTTCAACCCAGAAAAAAACACTCCGTGTAAAAAAGGCAGCCAAGTCTCTTTACTTTAAAAAAATTCAACACCGAAAAGGAGTGATATCAAAAAAGGAGCCAAGTCAATGACATTTCCAAATATTTAATCGTATCTTTGAAATAAAAGTATAAACACCGAGAAATACTTTACAAAAGGACTTGGCGCATCGTTTTTTTAAAGACCTCATTCAATACTAAAAGTGGAAAGAAATTTACAAGTAGGTACATTTTCCTCTTTCTATTAGAGCCAGAATCTATGAATCAAGCTACTTTTAGTAATGACTATTTTATAGTTTTGTCAATGGCGATAGAAGCATGATTTTATGCTGTAATATATAAGTAATATAAGGGTGAAAGAATTACATAACAATTGGAAGTGGTGAGAATGTAGGTTTCTTTGGAAAACTTCCATGGAGTCAGGAGTCAGGATCCTCATCAGTGTGTTGTGTCTAATGTCCGCCCGTCCGATCGGGTAGCTCAGTTGGTAGAGCTCTCGCCCGGCAAGTGAGAGGTCCCAAGTTCGTGCCCCGGTTCGGTCGGATATTTTTCACAACACACATCCCTTCATATCAATTGGAAGTGGGCTCATACATATTCTTGCAGTACTGTTAATATGGCGATATTAGACTGGTATCTTTTCATAATTTGATCTTGACTGAAGGAAATCATGAAACGTTGTCAAATAATTACTAACTAATGGAACACAATTATATATTTTTGAAGTGTCAAGTGTATAAAGTTAAATTTTTTAATAGAAATTCAATATGACTGTCTTCTTTGTGAAATGTATTTTTATAAAATGTGTATTAATAGAAATTGTTACATGATGAGAAGGTATAACGCATGGGACTTAATTATATTCACCACGAAACAATATTACGAAGATAACTATTGTGTATATTTATAGAAAGCATAGACAACAAGTTTCATAGCGTATATAATCATATAGAAAATATTTTACAGAAGGTATGTATAATATGTACCTAATTGAAAGATGTTTCCCTATTATTCTAAACATTCAAAATGACGGTTGTATATAAATGGCACATGCTTATGAATAGAAAAATGTCTTTAAAAAAACGATGCGCCAAGTCCTTTTGTAAAGTATTTCTCGGTGTTTATACTTTTTTTCAAAGATACGATTAAATATTTGGAAATGTCATTGACTTGGCTCCTTTTTTGATATCACTCCTTTTCGGTGTTGATTTTTTTTAAAGTAAAGAGACTTGGCTGCCTTTTTTACACGGAGTGTTTTTTTCTGGGATATCACTTCTTTTGTTAGTTTATTCATACAGCTTGTAGCACAGCTTGTGTCCGTGCAAGAACTTATTTCTTTAAAAAAATACGCCTATGCCGATTTGGATACTTAGAAAAGTTGCGTTTGGTATATAAGATTAAAATAATTATCCAAGAAGAATAGCTTTCAGTTTCGTTACAATCGGTCCAGCCGTTTTCGATATATGACGTCACTTCCGGTTTTAGCAATGGCGGCCGAAAATAATGTCGTCTTGAATTCATAATTATTACTCCTACACATTTCCAAAATTTGGTTGCAATCGGTACAGCCGTTTTTGATATATGACGTCACTTCCGGTTTTAACAATGGCGGCCGAAAATAATGTCGTCTTGAATTCATAATTATTAGTACAACACATTTCCAAAATTTGGTTGCAATCGGTACAGCCATTTTCGATATATGACGTCACTTCCGGTTTTAACAATGGCGGCCGAAAATAATGTCGTCTTGAATTCATAATTATTAGTACAACACATTTCCAAAATTTGATTGCAATCGGTACAGCCATTTTCGATATTTGACGTCACTTCCGGTTTTAACAATGGCGGCCGAAAATAATGTCGTCTTGAATTCATAATTATTAGTCCAACACATTTCCAAACTTAGGTTGCAATCGGTACAACCGTTTACGATATATGACGTCACTTCCGGTTTTAAAAATGGCCGCCGAGAACACTGCAACCTTGAATTTATAATTATTTACAAAGTACGTTTACTTATATCTATTTTAAAGTATATAGTGGTGAATTTAGCGTCATTTAGCATATTTATGACGTCATTTCCGGTATAGGTCATAAAATGTGTGACGTCATTTCCGGTTTCGATATTTGAATCATCAAATATTACTGATTACATAAAGTTGACCGTCTAAATCGTTTAGCGCTGGTTTTGTTCTAATCTGTTTAGCCGTTTTTGAGACATGATGTCACTTCCGGTTTCAAAATGGCGGCTTCCGGTTGGTTTTATAACAAGTCAAATGAAATATCAAAAGTACAAACGTTACATAAATATCAAGACAATCGGATCAACAGTTGTTGCTGAAATGCAAATCGATGTATATTAAATTTCATGACGTCATTTCCGGTTTATTTAAAATAATGTTCAGTCTTTTGATATTGATAATCCATATAGATGACCGTCTGAAACGATTGGCGCAAATTTCGTTCCGATCGGTCCAACCGTTGACGAGATATGACGTCACTTCCGGTTTCAAAATGGCGGCACAAAAAATTCATGGGGACAAGGTTAAATCAGACGCCAAAAGTGCACACGTGGTAAAAATGTGAGATCAATCGGTTCAGCCGTTTAGGCTGTGGCCTGTTTACCGGATTTTAGCTCCAGCCTACTACTACTAAGATTATTATTATGAAAACCGCCCTAAAACACTGTTTTCACGGCCCTCTAGCGCGCAAAGGGCGTAACCTATTGTTCCCAAATTTGGTATATGTTGTAGGGTGGGCCATAGCTCGAAATTAAGATATTTCGCAACAATGTGAGATTTCTCAATTTTAAGATCCAGTAGGCCGAAAATGCCACTTTGATGCTTACAGTAAAAGTGGGTTTGCTCCAGCCTTTATATGAGAGTGTGCGCGCGCCGTACGACTTGGCTGGCGTGGAGCGACCGCTCCACTAGATTCAATGAACATGCTTTCTTGATCCGCACTCTTGATTTCATTCTTCAGGAAATGAAATACCTTTTACATTCGTATCGTAAAATTCTCTCGTTTCCGGTCCATATATTATCTAATTTGGTCCAATTTGCATATAACATGCATAACATTTGATATGTTTACTTTACTTAAAAAGATTATCGAATGTATGTGATTTGTCATATTATACGGAGCAGTTTTCTTTGAGCCGAGGAAACTAACTTTTATATAATCTTGCCCTAGTTTCACCGATCGCTCACTCTGATTTCTTGAAAGTCCCACTTATGACACCAATTGTAATTTTCACAATTCAGTTTAACAATGCAAAACATAATAACAGTCAGTTTCCCTTATTTATCCATGATGCATGTGAATGTGTTAATGAGATTATTAAATCATTCATTAATATGTCATTAATTCATTAATTGATAATGAAAAATAGAATGTGGTGAGTTTATGAATCACAACTCGAACGCATCACCTTATGTTTACTAAAGACGTCAAGAGATGCCATCATCACAATTGTTCTGAAAAAGAAAAACGTCCACAAAATGTTAAAAATAATTGAACTAAATAATGTAATTGCAACTCATTTTAAGAAAATTTACATTTTAAAGCTGTGTTGAGAAACTGCGTTGGTAAATATATTGTTATATATATGTTCTTTCTTACATCAAATTTCTGAAATCAGGCAGTGAGCTACTGGTGTCCTATAGTTACTGTATACCTCGTTTGCATTCCATATTCCCAAAGTATGATTGTTAATAACGAACTTGAACTTATTTGAAGAAATGCGAAGTTGGTATGTATCAGAAAGAAGGGCATGCCATTGAGTACGCACTCTATATTTTAGACTTTGAACCAAGCTACTATATTGTTCAGATTGCTTCAGAACAAGAGTTGGAATTTGTTTCTCAAGAACAAGTTTAGCTGGTCGTTTGAATTCGACGAAACCTTAAGTAAATATTATGTCGACGGACATCCAGATGATATAGAGACATCTTGTCAGCTCATGTCGCCAAGTTTGGCAAAGAGAATAGAATTCCGGCTGTGAGTTTGGAAATGAATACTAAAGAACTTGGTATATCATACTGTTAAAGTAAGATAAAGTGAGTACGTTTTATATTCGTTTATCTCAACAAACGATTTCATTGACATTATTATTTTTATCATCAGTCAAATTTAAACATTATTATTAATTATTTTTCTTTTCATTTTTAATTATTTTATTAAAAACGTGGTACCTACCTTGAGTAAAATTTTAATTATTTGCTATGATTAAACAACGTCTCATTTATCATCAAAAACTCTATATTTTCAAGTGTAATATTTAATCGAATTTAATTGACTTCCTATCTGAAGTATGTAAATATACATCTATATCTATGTAACCAACAGCTATACAATCCTACCCATGGGCATATATGCCCTTGTCGTTTGCATAACAATTTAACGTTGTTTACTACCTATCAATTCCCTCAATGACGTTTGGATTCTCGCAACAATGGTGCATTGTTGCGATAACTTTCATCAATCAACCAGATCGATATCGACAATCAGGTGTCAGAGGATCGAACATCACTGTCAATATTCTAGTTTTTAGTGGAACCTCCAGTGCCAATGATTTATGCAGTGCTGCGTTCGGGAAACTATATTAGCTTGTTGGACGGCTATGAGCTCTTGTTCGAGCACATGGAGGTTTTATCGGCTCACTGCTCTACATTCATTAACGTTAGTAGATCTCACAAAAAAAACGAATATACCTGATAGAAAGAGAGCGCCAACTATGTTTGTGATCCGTCTTTTTGATTTGTTGTTTTTGCTAGGTGGATTTTCATTGATACACTGAGACTCAAGAAATTGTAGCAAATGCAAATCTCAGACAAGGTATTTTTGTGTGTGTATTATTGGCAAAGGCTGAGTATCTAAGGTTATTGTAATTTTGAAATATTTATGTAAGTCGATAAATGGATTGTTTAAAACAAATAAATTTCGTAAAGGTGTTACTGAGACCTGGGGTGCGATTATATAAAATGTGGTCGCGTGACAATATTCTCATCTCACCCGAGAAGGCAGTGCGAA
Source organism: Leuctra nigra (assembly GCA_934045905.1). Classification (NCBI taxonomy): domain Eukaryota; kingdom Metazoa; phylum Arthropoda; class Insecta; order Plecoptera; family Leuctridae; genus Leuctra; species Leuctra nigra. Next base: position 32,307,421 of record OW203761.1, on the reverse strand, counting down.
TACATTGAGATGAGAACATTGTCACACGACAATAAAGTTGTCATTCTATATGATCGCCTGGTCGTGGCGTGTTGTTTACCTAGTCTTGGATAAAGCTGTAAAATATAAAAATGTATTTATATCTTATCTGTTCAAATGTCAAATTATTTTCAACGTTTAGATTTTCGTAAAGTTATATTTTTGAAATAAACTAAGTATCGTTTAATGGATTATACTTGTTTATTAAAAGTACTTGAGAGTACTACATTGGCATCAACTTTATCAAGAAGTGTGATGTATTCAAACTACTTTAGATGTACAATTAGGTTGTTCGTGTTTACCCTGCGGACTGTTTATTTTTATTCACGATCCGATCAAACAAAGTTTTGTATTTCGTCCGGATAGATTTTTTTTTACAAATCGATTCACTCAATAGAAGAGTGTTCCGGAACATCCACTACTCCATTCTCAACTACCCACATCTGCTTGGGATCACCTGTTACATGATAAAGTTTCACAAGAAATCCATTTTTGTCACTCGGTGTCGGATGGATTGAATCGAAGACGTCGTCCCGGATTTCCTTGAAGCGTTTTTGTCAAGTGGTTTCGACATAAGATATACAGAGTTGAATTCCTTTTTTCTTGAAAATTGAGCTTTATTTAAATCAAAACACGATATCTCAAGACTGCTTGAAGGATGCATGTATTAGAAAATGCACTGACAATTTCATGTCATGTCGTCCAGACACTGAAGGAAAATGATACCAACACCTGACACCAGGTTACAGAGTAAAGTATGAAGTACGTGACATTCTCGATCCTTGAAAAGATTCCCGTTGCTTGCTTTGCAGGGAATGCAATTTCTATTGGAGGTAAAAGTTCTATAGCTACTCATGAAATATAAACTCTAACACTCGAAAACGCATTCCAACAACTATAATTGGATTTTATAGCTACTGGTACCTAGGCTCTAAAAAATATTATTTAGGTAGGTTTCCAGAAATATCATATAAAATTAAATGGAATTACGATCGTATCCAAGTAAACCATTCTTAACTGATTTTCTAGTTTAATGTACCCCCCTCTTTTACAATATCTGGCCATCCGCAGAGATCTTCTCTATCAAATAACTCTAAATTACAAAACTAAGTCTAAAGTTTAAAACCAAATTTGAGCCAACGACTATCATTTGAAAGTAAAATAGCCAGCCGATTGGCCACATTGCCTCCCCTGTATTGTATTATTATCTCGCACGTATGGAGCTATCCAGCAGACGACAGCGGAATCCTGCTTGGACTATCATCTAGCTGCAGGAAGTTCTATAGTTGGCCGCCATTATTGCGAGCTAACAATGAGTCTCATCTGGTTAATGGCTTCTGAACGAATTGAGAGAGCTCTATTGAACTATGTACAGGATTATTCAAGACCATTATGTTAACCAGCTAGGTCCGTGGAGTAGAAATGCATACCTGAACTGAGATCCGTGAAACTAGCGAGCTACGAGACTAAGATCACATGATAGAGAGATAGAGCAGAACAATGCGGTAATCCAATCAATATACGTCATGTGAGTATGTAGAGATACACCTGTGTACTACGTGGTATGTAGAATAGTTTAAGGTATATTAAACTAACATAGTCATAGAAATAATCACGATGTAGTGACATATTTTAATGTTGTATTGTTCTATCGAACAAGCTGAAATCTGCAGAATTTATCAGGAAATTTTTGAGAATGTGTAAATATTTATGTATAAATAAACATTTATAATATTAATAAATAATTAATAACATAATATAATAAATAAATTTATTTATGTATACATTTTTATGTTATACATAACATAAAAAGTAGCATGACAAATCTTTATTTATTATTTCAAAATTAGTTATATCCAATCATAACAATCACAATGAATTACGTAGACCGAATCTACAGTTTCTATCACCATAAGAGCATGATTATTTCATTCTGGTTACATAATCACACTCTACCTGTGTATGAAGAAAAGTAATATCAGATGTTAATTAGTATGCTAGTGCTCAATCTATTGACAGGTTTAATTTGGATGTGGTATCCTAGATTCCTAGATATAAACTATTCATCAAAGAAGAACAATTTTCTTTACACGTGTAGCCAATCAGAAGTCACAGCCCTCAGCTTCGTTTGTTAGAGCTTACAACTTCGAAGTGTTATTTGTATTTTATTGGTTGTTGTGTGTGCTTCACTCAATTCTGATAGTATTTGTATAGGACTGATTGCTTTCATCAAGTAACATCACATAGACTTTTTCCTTTTAAGTGTCTAGTTTGTTCATTTCAATATATGTTTACTTTTGCGGGACACTTTTAATATTGCCATTGATTTCTGTAGTGTACGGTCAACTCGAAGAGAAAGGTACACCCTTGCAGTTAGATAACATGCATGACTGGTTTAGCAGCATTGCCAGTAGGTAGAGACCTCCTGTATCTAGGCAACACAACTAACGCAGCTGTACTGCGGTGTGGCTACAGGGTGTACCTTTCACTTGGAGGGAAGTACAAACTGTACAATACTGTAGTATACATTCGTGTATACTGTAAGTAGGTATAATAATAGTATTAGATTTTATTTTGATTTAAAATTTAGTGTGAATATGCCTATAAGAAGATGTTTGAATTTTCACATATGAAATTCGATGTCGGCCACAGCATTCAAGACACAAGAGGCTCTATGATGATCAAGCACGACTACTGCGGCGAGCTGCCACCTCTAAAGGTGTTGTACAGATGGGACGTCGACTGTTCAATACTCTTCCACTAGCTATTAGAGAGGCTCAAAACAGAGTAATTTTTTAAAAATCACTGACAAACTACCTCATCGATGGGTGTCTTTACTCTTCTAATGAATTTCTATGTGCCAACTGACTGCTATGTAAAGATCATTTTAATAGCTTCTTCGTTTTTTTAGTTGTGAATGTTTTAAGACTTCAATATGGACTTTCAATATTCTGCTAAACCAGTTCTGCTAAAGCCATTGGTTGTTGCCATGGCAATATAGTCCTAATTGACTGTTTAAAAGTTAGCAGGGAATTGAAAAACTGGCCCTTAATGTATTTATCATGTATTTATTATGTTGTTTAGATTGTGATGTATGACTTGTCCATTTTTAATATGTTCAAATTGACTTGGGTTTAACAAAAAAAAATTGTGTCATAAACTGTTAAAAAAATAGGTATACATAAATAAATAAATATAAGAATAAATTGTTAAAAATACTCTGTTTGTCTTGAATATCACATTAATCTGTTTTACAGTTTATCATATAAATCATATGGCTCCTAGGTTTGTTTACCTGAATTATTTCACAGAATTATTTCTAATAAATCATTTATCGCAGTAACGTAGATCATTATTTGCATAAATAACTACTTAATAAAGATGAATTCAGAACTGACCAGCAACGTGTTAAAAGAAGGCATTATTGAAGAATTATGTGCCATGACTGAAAGGATAACCTTGACCTGAGATTAGGACTGAGCCAACATGTCAGCAAGTCTTCTCTCTTCTACTTTCCACGCCGACGCAGGCGCATCTTCGGATGAAAACCACGACGTTATCAAATCATCTGACGCCGCGACGCCCTAGCGACGTCGAAGAAAAGCAAGCATTAAAATGATTACCTATAAATACAGTATTAAAAAATGGCTTTAATGATACACTGTTGTGGGAGGAAAGTTAATGGCGCTGGTGAACGATTATGACCATTATTGGGAGGTGGTGATAGAAAGTATTACGAGACTGTAGCGTATCCAGGAATAATTTTAGTGTGAGGGAAAAAAGTTTTTTCGTACATGCATGTATACAAAACGCGTTTTTTAGAGTGATCTGATGTTAGAAAATATTTTGTAAATATTTGATTAGTGGTTTCTGCAATCTGAATTCGTAAGCCAGTATTTTCTGACGAGTATTTATTTATAGCAAATTCCGAACTTATAATATTCTTAATATAATATATTAGTTCAATATTAGTATATTAGATATTAGTGCAGAAACAAGAAGCGGCGTAACGTTTAAAAGAAAACCGTTCTCGAGAACCTTTTCTCCTATTATTGGTATTGATCACGACAAGTGTTTTATGTCATGAAAGATACTGAATCGAAGTATTTCCGGTTCAGTGAGATGTCTATAGATATCAACCGGACCGTGGTCACCACCTCCTCCTTTTCTTCCTCTTCCTTCTCCTTCTTCTCCTCCCTCTCCTTCTTCCAGAGTGTGACCAACTGAAAAGGTAGTCGCTAGATGTAATATAGCCTCCGGTGTCACTTACAATCTTCATTAGAAAAGCTAAGTAATTATGGCTTAGAATTAATATAGATAATCAGTTGGGAGATTGTTCATTCACCAAGTTGTGATTAAAAACTACAAAAAAGTTGGGGATAAATCTAATTACGATATTGTTTGTGAACGCTTGATTAAAAAATAAATATATAAAACCCAATTTATCTTAGTTATAACAAACTGCAATAATTTAGAACTCAATTAGCGCTGAATTTGTTTTATATCATACCTACTCTAAACAAATAGCTAAGATCATATTTTAATGGTGTTAAAAGACGATCGGTACGAAATAAATTATTATACCTACTCTAGTAACTTTTCCAGCTCTTTTTCCAAGTAACACACAGGGTCTGTTTTTCAACGATACACACTCTGACACTTCAGGAGATAGGTCATGTTTCGTGTCACTCCACTCTGTCCAAACTTGGTCTTCTCCTGAACAAAGAGTATTTGACACTCTTTGATACAGACCAGACACAGATAATGTGCAGTGTATTCTCTCTTAAATTACTGTTAACATATATTTTATATTACGATATTCCGACTGTCATACATTGACATTGAGAGAAGTCTCAATTACTCATTCTTTAAAACATTTACATTGTTTTATGACTCTAGAATAATTACAAATAAATATTGAATATAATGCTAAAATGTCAATATCCATACAGCTTGTTTTCCATGAACTCGAAATCGTATCGCAACTACATGGTTACGCGAATAAATAACGCTATGTTGCCAGCTCAGCCAATAAGATCATGACTCACGGCAACATGGCGCTGAAAATCTGCTCTAATAGAAAATATGAAAATATGAAAACGATGTTGATATGTTCTAAGAATACTCCAAAGAGCACTGTAACTGTGATTTCTCTGTTTCGTTCAGAATGTAGAGTGGTGCTGAATGAAACGATGAGATCAGTATTTATAATGTAGTGACATTTTGGACGCAATATGAAAATAACGATAAATGTACGGGCGAACAAATTTTCTAACAATTTCAGTGCAACACCGATTTCAGCTTGATTGGAACTATAGATACTCGAGCGATTCTCTGTACACAAATCTGTTCACACGATTGGAAACAAATGTTGCAAAGTGAGATTATATACGCTGACTTTTGACTTTTGCATGCAATATCTGCAAATAATGGTGCAAATGATTGTAGATCTGTAAACCTAGAGTATCAGGTGGAAAACATCACATAAATATTCCACAATATTTCAAAATTAACTTTTATGTCAATAACCTCTTGAATGCTTCACAGTATACTAAAAAATACACTGTGAAAAATTGGGTAATTGTTTTTTTTAAATAATGTAAGATGCAAGCCATTTAAAGTGAAAATGAAGTCAGTAAAAATAGAACTGATGGCTACATTTTTACCAAATTTCATGTTGATATGAAGAACTCTGAACAAAACAACGAACGAAAATACAGATGATAATTGAGCGAGCGTAGCGAGCGTCGCTCTTTCTCTGTGTGTTTGTTTTTTTAAACGAGATCCTGCGATTTTTGCGATTTTTTGAAAATGAAAGATAGAATCTTTTTACCGATTAACTTAAAACTTTGTATAATCATTGGGACCAACATTATCTGTATTTTTTAAAATTTTCTGACTAATCTGTCGTTAAATCCAAAATTTATTAACATTTTACGGTCATTTTGCGTGTTGGCTGTCAAATTTCGAGCGGGAATTTAAAATATTTTATCAGTGCCTCTTCGACGCATCAATTCCAAGGTCTTTAGAGCAGAAACTTTCAAACGCATATGAAATCTAATGAAATACGGAGGCTCTAACTGAACATATGACCGTTCAAACAGATCGATCTGAAGTTTTGTACACACTAATAGATTAGATTATTATCATTTATTATGGTTTAACGGCGCGTCAACGACGAGGTTATATAGCGGCTGCGCACATTGATTTTTACTTTTAACTATGTTGATCATATAAGTGAAGAACATGGGGAGGGGTCGACCTAACGGGCCTGATTCGGGGAAGTCTGAAACTGGTGCGAAAGCCAGATCAGAATGGGGACGGACCGGGGGGAAGGAGGCTTCGGGCCGGTGGGACCCTATTTCAGGGGGATCACCATCTCGAAGGGGGAGGCCGGCCCGAGGGGTCCGCGAATTTGGGGAGGGCATGGTACCAGGCCGACCTTGAACTGCACTTAGTTGGGACCAACTCGTAATGTGAGATGGTCCCTTTAGCCCCACCGCCGCGTCAAGGTAGCAGTCCATTGGTGAGGACACACTAATATCATATGAGTGATCCCAGGTATATTATTTGAACTATGTCCTGTGATTTTTGATAATTAAGAATTGGGACCGTTTTATTGCTCAACTTAAAACTTTGCATGGTCATTGGGACCAATATTTTAGGAGTATTTGGAGATTTTCATACAAATCTGTGACGAAATTCAAGAATTATTTTCGCTTCAAGGTGTTGCGCGTATCCGTGCTCGCTCATCAACGCGTTACACAGAGCGTTTTCCTAGTAGCAAAGTTTACGAATGGAGATACGTATTTAAAAATAAACAACAACGCTTGTGCCCAAAAGAAACATAAAGCGAGCATACATTACGAGATTCTTGAAAACTTTCTTTGTATGTTTTCATTTGAGTTATTGTCATTTTACGGACATTTTATGAACGTTTTGAAATATTTGTCAAATGTTGTCAAAGAAATTTAAATAGACTGTTTCACTGCTTTTTTCCTTGCTATTTCCATTGCCAATTATAAAGCAGCAACTTAAACGCGAATATTAATTTGAATGCGTTTATCAACGCGTTACACATTGCGGTTTTCTAGTTTTGAATAAACATCTAATAATGGCCAATGTAAAATATGAGCACGAGAGAAAGGAAATAAAATCTACATAAATAAACTCTATTTCTTATTTCTTGTGGCAGATATTTATCCTTTTTTTAATACCTGTAATGGTTAGTCCAATTCGAAACAAAAATCAATAATTAACCGTTTACCATTTCAAAGTGAGCGTTTTACAACTTAAAATTTCAAGAAATAATAACATATTTGTCCCCTCTCTCTTGCCACAAACAGAAATGACTGATTGGTCAGTAATGCTCGCAACAAACGCCAGTCGATCACCGGCTGTGAGCAATGACTGCCAGCCAGCTCTGCATGAGTGGCAGTGTTTATTTAATACACGTGTCGGTAATTATGTCAACTTGCGCTACATTAGTCTCGGTAATGATCAAGCGGGGAAACCACGCTGCACAATCAGCATTCATATTACCTGCTAATAAAGACTAATAATGTGCACAGTTCAAACTAGCGTTTTATTGGTCTAAAACTAATTGCAGATTTGGATGAAAATAAATGGAAAAAGGAGTTGGTTTACCGTTGAACGTGCTAACTCTATAGTTTGCTAATGGAGTGTATATCGAAGGCAGTTCGATGAAATTTATTGAACTGAGTTATTTTCATATTATAACAGTTTTCGCCCAGGATCTCCCGTAAAAATAAGAAAAAAATAATGTTGAGCGACCTTCGACATTGTTCAATCTGTCACACTTTAAATTACCCTCTACTAAAATTAATTATTAATGGGATTAATTAATAAATTTTGCACAGGGGTCTGTTCAAACGAAGTGCTGAACTTTCTAAGTTAAAGTTCACCTCTATCATGTAAGCCAATATCAATATGGTTTAGCACGTGATGAACTGAAAACTAGAACTAGATCCCATCTAGAGAAAATGTGTCATATATTCACGTCAGCAATAGACATGTTGAAACGAATGTATTGTGTTCTTTTCATGTTGACGGAAATGACTTTAGAGTTGTCGCGTCACTTTTAACAAATATAATATCTTGTCACATTCATAAAACCATCGAACAAAAACATCAACATGTCTCTCAAATACTTTTATAATTAACTTTCAATGTAATTTAACATGAATTTTCACATAACGATTTTGTCGAGCAAATTCAGCGTTACTAAATCACTGAATGCATTATGTTGCGGTTTAGTAATTATTCTATGTTTTGCTCATGCATGAGTAGTTAAGCATCCATTCACATGTTTAAATTATTGAAGGTGGAATGTAAAATGCATTTATATATATAGATGAAAACGACGATAAAAATAAATAATGCATATTGTGAGAATATTTTTATTTGTGAATTGATCAAATTCCCCACCAATAATGAATCTCACGGAATTTAATTAACCTATATAACGAGAGCCATGATTTCGTTCCATTCACTGGAAAATATTCTGGTACCAAAATCGAATAGCCAAAAATTCTGCATGACACGGCATATTTAACATTGCGCATCGGTGATCAGTGTTCAGCGAAGCTTCAATCACTGGGGAGGAGAAAGAGGATAGTTCTCCTCCTTGCAAACCATCCATCCACTCGCCGCAAACGCATCTGAATAGAGACGGCACAGATTCAGAGGCCGATGGAATGCTAATCATTTGCTTGGGACATTTTTCGAATTGCCAGGGACAATCAGGATAAAACGAAGTTGGAGTAGAAATGTAATTTAAATCTTTGAAATCTTTCCTCGGAGTAAATCTGATTATTCAATAAGCTGAAGTAATGAGGTTTGGTATTGAAATGAAACAGATGTATACATATTAAGAGGAACGGGTAAATTAATTTGTGCATGTATTGATTTATATTGTAATGATATACAATTTTTTTTTTTAAAGATGAATAAAATAAAATCCAAGGCTGGAAAGCACTATCGCTATCAGTTTCAGTACCTTGTCCGATGTCTTTTAAGAATGAAACTCCCCAAAGTATGGCTTTTGTGTATCACTCTACAAATCACCCACAAAGAAATATCTCCAACGTTTTGTGGTCCCTCTTTTCTTCTATTCTACGGTTCAGGAAGGAATGTTATGGGTTTTGTTTGGTAGACCGTGTGAGATGGTTCCATTTCACGTCGCGCATTTCCATTTCACATCCAGAGTGTCGCTGACGTCGGCGTCGGCGTCGGCGTCGGTGTCGGGCGTCGGCGTCGGTGTCGGGCGTCGAGCGTCGCGGTATCGGCAACGTCGTCACGCACAAAAGCGTCGTGATGCATCGTTCGTCGCACAATGAATGGCATGGTGGTTCGAAACATTGTTTATGACGGTATACGAAAAAGAGGGGAAAAGAAATTGAAAAGCTTAGACTTTATTGTGCATTATGATATGTCGCTTGCAGATATCTTCCTTCTCTAAACATTTGCTTTGATCTCAACAAATGAACGTTGTTTTAAGGTTTGAGGATGAACGTTTTAACGAACAATTATGCCGAGAGATCAACTAGAGACAAGCTACATAGCATTGTTTTGTTAGTTGGAGTAACTAGGATGTGATAACGTGACTGCCAGCTATTAAAATTAAGTTGGCAGATAGGTATCGGGTAAATAATCTGCTACGAATGACAGAATAAAAATAGATACTTCGTGGTTTGTTCATAATGTTTCAAATAAAATGGCTTCATATTTTAATCATTTTATTCGGACTAATCATGAGTGGGTAGTTGGCTAAGAAAGTCTTGTTCTTTTATGGAAAAATAAAACATTATTCTGATTTGCTGCCTTGCCCAATTATCCTAAAGACACTTTTTCCGAGCTCAGAATTTTATTGAGAGTCGTAACATACTATGAGAAATGTCATAAAGTAATGAAGTACACCTTTATCAACTCTTTTTTGCTACTTTTTTTATAACGTTTGACATCAATTAAATCTATCTAAAACTGCTAAAGATCAAACTATATATAATAATTATCTTGTTTACGATCAGTGTTGTTTCAATGAGATTTACAAAATGTTTATATAATAAATATAATATATAATAAATCTAGAATAGGGACAGTACCTAATAGGCTATACTTTTATGTCAAAAACTGTTTGTATAACTCCTTTATTTTTCCTACACAAAATATACAAAAATCGAAATAGTCCACAAAACTCTGGGAGATGATTGAAGTATTGTACATTAATTAAAAGAACATGCATTATCTAGGAGCGCTTTTTACAGAAGGAATCATAATAATAAATAATATTTGATAAATATAACCATAGAGTATGTATACTGTATTAAACAACCAACACAAAATGAAAATAGAAAGTAGCTCAATAAAGAAGTAATCGTGCATACAACAAACATGAATAATCACAAATAATAAAAAATAATATAATAATATTAATAAATAATATTTGATAAATATAACCATAGAGTATGTATACTGTATTGAACAACCAACACAAAATGAAAATAGAAAGTAGCTCAATAAAGAAGTAATCGCGCATACAACAAACATGAATAATCACAAAATACTTGCATCTTTCCAGACAACGTTGAGTGAAGCCAGTGTTTTAAGTCATTCAATTCAATTCAATTCAATTTATTGGTCTGCTTTAAATTTACATTTGGTGGCAAACAACACTTCATATCAATTCGTCGTACATAATTGTCATACATTACAGTGACAATACAATACAATTTGACAGAGTTACAATAATATCAAACGGATAGATGCGAGTATATCTAGGACATATTCTGACATCTCTGACAGAGTTACAACACCATAAATGGATAGATAAATGCGAATGTTCTATGACACCTTAAAACTACGGAAATACCTATGCTTTCAGATAAATAGACATAAACAGATAGATAGATAAAATGATAGACAACTAATCATTATGAATACCTCCTAATAATAAATTTGAACTTGGAAATATTTTTCTTTTCTTTAATCATTGCAGCAGCTAGTTTGATTGTGGTGGTGATTTTGTCGCCTGTGGTTGACAGATTTCTTCTTTCTAGCTGTTCTTTAAGTTCCTTGGGTTGAAGGTCTTCGAAAAGTATCTGCTCAATGGAGCAATTGGAGTCAGTTTCATCATCATCCTTTTCCATGAGTACTTCTAACATTGCTTTGAATTCTAATATTGAATCCGGAAGATTTTTTAATGGCATCGAGTTCCATATGCGGATGCCCCTGCCAAGAAGGGAATGAAGACCTGGAGTGGTGACGTATCTCGGCAAACCAATCTTGTAATGGTGATCCTGTCTGCCCCCAGTGCGTTGTGGCAATGGTAGATGACTCCGCAGATCCGCCCAGCCTGGGTGGTTTGTTACGGCTTTGTACATACCGCACATGAGGGCTTTGTTTCTGCGGGTGGACAGAGGTTCCCACTTAAGGTGCTCCTGTAGCAATGTGTTACTTGTAAACCTATCAAAGTTCCAACTTACAAATCTGGCAGCTTTACGTTGTACTTTGTTTATCAGGTCGATGTGATTTTGTTGATGTGGTGACCATATTATACTGCCGTACTCAAGGAGAGGCCGAACAATTGAAAGGTATGCCTTCTCTCGGGCAAGAACTGACCCACCTTTAAGATTGCGCATCACAAAATACAGAACTTTAAATGATTTTGATACAATATTTCTTATATGGTTATCCCATGAAAGCCTAGAACTGAATTTTATTCCTAGATATTTACATGTGCTGGACTTTGGGATTACTACATTATCTATTTTGTATACATAGTCTATTGATCTTGTACTGGACAAATTGAATGATACAAATTGTGTTTTTTTAACATTTAACCTCATGCCATTTGCTTCTATCCATAACAAAGTAGTATTTACATTCTCTTGAAGGGTAACACAATCAGCGATGTCTGTTACTTCCTGGTACAAGATACAATCATCAGCGTATAACCTAATATTACATGGAGCATTGTCTGCAATATCATTTATGAACACAAGGAACGGATTAAAAACATTTCAAAAACATTCTTTTTTATCAACACAGTCTTTGAGTTGGTCGCACCTTTTCAGCATGTTACAGGAGCAATGATCATTACAGTTACAAACTATCTGCACGAGAAGTATGCATTAAAAGACACAAAATTCCAGTCGAGATTACTATTACAGTAATATTCATGAAAGCATGTTTAAACTGTAATTACTCCACGAATGACTTGAAGAGAGAACTGTGCATAACGAAGTTAGAGTTGCATTAATTGTCATCATGAAGTGACTGATATAAAAAGATGCTTCATTATGTTTTAATTGCGACATTCCTTCTCATTCCCTGGCTGCAATATCGGGGTGGTTAAAATGGAACAATGTTGTTAGGCAAAGTGCTGGCTATGCTTAACGAACTTTTCAACTGTTTTATTGAGAAATGAAGAGCTCCCAAGTTGCTAAGAGTAAGACTCATCTGCATCTTCCCGCCCACGTGATTACTTGAAAACAATTAGTTTAGCTGCTGACTTCGGGAGACACGTGACGTCGGAAAAGCAAAAGAGTTGAGAGAGTAGTTAAATGTTCAACTAGAACAAATAGTTTTAGGGACAATATTACTTTGTATGACCAAACAAAGAACAAAAGAAATATAACTTTTTAATGTAATTTTTAGAGAATACTTCTTACTTTGTATTAATGTTTTTGGTGGAGGAGCCTAGATTATAGCGGCCCCTCCACCAGTCAATAACACAGCGTTGACGCCAGGTACGCGCTCTAGCAGATGTATTCACAACTAATGTCGATCAAGTAGACGATCATTTTACCGACCGCGACGGCAGGATGCTCCAAGCGCTAGTGTAGTCTGGCGGGGATTTCCTCGCAACTTTTCAAATAATCTTAATTTCCGTTTACACATGTAAAAAAACCTAATTAAGAACATTCACACATTTAAAAAAAAATCTGTATGCTGTTGCTTACATTTTGCATGTAGATTCTATTATAAGTACCATGATCTAATATTTACACAAATGAAATGTATTTTTAGTCCTAACTTCTATTTTTAATCAATCCAACGTGCTCACCAGCTAGAATGCATTTCTCTCGCTCTGAGAGTTGTCAGTAAACATGCGTATATCGTATTCGACGCCTCTTTGTGGCGCCGAGCGGTGACGTCACGACGCATTGTTTGAGAGAGTAGACGCTGCTAGACGCTCGGCATCCATTTAGAACAGCCGTCATAAAGAAAATATCGCAATCAGAAAATAGCCGTTTGTAAGAAATGAAACACCCGTTAGTTTAAAGTAAAAACAAATTAACGTCTTATGTAAAGATGAATTTATAGGCGGCGCCAATAGAGTTGATTTTATACACAAATATTTCTAAACATACGAAAATAGCATCTTTAAATGTTAGGCATTAATGAATGTAAGTAGATTGAACTGAGAGCACAAACTTCTATTTAGAGAAGACACATTTAGAAGTTTGTATTGTGTTATCACAAAAGTAGATATTTATATTCTGAAAAACAACCCTTCTATAAACAAAATTTTCATGAACAACACAAACTAATATTTATAATAATTAAATTTATGATAATGATGTAAATGATCATTTACTTTTGGCTGTATATTGCAGGTTCCTTCCAAATTATAATTTAATTATATTAATAAATATTTGAAAAATGCAATTTTTTCCATCTTATTAATGATCTCCAGTAAAAAAGTTATTTTTACCAAGTTTAGTAAGTACATTGTTTCAAGAGAATATTTGGTTACAAATACCGTAATGGCTTTTCACTCTAAAATACAAAATTGATAAGATATTACCGCATATTAGACTTCATTGTGCGGCCGAACAGTAATCGCGTTTCGATTAGGTAATTCCTTGAGCCCCGACGTCGAGGAATCACGTGGCCACGTGCCAAAGCATCGCGACGCTCGCTCGACGACGTCGTGTCAGTTCTCGAGGCGACGTCAAACAGAGAGCGTCTTGTCACAGTGACCGACGGCAATAGGTGTACGTCAAACGAATCAAAACACGCAATCCTGATGCGCAATATAACGTGAAGACAGAGTTAAGGACTGACTTTTATTGCCGTGTGAATTGAGAGTTACATGCAAGTGCATTTTCTCGTTGAAGTGCATAAATTTTAATACGTCGACAAGCCTGTTGAAGTCAGGTGCATTAAAATGTGTATTAAATATCGAAAAATAACCAACAATTCAGCCTTGTGCTATTGTACAAGTTTTTGTAATAATATATTTTTGTAAGTTTTTTAATTCATTACTTGTACAAACACACGTTAAAATATTTGTTGTTTACATTCAGTAAAAAAATTTAAGTTTTGTAATTTAAAATGGATGTGCCTGAAATGATACCGGAAGTACTACAATCATGCGACTCCCCGATGGAAGTGTCCTGCAACGACGGCGGAGGGTCGCAATCTCTGATGCCGGGAGAGGACGGCGTCAAGAGTGCGTCACCTCCACTGGACTCGTTCGACTACCCCGAGGACGAAGTGGCGAGGAACAAGATCATCAGTGACGCCGTCAAGCAAGAAGACGAGTTTCTGGAGTACATTATGTCTCTCGGCAGCGACATCGAGAAGAAGGAGACGAAGAGGAAGGCGAAACAACCTCCGCTCATGAGGTCCACGTCGGAGAAGTCCAGCGCGAAAGTCGGACTTGATCATCTGGACAATCTGTGCAAGCTGATGGAACAGTTGGGCGATTTGAGACAACAAAACTCCAAGCTTCAGAGAAGAGTGCATTACTTAGAGGATCTTAAGAATCTTCAAGAGATGCACAAACACCTTCAACAGGTAAATAAAATTGTATCGTATTTCCCACAAAAGCCGAAATATGTCACTCTATTTTCTCAACCACATAAATTACTGCGATGTATTATGTTTATAGTTCAATAAACATCACTCATAAATCTATTGCGAAATGAAATTGAAGACTTTGTAAGGCCCAGCATTAATGATCCATTAACACATTAAATCTTAATATTCCAACTGAACTGGACATTTGACTAGAGCAAACAGGTGTTGTTTAGCACACACGAATCTAGATATAAATTAACATGGATGTGACGGGTGTCATACGAGTGTGGATGAGTGTTGAAAATCGAGTAGTACAATGTTTCAACCACATTTCTTACCGTGTCTAAATGCATTGGTGCAGAGCAAAACTTGTGTGGCAACAATCTCAGTTTCATGAATATCTTATTCATGGAATAGAATACAGGATATTGGATTCATTTGAACACCAGCATTCAGCAACACAGCATGAAGGAAAGTTAAATTCAGTGAGAAGCTGAGTACTCTATCTCTTTCTTTGAGGAGCTACATTTTATTTCAGAGCTTTAGATAGGTAATCGAAGAAAGAACAGATTTATTGTCTTTCAAGCCTGCATTGAATTGATACTGATAAAATTAGGGTTTGATTGACTTATAAAGACATGTTCTGTTATTCTTCTTCTAGGAAACGATTCACCGCCGACAAGCTCAGGAAGCCGAGTTACTGAAATCTCTTCACCGCCACCGAGATTTGAATTTCATCGCTGAGAGTCCTCGTCGGTCCAAGAAGTTGAGTCGCCATCGACAATCTCTACAACCATCGACACAGCAACGAGAGCGAAGTCAATCGGTCGGCATCGACGAACTCGACGACCTCCAAGAGGACTACGAACTGCCCAACAAGAAGACGAAACGACGCCAACGACGCTCGATAGCAGAATTCCCGAACAGTAGCAAGGCAAAAGTGTCAAAGTGGACAAAAGTGAAGGAAGCTTTCCGTTGGGAAAAAGCTTCGGTTGTGATGTTGCCGGAGACAAAATCGCAAGACAGTGGGTTGGGTGGAATTACTCATCATTGTTGTGATGACAAGGGAAGGTATTTAAGGGTTCCCGCCGGTGATATGTTGAGTGGGAGTCCGTCAGCGGATTCCGTCATCAGTGGACACTCGATGTGCTCGTCAGGAGGTCCGTCCACGGGGGAGTACACTCTGCCCGTTATCACAACGTTGTCCTCGAGCTCGTCCTCGGAAGAACTGGACCTTGATTTTAACTACTCGGATATTCTCTCAGAGTTTGGTATGTATGACCATAACAGAATCTGTATTCTGTTATTATATTATCTACAGAAGCAACATCTGAATTAGAAGAATTAGGGTCTTAAAATTAGATCACTCATCTGCAAATGTAAAAGTATTGATCATCAGTCAATTAATTCAATTGGATAGATCATGGGATAAAATATCTCGTATGTTGAATTCACGTCTGTTTTGTATTTCACTGTGATAGATTGCCACAGTGTGCATTTTCCTACTGACTTCGACCACTAACATTGTCAAATTTAATACCTCTAAAATTTCATTTGAGTTCACGAGCTGTTTGTACATTTAAGACGTTCACTTAAACACAGTTTTACAGACCCCTATCAAAGCAAAGCATTTATTAGTTCTCAAATATTATTCCTGATGACACATGCCAAGTTCTTCGCATTCTAGTCGGTGCATTCGTCAAAGCATTCCAGACAATAGGTCATGCTTTCCTTGCTTCCTCCTAGTCTACTCCTCTCTCGACTTCCCTAGCTCTACTTGCCGTTCAACTCTCCCTAAGTATTAATACACTTTGGCGCGTCTCCACAAATCTTCTTCCTGTATTCCCTCGTGTTAGCGACTTGACTTGATAGAAAAATCTCTTTGAAGCTCGAGAAACGATTTAAAGAAACGTCTACACATGTCTTGGTGTGCACCTCAGGCAATGATCCGATCCGGATCATCATTTCCCAATCAACACTTTCGAAATACTAAATAGGAACATTCTTCTGTCGTTAACCTATTACTCAATGTGCAATACCTACACATAACAATCTGTTGAGAGAAACCCTGTCGTCAGACAATAACATGTGATGTTAGTATCATTCCTTACGGTGGTAAGGAATTATATTTCTCTTCACGTGATATGATCCATAAACTGGGAAAACCTCTATAACCTGCGTTGATAAGCGAGCCTTCGTATTGCATGCACATTATTAATTAATATTCGTGTGAAACTTGCTGCTCTATAACAGACATCTGGAATACAATCTGATCGAATGTGTCACACTGATACTTTCTTTGAATTAATTTGATAATATTTCAAAACGAGCTCTTAAAATTTCAATAACTCTTGAAGTTCTTGACAGATTTATCTGATAATTGTCAAAGCACTTAAAATGTTGGTCCCAATGACCATGCTATTTTACCGGTCTCATGGTTCTATTTTTAATTTTCAACCAATCATATCTTGTTCAAAATCTATATGACAATAAAGTGTCTTACTTGCATACAAAAACATAGAGAAAAAAATTAGAAATTTCATATAAGAGTCCCGCAGTGACTTAATTTTGAAAAAGGACTTTGACGACGTTTAGAAGGCTTCTTACTGCCTTTTTCTGCACCTAATTTATTTGCCTACTTCAATTAAACCATCTTCATTAATAACTTTTTGACTGCTTACAAACTTTGTGTTTGTTATTTATTTAATACTTATATTGATGTCGTTTTATGTTTAGTGCCAGAATGTAAGTTTATGAATGTGTAAAGAGCATATTACTTCATCTGAATGCATTAATTTATCACTTTTTCAACATTTTCTACGTCAGGAAATGTTGTAATGTTGATTTAACGTCCGAGTATTGGAATGCGAGTGGAATTACAATACTACGGTGAACTGTGCCAAATACAAACACTCGAATGTACATAAAGCCCGTGAAAACAGAAGTCGGAGAAGATTGCAGGAAGCTACTAACCACAAACCAGAGTTACCTTTCCGTGTAAAACGACGCTTTAATGACAAGAAAGCGATTTCTATATATATCTTATATGGATGTTATATTTAATTCCATGGAAAAAATGGCTGAAAGATGAAAGACATTTTTCCTGGTTACTGCTTAGAAAAGCACTTTAAAGACGACTCAGAGGAAGTATAATTACTGTGTTTATTTCAGAGTAAACAAGTAATTGTAAAATAGTTAATTTTACTGAAAATCGTTAGTTAAACTTTGTTAGAATGGAAAGGACGTGAAATCAAAAACAAAATTGTGAAAATTACACGATTAAAAAATAAATAAAAAATCGCTGAAATAATCTAATTGACTGAAAAATATTATAATACAAACCACACAGGCTTGCAAATAAAGCAACGGCAAAAATGTTTTAATTTAGATATGTTATTGTTTCCCCATTCATCTAAAACTATGCATTATACACGGAAGCATACAACGTTTTGGCTACAGAAACAATATGCATGGTATAAAAAAATATTTCTTTAAACACAAAAAACATAAATAAAAATATTTATGTTTTATGAACCTATAATATTGTATGAAGAGTTGGTGGCACCATGTTTCTGTAACGCAGGCCCCCAGAGGAGTGCTTCGGCCACTGACTCCATGGGCCGTCGCCTCGTGGTCGAGGAGAAGCGACGCTCGTCGTTGACGCGAACTCCGGAAGACGACGAGTTGAAGAGCAGAAGTAAATCACTTGACGGCGACGACACCATCGGCAACCTCCTCATCACCAGACATTTCAACTCCAAAGTAAGTCAACTCAACTCACCATTGTCTACATCATCATGATTGACCAAGATACCAAATCAATGTGCATCTGTACGATATGGTTCAACACTATCTGAGCACAACCTGATTGCGCTGCTTCAGTTATACATATATGGTTATACCTTACAGCTTCGACAAGCGTATCGAAATGCAAGCAGTCACATAGGACGTCTGCGTTTCATGCCGATGCTCTAACGATGATTGAGCGAGCGTAGCGAGCGTCTCCATTTGACTCTTTTCGACACTTTCTCTGTTGTTTTTTTTCCAGACGGCACAGGCCACATTGTTTTTCCGATCGAGATTAAATTTTGCACACATACTAATATCATTCTAACGTAGTTTGGGATCAGCCAAATCTGCTTAAAATTTAAAAAAATATCTCCCGATTGGTCGAAAATCAAAATGTTCCAATGAATTTAAAATTTTGCATTGACATTAAGACAACTATTTACCCTTATTTTAGAAGTTTTCAGCCCAATCAGTAGAGAATGTATGTACTCTTTGGCATTTTTAACTGTTTTGAAATAGAATGTCAGAAGAGATTATATCGAAACGGGATTTCCAGTGTAGCTTAGATCCGATTTTCTTTATGCATCAAAGTGTATAGATGTCTATTCTCAGTTTCAATAAAAATACGGTACTTTTATGTTTATTGAGTGGATCGTATGTCAATTCAATATGGGTGTATATTATGTTTTCTGTGCGTTACGAAATTCTGGAAGTTGATGTCGCTCGTTTCGGTGCTCGCTCATCAACGCGTTACACCGAGCGTTTTCCTAGTTATTATAACTCGACATCTCTGTTGTAGAAGGATTGACCGGCACTCGTTCAATACAAGTCCGTTTACAGGGGCATCACGTAGATGTTCTATGCTTCCAATAATAGTTTTCCAATAGTTAATTCACACACAGTTAATATTAGAACTTACTGAACTCGTACGTATGAATTAGAAAATCTGAAGGAAAATAGGTACTTGTTAAAATCCTTACATTGAATACCTTACGCCCAATTTTTCGACATGTGTTTGTAGTTAAAAGTTGTCAGTGTCTTGACAATATTAACATCATTCATAACTTATTATGACCTCATACCTTAGTTATGAGGAAAATGTAAAAAATTTTCAGTGTCTTGACAATATTAACATTATTCATAACTTATTATGACCTCATATCTAAGTTATGAGGAAAATTTTAAAAATTGTCAGTGTCTTGACAATATTAACATCATTCATAACTTATTATGACCTCATATCTTAGTTATGAGGAAAATGTTAAAAATTGTCAGTGTCTTGACAATATTAACATTATTCATAACTTATTATGACCTCATACCTTAGTAATGAGGAAATTGTTATGCATCATAATTTTATAAATATTAAATTATCATTTACATAGAATTCACCGCATTTTTACCTAATGGCTCCTTACTCTAAGGTTTTACGTATATTCACCCTGAATGTTTAGAACGACTTTATCGTAATATGATCCTGCAATACTGTGTACTCCCGACCCTTATAAATTTCCAGTAATGTGTCGTACGTCGCAATCATCTGGCTAGCGAGATGTTAACGACTTTTCACTGTTTACGACGGAAGTTTGGCGTCGTGAAGGATTGTTATGAGAAGGTGACGAACAGAGCAAATGTAGACGGGACAAGATAAGTTGTCAAGAGTTGCGGGAAACAAATCGCGGTGGTCTTCAACCCGGAAACTTACATTGACAATGTTTGGAGACAAAATGTTATTACAGCATGAAGCGAAATTGACAGCTAAAATGTTCCAGCTTGTCTGTGAAATGTGGTGTAAATAATGTCAGAGGTACGTAAGTTTGACCTGCGAGAATGATTTGTTTATCAAAAATGTTTAACAATGTTTACAATGTATTGGCCATAATCAAGCGAGCGTAGCGAGTGTCTCCACTTGAAACCTATTGTTCGAATCTCTGTTTTTTGTCAGTGTGTGTATTACTTGTCTCCTGCCAAACTAAGTAACGGATCTGGCCAGTTTTTTCAGAAAAGATACATTACTATCCAGTGCGGTTACCTAATGATTTCCAGCAAAATCGGTCTATTAATTTCATCGGAAACTTGATATGTAGTTATGGTATAGTTTGTACTTAACTTTGAAATATGAAAGAAACTCATCTTTGTGTGCCAATAAAACTGGACTCATTTGACCGATCATCACCAAATTTTGCATGGTCATTAGGGCCAGCATTAAAAGTGTTATTTGACAAATCGGTAATGAACTTCTAGAGTAGTAATTGACATTTTACTGAAATTGGTATGCTTAATTTGAAATTTATGTCAAAATGTACCTATCGAAACATTCAATTTTTATCACTGACTCTTTGATGAATGCAAGTTATATTATCTTCAAAATGGTTCTCAAGGTCTAGATGAACATATTTGACACAAATATTAATTCGTATGCAATACGAAGGCTCTCTTATCAACGCGATATTCTGAGCGTTTTCCTAGTTAAATTACGCGTAATATTGAAAACTTTGAATATCTTAAAGACATCCACATCTGCTAATGCCCACATCAATGTTATTAAGTTAAATAAACACAATTAAACCTATAGGAGTTTTCACTGTGAGCGTAATGCACTATTTTGTGTAGGGAAGATCGGTCATGCTACCTGGATGGGTCGAGGTAGCTCAATGGAATAAATACTTAAAAACGAGGAGTTTTGACCGATTTTGCCAAGACGCTGGCAGAGAAAAATACTGTATTTGCCAGTTGTCTCTGATTTGTTATACCTACAGTGGTCGTATTGTCTGTATACGTTGGATGTAGAACTATTACGGTGTTCTTAGATCTTGCACCGCAGAAGGTCGCTTATCAGCATTGTATTTCAAGAGGATTCTTAGTATTTCTTGGCCTGAGATTCTGACTGTTGCGTTATACCTATCAATATCGCCTGTTTTGTACTACATTATTAACTTGCTTGTAGTGCACAATTGCTTTTGGTTTACGTCAGCCAATTACAAGTGTTAAGCGATGCGACACACTTCAATAGTTAATTATTCATACCAACTGCACAATACAACAGACTATTATGCATTTACTCACGGTTATTATTAGTATTTGAGAAACAATAATTTTTAATTATCGGAAGAAAAAAATGAGTTTGTAATATTGCCAACATCTTACAAGCTGTAAAATAAATGCCAAACTGTTTATCGTAACGTGCCAAAGAAATCAAATTTTAAAGTTTATCTTGAAAAAAACGTCACGCTGTGTAATGTTTCCAATATGGAGGCTTCACCGAGCGATGAGTAATCTTTATTTTGTGAAATTGTCAAAACCAACAAAGAGATGCTGAAAGTAAAAAGTATTTTACAAATGGAAGACTGGCAATGGAACGGAACATTCTTAGTCACTTTTATATTAATTAACCATAAGATGGTCCAGTTCTTAATCTATAGTTTCATTTTTGTAAAGTCAAGCAAATATTTCCAGTACTATACACGAATTGAAATTGTTCTCTTATTTAGCATTTTTTAAATCATACTAAATTCCATGCTGCTCATAACGAAATGTATTGCTCAATTTTGTAACTTTACAAATTGAATTTACAAATGGGATGGACGTTACTGACCTAGATGCGTTCCGAAATAGTCGAATTTGTACGCTCGCCCTTCTTACCCAATTACATATTCCATATAATATTCCGACACCGATCCCTGCGCACAAAAAATATATTTAGTTTGATTTGATTCGCACGTGCATTAGTTAGCATTGGGTGCAAAGTCTGCCAGCTGCTTGGCCCGACGCCATGACGAGTAGGCGTCGGAAGCTCGGCGTCGGCGTCGGCGGCGTCGCCAGATGAGAGAGTCAGCAGCGCCACTTACCTAGAATGATTACACAAATCATACAGTGATTGAAAACGTGGTCATTTTTTTCGTCCTGGCGAGAAGGTGAATGAACGTGTGTGACATTAAAAATAAGTACGAAGTTGAAAATAATGCAGAGTAAATTTTCATTTGCGAAACTTATATTTTTGTCGACTGATTTTCTCTTTCAGTCAGTCTATTTTGCGATTTAATTCAATACAGATGTAGTGATTTTCGATCATATTATAATGTAAATTCCTAGTTTAATTCTTATCGTCATGGAAGTTGTGTTTACACTGACATCTACCAAAATGAAAACAAAACGTGATCCTCTCAATCAAAATTTAAAAAACTTCCTTTCATAGAAACTTTGAAACAGGTAAATATAATGTAGGTATTATACATTCTGCTTTTTGGAAAAAGGTACAAACCAAATTAAGTTATAGTTACTATTTTATAAAGGCTTATAAAAAGGCTAAAGTGCCTAATCAAGTTTGCAGATCAGGGTCAGAAAAAACAAAGGTCAAACAGGGTAAAAAAAAAAACAGGTGTGTGTGTACAAAAGGTTAAAAGGAGTCGCTCGCTTTGCTCACTCAATGAATTTGTATTCTAACTCCCAAATAATAGTGCACTAATGTGCTTCTTTCTAAGGAAAGTGAAAAGAGTTCCACTCAACACAAGTCCCACAAGACTCCATGGGGAAAAGTGAAGGACATCATCCAGACTCGCAAGGACAGTTTGAAGCAGCGGAATCATCGCAACTCCCATGGCGACAGCATCAAGATTCGCCAGCGTCGGAGTGCGAACAAGACGCCGGCGAGAGACGCGCCGACGTCGAGCGACCATGACGAGGAGGCGCCGGTGTTCGACGCCGTCGACACGCCGCCCGGGACGTCGCCAGAGGGGACGTCGCCTCCGAGTGACGGACTCGGTGATGGCGTAAGTCTGGAGCAATAATTATTTGTCATGAATCACAGAGTCGTCAAGTCGAACGTGTTTGTGTACGGAAATTAAACGTTTTCGTTTTTAGTTCACTTTAACGCAAGTATGAGGCGACTTTATTATTCAAAGTTTACAATTATAATCGCAATTGAACACAAAAAATGTCCTTATCCCGAAATCATACAAAATATTAGCTCATTATTGTTTGTACAGCACATACAAACTGCAAAAAAAGAGAAGAGGTGCCAAAGAACAATATTACGGAATTGTTATAGCAGGACACTGTGATTTGAATTTATACATTCGTACAGATCATCAATCTTTACTCATTGATATTTTTAATTGTTCATATCGTTTATTACATAATTAATTAGTAATTAAAATTAAGGAAATAGTGTAAAATAGAAGAAACGAAGCTTCTTCTGCTTGTTGTCTTTTTAACAACTTCATGTTGATTGCTTGTAGATAAAATCCGCGTCCCGCCCTCGCATCGAGATCACTCGAGACGTCAGCAGACGTCACAAGGTGTCTAAAGCGACGCTGGGCGTCTACCCAGAGGCGCCGTTAACGAACCGACGTCTCACGCCGATGTTGACCATCACACTGCCGTCGACGGAAGAACTCCGTCAACTGAGCTCGAGCCAAACGATCAGCAAGTTCAGCAACAAGCCGCCGCCAAGTCCGCACTCGGAAGAACGAGTGAAATTATCACCGAGCATTACACAGAACGAGGAGTTCATGGGAGGGAAATCTGACTCGAAGCAACAGGTAATCCCACCGCAACAAAATAATATTTAAAATAGATAATAATGAAGAATAAGAATGTTTGTGAAGCTATTGAGAACCAAAATTAATTACTTACACAAAACATTGAATTCGTTTTTCAATGTTGCGACAGTCAATTATTTTTTAAATTCGTTTCTTTACAGCCTATTAAATATTTCCTAGTTATAATCTTAATTCGTACTTGTAATTCGTTTTAAAATAAAAAATGTCCCACGTCTGCCACCATTTGTAATATCTAACAAATTTCAAAATAATACTACCAGTGCAGAAATATTATTATAAAGTAGGTTATCTACAGCAGCTATGGCCGTTATCCACACAGTCCTCATTTTCCAGCCCTCTTGCCTCCATGTCCGACCTGACCTGCCGCTTCCACTCCTCTCTAGGTCGTCCTCGCCTTCTTCTACCTGATGAGGTGTAACAGGTTAGCTCTCTCTGTTTATCAGGGCATGATCAGTCCTCCGGTGAGCGCTGGGACGTCGCCGCCGGTTCACCGACGCTCGTCGAAGTGGACCAAAGTTAAGAATGCTTTCCTAACATCAGCATCTCCGGGTCATCGCGACGCCGAGGCGTCGGGGCAACAAAGCTGCTCTGTGCCGTCGAGTCCAAATAGGACATCAAATTTCTTCTACGAAACTGGTAAGTGAAATAGGTCCTGTATTTCGTGTGCAAACTGATTTGGTTATGTTCTTTAAATATGTTTAAAATATTTTGTACAAGTATGTTTAATTCTGTATGTTTTACATCTAGACTAATGACGACGGTGGTTATAATTATGGTGAAGCGAAAAACTTGTTAAATTTGTCGTTGACTTGTTAATTATTATTTATTCAAATCCTATTCGTGGCTAAGAAACAGTACTCGCAACATTAATAAAAGCAAAGAAGTACGGTATTTGAGGCATGTTTTCAAGATATGAATCATATGAGTCATGTGTAGTCTGAACTTTCGTTACACTCACGTATAGTTTGACTTGACGTTAAGCTATAAAGCGTGAGTCATAAAGTCGGGAGAATTATGTCTGTCTCGTCGGCAAAAACACTCGCCACTTTTACACGATATTAGACATTGACAGCTCAGTTTGCTTTCCTTCGCTGATAGAATTTCAAAGCAACATCTCTTAGCACACCTATGAAGTCCTCCTCCAATCTCACTAGACGTCAGTTAGAGCACCATACTAATCCTATTTTTACCGAAAAGACATTCTTATATCGCACAAAGTTTAAGGTCTATGCTCTCACTGATAGACAAAAATAAGTAGTGAAATGTATGAGACGGCATAAAGCTCCATTGCATTGCATGCGATCTCCTGTCGCCATCCAGTTTTAGCTTCTGTCCTGCGTGATATCAAGTCAAAGCTATTACACGCCTCTGCAACATCTTTGCTTTACGTCTTGTCCTTTTGCCAGCAACTATTGTTGACCTTCAGCCACAGATACACACGAATATCTGCCAAGACACGAGATAATTTGACACCTTTATTATCTTTTCATTAATAGTCTTGTGCGTTTTTCAGAATCACGTGCAATCATGACTAGATTTTGTTTGACGAGTCTAAAAGCTTTTGGATGTTTTTAGATCCAGAAGAATTAAGTGGAGGCGAACTTGCTGAGGGAGCAGGCGACGACGATGAGCCTCCCCGGGGATCGAACTGCGAGCATCCCAGCATCCAAGTAGAGATTCAACGGAACTACGAAGAACTTCAACAGAAACTAAGTCAAGAGTTCCACAAGAAGATCCACGAGTGGGAGAAGATGAAGTCTTCCACCTCGGCGACTTTGCCAGGCATCGGTAGGACGTCGTCCGGCGTCGTCGGTGGAGTTGATGACAACTTCCAGTGTCCTGATAAAGGGTTTAGAAGGAAGATGGAGGAGTGGGAGCGAATGAAGAACAAAGAAGGGGCTAGTGGTGGGAAGAGAGAATCTGTCGCAATTCATCCTCTTGACGTGGACAATTTGTCGCCACATTTCCGGAAGAAGTTGAACGAATGGCAGAGGATAAAGAAGGGAGGTCCACGAGAAGACAGTCATCAGTCTCGTAGGAAGATTGTGGAGTGGCAGTTGTGGAGGACTGGGAGTGGGAAGCAGGGTTCAGGAGACGACCAAGACGACTTTCACCGCAAGTTGAGGGAGTGGGAGAGGATGAAGTCGGCGTCTCCCAGCGATTCTCCGACCAGTAAAGAGGCTTGTATCGACAGCGAAAGAAACAGCACCGGGGCGAGAACCCCAAGCCCTGGAGTCGTGCGCAAGAACTCGACAGGCAACGCCAAGAAGAAGGCTCCAGGAGGCGCTGGAGGGAAGTCGACGACGAAACCAGCGAAGACGCAGAAAGAGAAGGAACTGCATTGGCTGGAGAAAGAGTTGCAGAAGCTAGAGAGAGAGAAACAAAGACTTGAACGGGAACGAGAAAAGTATTTGGAGAGAGAGAAAAGGTTCGATTTCAATCATTAAGCGTAAAGATAATATGGCGAGTCGTGTTTATAAATTTTTATGTAAAAACATAACTCTGCGTTTAGAATGATATTTGAATTTTAAATTTGCGTCCTTTACCATGCTGTAAGAAATAAAATTAACAATAAATTGAATATTTATAATACCACAAAATATATTTTCTAATTAACGTGTATTTTAGGCTTGAGAAAATGCGACGTGCCGTTGGTTCGAACCCCGGGAAACAAGAAGTGCTGATCCAGACATCGACAGGATTCTTCCGGTTTCAAGGAATCTCTGAGAAGTTCACAAGACGTCTCTACGAGTGGGAGAAAGCTCGAGGAATCGCTCCCGAAGCGTCGACATTTGCACTGCTAGATCCTGGCTATAAACCAGTCGCAGGTAGCTACTACATTATCGAACAATTCATACTTGAACCTGTCCTTTTCGATCAAGTATTTTTCGTTGAAATGTAAAAGATTCCAACGGCTGGCGAATCGTTGACAGAGAGTGTTTTGAAACTGTTTTGGAGACGAATTAATGTTGCCATTTTGTTTGTCAGGCGAAGAAGACATTGACAGCGGTATGTTGACAAGATCCAAGTCAGCGAGCAGTGTGACCAACATGGCGGGAGGCTGTGGTCCAGTCACAGCGATGAGTCACCAACCTTCTAGTCTTAGTCTCAACGATGTCGAGAGTCTGGAGCAGGCGGCGCTTTCAGGTGACAACAAACACAGATTAAAACCAAGCGCGGAAGAAAAGAGAAGATAATTAATTATTAATATTTAAAAACAATTAAATTACGACTTATAAGGTACTATATTAAATTAAGAGGAGGTGACACCTTAGTTACACCTATCATTGCATTATTTTGTGTAAAGGCCGATGCACAATTGACGCAGACGGACTACGCGGACGGACGACGGAGACGGATACGATGTTTAGGTATGACGTCTGCGTCGTCCGTCCGCGTCCAAGTTGTGAACAGCAGAGTGAATTTGTCAATCCTAAACATCGTATCCGTCTCCGTCGTCCGTCCGCGTCGTCCGTCTGCGTCACTTGTGCTTCGGCCTTAATAGTTTTGTGCTTGTTTGAGTAAAAACCTACCTACTTGAGAATAAGAGAAAAGTCAAGAAAGCAGTCACTGTTCTTTTGCAGTGATGATTTTCAAATAATAGCTTCGAGTGAAAATGCATACTTCTAGAAATTCCAGCCATATTGTTTATTTTTATTCAGAAGCCCGGGCGTCGTCCGATCCGCAGATCCACACCGACGCCGACGCCGACGCCGATGCCTACGACCAGGAGGACGACGAGCCGGCCGCGGTGATCGTCGACATCGAGGACGTCGTTGAAGAGACGGCGGCGCTGCTGGTGACGACGCCGGCAGTGCAGAGTCAGACGCCGGTTTACTGCTACGCCCCTGAAGAAGTCACGAGACTCATCGACTCCAGCGGCAGGTGAGGAAGCAAAGTGTGAAGCGGACAAATCAACTATTCTCTTATACGTTTAACTTCTCGAATACAGATACTGAGACCAAAGCCTGTGACTGAACTGAGAAATTTAAAGAAAATATCATGTTAAAAAATAAATATTCCTTAAAATGGGTACCTATCAGAAAATGCACCAACTCTATTAATTTCTTTCATTTTCCTCGATAATATAATTGTTAAAGTTAGTAAAGTGTACCTTTATTCTTTCTTTTACATTCTATATGTTTTTAGTGTAAACAATTGTTGTTAGTATTAGGTTTTAATTAATTCGTAGACCCGCTGACAAGCCAGTCTGTTTAGCAGAGCCATAATACTTTTACTTCCTTAAAACTTACTTAAGTAAGTACTTACTTACTAATACTTTTTTTCACATTGTGATTTTTCATAAATAAAAACTATTAAAAAAATGACATTTCATAATTCTTTATGGCTTTATTATCGAAAAATGAAAGTAGATAATGATATTATTTTTATCGAAAACATAATTATTTTTGTGTTTCGTATAGTAGGTAACAGCTCATGCACATTTATCTTTCAGCCTCCCTATTGAAACATTTAAAAAAATCTGAATTACGAATTATTATTGATATTGAATTCCGCATGCAGTTAAATTTAAAGTTATATGACAGAATTGTTACTTTTCTCCTCAGCAAAGGAACGATCTTCCTGTTTCAGTGAGAGCGAACGGGACAGCTCTGCAATCGTACGAAGAACCGATTCCGTGCGAACCGAGTCCAGCTTCAAGCTCATCGAAGAGAACATACACCTGTTGAGCAAACTTCAGATCAAAGGAGACATTTGTAGGTGAGAATGACAGCTTTCTCATAACAATTGTGGATGATGTGAACAATAAAGCACACATTGTTGACAGATCTCTCTGGTCTCATTTCTTCGATCTCGGTAATTTCTTCATTGAAGACGAAGGCGTAGAGAAGAGTGACTGTTAAGCGCACTTCATATTGGAAGAAAGTATGAGTTGCTGAGATCATTTAGTAAATATACACATTTTTTTTGTCTGGGGCTTAACGTCGCACTGTTCTGCAGCGAGGCTAATGGCGACGGATGAATGATTATGATGATGATTGGGAGACGATGGTGAAGAGTAGGTAAGGATGGAAGGTGGGAAGGAGGCGATCGTGGCCTATTAGTAAGGTACCTTCCCAGCATTTGCCTGTCGACTGAGGGAAAACCACGAAAAAAACCCAGTCAGGAAGGACGGCCGCGGGAATCGAACCCGGGCCTCCTAAATATATACATATGTGTGAATTGTTATCTTTATCAGATTCCCAAGTGACGCTTAAACAAGAGGCGCAGTAGGCAATACGCATACAGGTTGCGTTTAATTACATTTTTTGCAAAATAACAACATATACTTTGGTAAATAAAACGCGCTGTTTTCACACCCCTATTTATACCATTTCCCGCTAAAATGTTTATTGGATTTAAATTTTATAATTATGAATGAAAATGTACACTTTTGAGTGTGAAAATTGTGTTTTACAAACAAATATGTTGTTATTTTGAAATGTAGTTTTTAATAATGAAAACATATTCCCTATTGAAAATGCAATTAAGTAAAAGGGTTATTTTCATGCAAACTTTTCCAAACTTCCACCAACTTATAATTGTCAGAGTGTGATCGCATTAATCCTTGAATAATTAGTACTGTGGCGGTGTTATACAATACGACTCATATCGACGAATTTATTCAACATGTTGTATTTATATTTCGCAGAAAACTGGAAAGTGAACTTGAGGAACTCCAGGAGAAAATAGATCACGTGACAAGGAGCCATGAGAAAGAGCTGCAGCGTTTGAGGCAGGAAGAGCAGGACATCCAAGAGTTGAACACAGGTAATTAACTGCCTAACGATGTTCACTCCCAGAGCAATTAGAGTCGCAAGTTTTACAACCAGACAGAAATAATGACTTGTACATATACTTTGATTCGTCACTCATTGATTGTTATTCCTTTAAGTATACGTTGACTCATTTAAAGAAACACCGAGTATGTAGAATAATGATGCATTCTTGCTTTTTTGTAATATTAATGATCAATGAAAAAATATGCATAATAATAACTTTGAAATAAGTACTTAGCTTACAAACAATTTCCATGCCTATTATTGTGTATTCGAACATGGAATAGAAGCAATTAAGTGAGAATTACAAGTATTATGATAATTCTAAAAATATATTACACCGTTTGAAGATAGAGTTCGACTAACATGTGGCGCCAAGAGAGCTGCTTTCCAGAGGAGACATTTCCTCCAGTTACTGTTTAGCAGCCAATTAAATCTCCCTTGAACTACACTGATCGTGTTGTGTCGCGTGTTTTTAGCTCGAGCGGCGGTGCATCTGGAGGATTCCGGCGAAGATTCTGGCGAACAGGCGGCGCTTGTCGACGCTCTCAGGACGAGAATACAGGAGCTGGAGAGACGCCAGGACAGGCTGAGACGCGAGGGAGCGACGCTGCAGGTAGACGTCGTGACGGTGGTTGCGTGACATTTGTCAAGCAGGCTCAGCCAGATTTATGACTAGCGACGGTTAAAGAAATGTTATGATTTTATGGGAGTTAACTTATATCTATGAGGAAACGTTTTTATAAATGGGACAGTCTAATAGTAGGAGAGATAAAATGTTTTAATCTTCGGGTTTTAAAGAAACTGTGTCGAAACTTATTTGTGGATGAAATGAATGATCATTGATCAATGGACGATGAGTATTGTAATTGGTACTATCCCAGCTTACTCATTCGTTTATTCGACAGCCAGTTAGGCTGCAACCAATGTAAGTAGACCTTAAGTTTGGTTGCATCTTTCATATGAAGGTTGCACCGATTCTCGCACGCAGAACTTTGTTTCTGATTGGAATTGGGTCAATCTAATTTTTTATTAAATATTATTTTATACACTTTTAGATGCAAGTATTAAAACGAGTATTTTTCAAGTGCAAATTGATTTTACAAAAAAATTGTTTTACATGTTCTAAGTTTACACCACAGTTCACCCAAATCTTTTCAATTTAATTGGCCAATAAAACTGTACAAACAATCTGGAATCAAGGAAGATTGCGTGAATTTGAGCAGATGTTCAGGTGATTGACATGAAATCGGCGCATGTAAATAATTTCGCCTGTTTCTGCGGCGTTACCGGAAGCAGAAGTCAACAGCGAGCGCTCTGAGTTACTCCAGATCTCCAGATCGTGTTGTTCCCGACGAGATCGCGGCTATTAGGAACATCGCGACGTCGGGAACTATTTCCGTGACTTCTCCCTCCTGCTCGAGATGCGTTGTGACGTCATATTGCGACATGCAAGAATCTGGATTACAAATATTTGCTGTAAAAAAGTTCAACGTGAGCCAAGCCAATACGCGTGGTTAACATCTGGACTCAATCATTATTGTTAAAATTAATCAAATGGACAAGACGGGACCTTATATTTCTTATATTATGTAATTTATTTGGAAATTAACCTATTTCGTTTTATTTCTTACATATTCTTTTATTAAAAATCTAACATCACAATCTCATTAATTTTTTGTGAGATTCATTTACTTCTCTGAGCAAAAACATTGAGATTCATTTAAAGCCATTAATCCAGCAAAACAAGTAATATTAGATATCTCTCTTACTTAACTAACGTGCTTATGGCATCTTAGTGCTTGTACTTATTAACCCATAAAAAACACTCCGTGTAAAAATACCAGCCAAGTCTCTTCAATTAAAAAAAAATTGAAGAAATCTAAAAATTCAGCACTGAAAAGTAGTGATATCAAAAAATTGGCCAAGTCAAAACTTTTCAAAAAATACTTGGCGCATCGTGCATATAAATAGTATAGAAGTAGGCAGGAAATGAAATGTACTCATCTACACATGTCCTAAAAAAAACGATGCGCCAAGTATTTTTTGAAAAGTTTTGACTTGGCCAATTTTTTGATATCACTACTTTTCAGTGCTGAATTTTTAGATTTCTTCAATTTTTTTTAATTGAAGAGACTTGGCTGGTATTTTTACACGGAGTGTTTTTTTATGGGGATATCACTCCTTTTTTCAGTTTATTATTACAACTTGTAACATATTGTGGCACCAAAGATTATAATTCTTTTAAAAAATAAGATTTTGTTATTTGATTAGATTAGATTAATAGGGTTTAACGGCGCGTCAACGACGAGGTTATATTGCGCACATTAATTATTTTACTTTAAACTTTGTTGAATTATGTGGAGGACATTGGGAGGGGGTTGACCTAACGGGCCCGATCCGGGGGAGTCCAGCACTGGTGGGAAGACCAGGCCGGAATGGGGACGGACCGGGGGGTGTAAGGATTTGGGCCGGCGGAACCCGATTTCAGGGGGATCACCATCTCGAGGGGGAAGGCCGGCCCGATGGGGACCGCAAATTCAAGGGAGGATATGGTTAGGCCAACCCTGGCTGCTCTTTGTCTGGACCTCACCACTGACCTGTCCGGCATGGGTAACCCTTACACATGAGCATATGCTCGCCGGCGTAGCTGCAATGGATCGTTGGCCAACACAAACCCCACCACCACGATAAGGTGGCAGCCTCGGTGGGGTTGTTATTTGGTTGCTAAGAAAAGTTGTGCTTGTTACTGTGTTAATGCTGTAAATAATATGTTACAAAGTATAGCAAAAGTTTCGTTCCAATCGGTCCAGCCGTTCTCGAGTTACGGCATCACTTCCGGTTTTCAAAATGGCGGTTGACATCACTGCCACCTAAAATTTGTATCTATAAATATTAAATGTTATGTAACATTATAAGCCTTCTGAATATGAAGTTATTGATATAAGAGATGATTTTAGTCAGATTTTTCATTTTTATGACGTCATTTCCGGTTTAGGTTATAGAACATTTTTTCTTTCACTATTGGTATTCCTTATAGATGACCTTCTAAATCGAATGGCGCTAATTTCGTTCTAATCGGTCCAGCCGTTTTTGATATATGACGTCACTTCCGGTTTAAAAATGGCGACACAAAAAATGTATAAGAACAAAGGTATCATCAGACGCCAAAAGTGCACATGTGGTTAAATTTTCATATCGATCGGTTCAGCCGTTTAGGCTGTGGCGGTTATTATTATTTCGTATGGTTTATTACAATTACAATAAAGTTACAAAAATTGGTAATATAAAACACAAATCAAAGGACATAATTATCATAATAAGAAATCAATGTAAAACATAAAAAATATTGCTGTTCTGGCAGAAGCTTCTACAGCCGCACATCTAGATCTTCAAGCCACCTGAGGGCCTCCGGAGTGAGATCGCAGATGTCTCGTAGAGATCCTGTGAATCTGCGTAGTGGACACTCAGTGGCGATGTGGAACGCAGATTGCACAGGGTGTCCACAGTCACACTCCGGAGACTCTCTCAGGCCCCACTTGTGCATCATCTGCCCGCATCGGCCGTGCCCAGTCCTCAGCCTATTCAATGTGGCCCATTCCCTCCGAGGAAGCTCAAATCCAGGCTGCTCGATGATGGGATCTTGAACCAATGCGTGGACGTCAGGATTATCTGAAGACCACTCTTCTGTCCACGCAGCGTCAACGTCAAATCCCTTCTCTGACAGAGCATTGGCCAATTTCCAGGGAGGATGCCTCGATTTGAGTCTTTGCCTCTCTGTTGCGGTGGTAAATTTGTGAACAGGAAGTTCTGGATTTGTCAGGCACTTCTCCCATTGTTTAACCAAGGCCCCTTGTCGTCGCAGATGAGGTGGCGGAATATTGCTGAGAACTGGGAGCCATTGAAGGGGAGTCGATCTCGTAGTGCCAGATATTATGCGCATGGTGATGTTCAGTTTTGAGTCCAGAGTTTTTAACGTTTCCTGATATCTGAATCTGAATCTGAATCTGAATCTGAATCATCATCATCAGATAGGGCACTAGCCAAACTTTTTCCCGCTATTGTGCTGCAGCGCTGCCATCGGGAGTGAGTAAGAAGTGTGAAGTAAGCTTTGAAGTAAGCTGTTCGTGCCACTCAAAATTAAAACTCGCGAAACTTTATTTTGACAGGCGTAAGAAGATGTACTTACTGTTTAGATACATATATTTTTTACTCTAGTATAATAAAACGTGTAAAAATAAGAAGATAGTGCAATATCTTAAGCAAATTCGATTTCAATCTGAAGCGACACCCTCTCAATTGTTTTAATAGAAAGTTACAAAATTCCATTGTGCCGTGAGTCAGTTCAAGAAAGCACTGGAAACAAAAATATTTCTGTGAGCTGTCATTATATGATCAAAATATTGTTATTACACTATCATTTCTAATAATTATCCACTCTTTCGGTAAATAACCAAATATCAACATTAATTCTTATAATATAACATGAAAATACGGAGTGTGGGGTAAGAAATACGTTGATTTGAAAAGCACAGCCTCGACGCTAGCGCCAAAGTGGCCGATCCTGTCGTCCTAGCTTGGCATCGCCCCATAGCTTTTAAAAGGGGTGTAATTTCACTGTTTTCACGGCCCTCTAGCACCCAAACGGCATAACGTATTGTTCCCAAATTTGGTATATGTTGTCAGGTGGGCCATAGCTCGAAATTAAGTTATTTCGCAACAATGTGAGATTTCCCAATTTTGAGATCCAGTAGGCCGAAAATGCCATGTTGTTGCTTACAGTAATAGTGTTTGGTCTGCTCCTCAGTTTATTAGGCATTTACGGTATGTTGAGTGAGTGTGAGTGTATAGTACGACAATTAATACATTTGAATCGTTTTTGTTAGTAAATCTCTCTTGGGAATAGCAGGATATGAAACAAAGTTTAATGATATGCAACCTGCTTTTCCGATAGAATAGTTCAATGACAGCAATCAGTTGTACGAAGTTCAAGAACCAATTGTAATTCATTAATACAAAAAATAAAACAGTTCCAATTAAAAAGCTTCCACATGAACTGATAATTGCACATTGTTTTTAATCTCACACTCGCCCGTTAAGGCGCTTAAGCAATCCATTTCTTGCTAATTATACACGATGGTTTTACAGTAAATTACAATTATTACAATGATGAGTTTGAACTGTCTCTATGCTTGATTTAAATTAAGTACGATTTAATATATAATCGAGTAATTGTTAACGGAAAGCAATTACTACTGATGATTTGTTTTGATGACTGTGCATCTATAAGTGAGGGTTCTTAAGACCTGAGTTCGACCTCTGGCTAGGTCTAGCACCCTGATGAAAGAAACCCGTGCAAATCATTCTCGTAACTCATTACACATCTTTTGCCAGATTGTCAAAAGAAAATGATTTTAGGATATTCAACCCTCAAAACAGAACATCATATTTAGAATCAAAATTAAAATGATTTCTTTTGATATTATTCCAAGTTACACACTACGCTATTGAATACACTATTGAACATATTCAAATAGTGTATTTTATTTTCCTGGTATAGATGAGAACTGATCTTTCCATAAATTTTTCCCTCACACCATTTCGCACCATCATAGGCACAAAAATAAACTTATTTTTAGCTGTCAAGTTTGAATTTTCATTTTTAGTTATTTCTGTTTTCGAGCAGTGTGAGAGGACGACCTACAAATGGAAACAAAAATGCATAGTCAGTTGCAGTTGATGACCAGAAGTGGTGGAAGGGCCAAGTTTCAGTAAATGAATAGCAGCTAGGATATTCACGCTCATTGAGACTATGTATGACAATAACCGGCAAAAGTTATGAAGTGTTTACGATTGTCGAGAATATATGTGTCAAACTTCATGTTGAAAATAGCATCATTCCTAGATGTTGTCAGTATCTATATCAAGCACAAGTACACAATAACTATTCAGACGACGTTTTGTGGAGTTTAAAACTCGGAATAAGCATTGGTGACTAAATTGTTTAAATTTACATAATTTATGTGCATCAATTGTAATTGGAAAGGAGGAAAACAGCTAGGTTATATTTTAACATTATAAAACATAAACTAACACCTACTTCCTAATAAACGTATACGATCTTAAGACGAAGGTTGACAAACTCTATCAATTACTATTCCGTGCATTGACTCCTCATATTTTTGTAGTAATACCAAAATGTAACACCCACGGTCTTATCTTTATTTCTATATACTTACCTATGTAAATGAAAATAGTAATTATTTTAAATTGCTTATATTTAATTGGGTAGGCATCGAAGTAATGGTGCCAAAATGGGAAAAATCAATTAGAGAATCATTTTGACATAGATAAAAAGAAATAACTTACTTGAATGGAGCTGTATTAATAAAACAATCAAAGTTCTGCCTCAGGATAGCGATTGACATATTACGCTGCTGCTACCGATTGTCTTTTTTCCGCGTTCATCACGTAATTAATAATAATAAATAGGTAATAATATTTTAGTTTTTATAATAATTATTTTATTTTCAATGGATGAATCCACAAGTGCAATACAATAAAATTGAGAACACAACACTAATAATAACAACACAAATTGAAACATCACTCTTAAATAATGACTGTTTGTTGTAATCAAATTGAATTTGTTTCTGACTCCTTCAGGATTCTTTTGTGGAACATTCGGAACAGCACGCCGCACTTGCTCAGAACCTCGTCGGTAAAATGAAGCAACTCCAAGAGGTGAATTCCAACATGGCGTCTGTGGATCAGGATCAAAACCAGGCGTCGAGTTGCGTTACCAGTCGCCAAGACGATGCAGTGACGCTTGTGCAAGGGCTGTCGACACAGCTTCTGACACTTGTAAGCACGTGTGAAAACAACATGACATTATTTTAGTACAATACTCTTTGTCGTATGAAGATAGTCATTACTTCTTACACAAAAGGTGTGAGACAAAATTCCGACTAATTTATGTCCCTAATAAAAATAAACGTGCCAAACATATCATATTACTAAAATATGCCCCACTGACTAACTTTAAATATAAATAAAATTCTTAGTCACATTGAACACAATCTCAATTTTGAAGTAAAAGTTCGTTTTAAAACATTTCTTTATCTATCGCGATATTTATCAAACAGGCACTAAATTTGTTAGATATCAAAACAATTGCTGCTAGGATTTCAGATAAAATGTTAATGCATTTTGAATTTGAGATTAAAAATACTTAGGAATATATGGCCGGTACCAGTAATCCAAATTTCTAGACTGAGAAATCGTCCTGCAATTATGTTATGAACTTCGTTTAGAAGTAAAGATGCTTTGTAATAGCATTGCATATAAATACCTTTGCAATAGAGCTCCAGCTCCGTGACATGGGTTCAGTGTTGTTGACGTCACTCTTCTGTTCAGGCACAGAAGTTGGAGGTGGCGCTTGGGGAGAGAAACCGCGAGATTCTGAGTCTGCGCAGCGAGCTGGAGGACCGACGTCGCGGTGGAGGCGCCGTACGTCTGTCACGTGGTCTCTCCGCCGACGCCAGCTTATCACTGTCCATGGGATCACTCACGGTATATCAACACTGTCTAGAAGAATGCTGACATTTTAGCTTTTCAATATACTTGGCTATGTTGAACAAACATCTACAAATGTGTGAAATTTTGAAAAAAATTTGAAGATGGTTCCAAATTAATTGCCATTGATTCCATTTTTATTTAAAACAATTCTCTTCAGTAATTTTTAGCACAAGTTCTCATTTGTTGATGGTTTGTTATTCTTTTTAGCTTAGTTCTGTTTATAATCAGATTTTTCATGGGATAGTCTTGACTGATGGGTTCTTTCAACCCACCCATATCGGTAACCTAGGACATCAATTATTCTCTATCGGTTTATTTTACCTCCTTCTAATCTGAATATTATTTAATTTCAGGCCCAAGACGTGGCTTCGAGTCAACGCGAACTGTCTGGTTCTCACATTCCCCGCCAGAATTCAGTTGAACTAACTCAGCTTCCCTCGCTGCTCACACACAAAGTCCTCGAGCTGAAGCAAGGTTTGAACTTCTTGTGCGCCGCGTCGGAGCCCGTCGCGACGCCCGATGTAGTGGTCGTCAAGTCGCCGCCGTGCCGCCGTCTCGCCAACAAACACGCCGTCGCCCAACCCTCCGTCACCACGCACCAAGAAGACCACTCGCCGCCCGTTACCGTGGTTACCATCACGCCGGCCTTCCTGAAGCGACAGAAGAATGTCAAGGAAATATCGCCGGAAAGTGAGAAGTTGGCTGTCGCTGATGTAACGCCAGTCGTCGAGGAAACAGTCGATGTTTGTGAAAGCTTTTCTTTCACTTCACCAGAATCATCCAAACCAGAGGATGTCAAAGACACAGCGGACGAATTTAGGATCGAAAATGATCTCAAAACCGAGACTAGAGAGGAAAATACGATTAAAGTCAATGCGATAATTCATGGGCCAACTTTTGAAGGGACCGGTGGGCCTCCAGTAGAAAGGCAGACGGGAAATAATAGGATAAGAAGATCATCTGATTCGTATGTAGCGTATAAGGGCGAAAGAGCGCGTAATCTAGCGAAGTTGTCAGGTTCTGAAGAACAAAAAGAGGGCGATGTGAAAAGATCACTGGAAAACATGATCACTCCAAGTAAGATACCGATAAGAGTGGTGGAGGAAAAGAATGAGAATAGCGCGGCGACATCGGAGAGCTCCACAACGCCCGTCAACGTCTTCGTGCCGACGACGAGAAAGATCTTCTCTCCCGTCCGTCGGGACAGCAAAGGCAAGGCGTCGTCAGTCATCGGCTATGTCGTCGCCGAGGAGCCGGAGGTGCATGAAAACGGCGCCATCGTGGAGGCGACCACGTCCAGACCGATCTTGATGCCGACGACGCCGCAGTGGATGATCATGAGAAGCAGATCGCAGTCGGCGTCGCCTGCTCTGCCAAGGAGGAAGCTGCAGGAGGGCGATGGCACCTCGCTCTGCAGTCGGGTACCTCGGTTCAGTCCAGACAAGACTGACGGCGGAGTGCTGAGGAAGTCGCATGAAGGTTCGCTGGAGATTATCAAGGAGTCGCGAAGTAACCCGACTGAGAAAAACAAAGCATGTGTCTTAGATGAAACACCACAAGTGTCCATTAAAACTGATCTGATAAAAGAAACGCTAGGGGATAAGTGCGACTTGGGGTTGAATATTTCAAGGTCAACTACGCCTCTGGGTTTTCCTCCGTTGCCTCCATCCCCTAGTCCAGGGCGTCGTGATTTGTACAAGCAGATCGCCAAGGACACGGCGCCAAGCATTCGCATGATGATCGCCAAGTACAATCAGAAGTTAACCGAGCAAGATGGAGGCGAGGTCGGCGGCAGTGGCGCGGCTTCACCGGTAGCGTGGCGATCACCAGTGGCGGAGCGCCGAGTGAGGACTCAGATGGCGAAGTATCAGGAGGAAGTGCAGCGAGTTCTGCAGCAAGGAAGCAGGAGGATCGGTCGCATGGGCTACGGCGAGGTCCAGAAGTCTGCCAGTGCCGGAGTCATCCGATCGCCCGAGTCCGCAGCGGCGAGGAACAGCATCAAGAACGAGAACGCCGAGGGGACGGTCGGAACGCCCTCCTCGGTACGACGCGGCATCTTGAAGTCATCCAGCGCAGGGACGATCAAACCAGTCAACTCTGTGCCTCGCGAGGATCGTCCAGTTGATCCAGAACCAAAGATCGTGCCAAGTCACATAAACACCACTGAATCATCTCCCGTCACAACGCCACCTCCTGATGACGTCATCTCCGGGCGTCTTGTCCTCATTCCCTCTGTACCTGATTCCCCTCTAATGTCCCGGCTTTCTGGCCCCTCAACTTCCATTCCTGGTAGTCCGCCACTGCCTCGACTCCGTGCGCTCCGTCTTCAGCGAGCCAAGGAAGAGTTCCTGACGAGAGGTCCTGGAGGAAGAAGTTGGACAAGCGACATCGGGACGTCAACTCCGACGCCCTCGACGTCGTCGGAGCCCGTGTGGGTGAGGCAAGTTCCGGACTCCAATGGAGCCGGGAACAGATTGAGTCACAT
Organism: Leuctra nigra; assembly: GCA_934045905.1. Taxonomy (NCBI): domain Eukaryota; kingdom Metazoa; phylum Arthropoda; class Insecta; order Plecoptera; family Leuctridae; genus Leuctra; species Leuctra nigra. The sequence goes on along the minus strand of OW203761.1, from coordinate 32,267,381 downwards.
CAGTGTCGGCAGTGAGTCGAGCTACGGCTCGCAAGTGTTTCGTCTGATGTCAACTGACGAGGGCGGCGATGACGACGACGACAGCTCTGCGCTGATGAAGAGCGCAAGCGCGGGGATGATTAACGTAGACTCGGAGACGTATCAGAAATTCTCTTCCCCGATCGCAAGCGACTCGTTACCGAGAACAAAAGGGAAGTCCAACAAGTTCGGCATCTCCAGCATCACTTCCAAGTTCCGCAGGGTGAAGATGAGGAAGAGCAAAGGAAAGGAGGTTGAGAACAAGACGAAGATGAACACCGTGTCGTTGTTGTGTCGTCAGAGCCTCCTTGTAGATATCAACAAGAGAGAGAACAGCGGGAGTACAAGTGAATGTCCATTGTCGTCGACCAGCAAGAGCTGTCCCTCGTCGCCGGTGTTGCAGAGGACGTCGTCGACAGAAACAACGCCTGGTGACGACGGCAGCAACCACTCGTCGAGTTGGGTCAAGAACTCGGCCAAGAAAATATTCAAACCGAAATAAACACTGCAATGAACACAACAAATCTAAAAAAGTTAACGTCCTGTAGATAGATGGAGAATCAAGCTGCGTCATTTAGCACTGTATTTATAATATTGTCGAGTAGGCTGAAGTAATGCTATAACTTCATTTGTTATTCTTTTAACTCGGTGAAATTTTAGTAAAAAATTTAATGGAATTTGTAATGAAACAAGATGGAGATGGGATTTTTTATTTTTTTTGTTCATGTTTTCAATTATAAATCTGCAACCATAAACTTTAAATTAAAATATAATATTATGAGTTCCTTCACACTGTTCATTGTAATAGCAAAAATGTAAAAACATTACTCCAGCCCAAGCTTCAATTCTGTATAATAATATTAGTTATATATTTTATTGTAACTTGTGTACTAAACATGAATAAATTTTGCATTTCCAAAGACGATCTTCCCATGGCCGTCACTGCAGCCTCCGTGAGCGTAAGATTTGATTGTGTGTGAGTGTGTGTGAGGTGTCGAAGTGAGCTGTAGAGACGTCTGGAAACCGCTTATTACACCTCCTCTTTCATGACACTAATAGTGACGCGAGTGACAGGTGGGGGTGGAACCCGAGCCTTTGAGCTACACCGACAACAACATTAGCTACAAATAACGAGTTAAATAGTTACTAATTGCTATCACCATCATTAGAACACTAGAATTATAATATTCATGGTGATCTCATCTGTTTTTTTTGTATGGTATTTCGTAGTAATTGAATCAGATGTAGGTAAGATTTAAAACATGTATATTTAAATTCAACATCGTTTGGGCGTAACGTATTTCCGTTTCTAGCAAGTTTTGATTCTAGTTTACGGATTTCAATATCGTTTAGTTTATTTTGGACTTCTATTCGTAAAAGTCGTACCACGAATCTTATAGGTGAGGGTTTTTAAAAATGTTAGACAAGGAGAATAAAGTCATCCCGGATTTATTTGTTATTGAATTATGGTTGGATTTGTGCTCAACAAAGAGTATAAAAGCATTAAAGTGTTTTTCAATCAAGTTACACCGTCATATGATGGCATCCTATAGATATTCACTTAACAAATCAAATCGAATATCTTACCAATCCATCTAAATCTTAACGGATGCGTTAACACCTCCTTTATAAGAAGTCACATTCTAACTTCTTTAAAATTGATAATATTTGGTGGCTGAAGAGCTTTGAAATGTCAGTCATGAAGGCTCTGAAATGTTTTGACAAGGGGCATAAAATAACATCGCCAATTACGAACATGGGTTGGTCCAATATTATCATGATCATTGGTGATGACTTGAGGAATTCTAAGAAATTACGCTGTATTGATAATGTGCAGGTTAAGATTGCTTGGGTAGTCACAGAAACATTCTTTGGGAATATTACAATAATTTAATCGGTTTTATTGATGATGGGTAGTAATTCATTAAAATATTAATGTTCGTTTATCATTTTAACATCCAATTTCTAGTTTGTTAAAGATTTTGAATTTGTGTCCAAACACAGAACTTTAATGATGTCTTTAGGTAGTTCTTGGGACCATTTACGTGTTGAGATGTTTGCCTCCAGTGTGGATTAACTTTGGACCACGGCTAACAGACAATACAACCCTAAACATAAAACCAACCCTTGATTAGAGTTGAATTTAGTTCAGAGTAAAAAAACTACTCTGTAGGGGTACTCCGTGAAATGAATTACAATAACGGTTCATATCGCATTGTTTATGAAGGGGAGCAAAAACTCCTCTCTGCATTTAACAACATATTTGTTTAACAACTCATTACTGGTATTACAATCATGCTTTGTCAGCTTTATCCATCTGACAATCAATCGACACACCGCGTTTTGTTTCAATGTTTTGATTGGCTAATAAGTTTCTATTCACATCCTTTTGTACAATAATGTACTAGTGCCGATGCATTGAAACTTGTTTGCGTTTTGAGCCCAATTGACAGAGTGCATGATCAGAGCAGGGATTATATTAATACTCGGCTTTGTTAACACTGGCTGGGAATCAATGCGGGGGAGAGAGGGACCGGCAAAATTATCCAAAAGTTGACAGGGAGAGTTCACGTCATGATTAGCTCTATGTGAAGCAACAATAAATAAAAATGCAGACAAGCGATGATAGAAAATTAAAAAGCGGCAATCAAGAAACAAATATTTGACCGAATTTCGACTGATGCCTAATAGGAATTAGGTTTCTATAACATCATAAAAAGGAAATATACACACAAAATGGTTCCAATTCTTGGGATACATACATATCGTTTTTATTAGTTCTCAGTAGTCACTTTCAAGTCCTGTTAACTTGATTGGTGGATCAACATTATAAAGACAGCAATACAGAGCCTTTAATGTAGATTCTATTCCCTTTCTAGGGTCAATTTGAACAATGTTTACTAGTTAATCATAGCTTCACTACAATGTAATTCCATCAAGTCAGTATTCGATAGCGAGAGACATAAACTTCGCTCTGGGCTTATTCGTTGTTTTTCCATTATTTACTTTTCATTTTCTTTTTTCATATTCGATAACTATACTTCAAAATGTTAACGCCTAACGGAATCTCCTTTGACACAACAACTTCTGTTATTTTGATAGAAGTGCACTACTCAAAATATTCAATAAAGACAGAAATTAGTCGAGGTTGAAAAGATGTATGAATGACAAAAGATTTCGGAGAGTAATGAGCAGTACGTGTATCGTATTGTGTCCCTGGAAGTTGCATGGGGAGGAAACGGAGATGGGTGTGAGAAGAAGACAACAATAACAAGAAGACGTCTTGGAGGCTAGACGAGGAATAGACGAGGATCTTTCCAACGACAACAACGATTTCATTTTCAAAAGATAATGACTGTGAATAAAGAACTTCGCATCCACCTGCAATCACATTAGGATGATAGTATATTAATTATTATGCAGGGGACTTTGTATTCACATCCCCATAGACTTGACCTAAATTTCATTTTCTATCTATTCAATTTGTATTCTCGAGAACAGGTCTCTAACCTGCCGAACAATACGTACCGTCCTATGGGCGGTATTATTTCAAACTTGGAGAAAATTAAATTCGAAATTACAATAATTTTGTACTCTTAACTGTTCCATCAATTCAATTCGATTTGACATAATGTATTTGCTATGGTGGTCACCCATACAAATCAAATTATAAACCTAATTTTAGTCCGAGTAGTATAAACATCAATTGAATTGGTATTCTAGTGTCCGAGATAACACTTTAATGAATATAAACAAAGTAAAAATTGCGAGAAGTTTATGGAACCATAGAGATAATCCAACACAACTGGCACCAAACCCCCTCCCACCACCCACAGCTTTTATGTCTCGATGGAACCAACGATGAAACTTTACCTACCCTAAGCATCTAATCCAATATATTTAATTTAAGTATCTAATTAATCCTTGTACTTTCTAATACCAGTAAAGTTACAATTTCAAACGTGGCAAATCATATTCCTCCATTCTCTTCCACACAATCATAAGCATCACATCTCATTAATTGACTCTGCAAGTCGTTATAAAGCGGCAAGGCGTGACTTAAATATTTTCACATCAAACCAAATCAAGAGTTTGATTTGAAAAGTGATATCAACGCCCCTTATGATACAATAAATATCAGCTCAATATGATACTGGATCAGATGTGAAGGAAGGTTGAAACACAAAGAAACGGTTCTAGATTCAGAGGAGTGAGAACGATATGGATTCGCTTGTGGCGGTTTCTGTCATTGTTTCTTCTCCTCAAAGAGGGCTGTGCCGGCTTCTTACTCTTGTCAAAAGTAAATTATACCTATCCATCAAGTTCGCAAGTAAGTTATGACAGTAATAAGTAAGTAATGTGAACTGATATGATAGATCCTGGATCTTTTAATAGGCGTCATCTTAAATATCATTATTAAATAAATCAAAATCGCATAATCACTCTTTGAAATTCCTTTCATGTTATTATTACTATTTGGCAAAACAATTAAATTCTACTAGCCGATGTTGATTTGAAACCTAATAATCATAACTATCAAATCCGTACAAGTTTCTAAATTCTGAAACCGAGAGTAGAAATTTCGTGTTAAAATAATCATAACATTTAACAGATGGTTGATTTCAGAAATCCAATTATCTTTTAGAGATCGAAAGTAAATCACAATGGCAAGTTGAGATAGATCAGTGTTTTCCAGCGTATTATCGAGCTATTTGTCTTACACGATCTCTAGGGAAGGGTTTCACCGGTCAGCTTCAGGGTTTAACTTAACAAAATATTACCAAATTTATAATCAGAATTCAATTAAGAACGGTTAGGGGTAGTTTTGTTTCACACTCGCCTGTTGCTTTGCTTGGCAAGACTCAAATCAACCCTGATCGATGGATCTCATTTGTTATGCGGAGCCAAGGGGTTGTGCAAAGAAGAGGGTAGTTCTCTCATTAGTAAATACCACTTTTCTTAAATTAATAATCACATCCTTGCTACCAACTTATGAACAAAATTATTTTACATCACGTTTGAAAGCAAGTCAGTCTGGTGAGAAGACAAAATTACACGGATGGAATGTTTCGTTCAAGACATGACACTTTTTAGACAATACTTTTATTGGAACTATTCCGGCGCTTCGTGTGGCAAGAATTGAGCTCCTTCTATTTGTAAATTGCTGTCAAATTTTAGTTTATTGAATATATTAAAATAATGAAAATTAGGAAATATTCAGAAAAAATGAGGGAAGGTTTAGGTGTGAAACGATTTAGATTCAAGTTGAGGAGGAAGAAATTGAGATTGTTTTAGAACATGAAAAGAATGGATATTGGAAGGATGGCCAGGCGAGAGTTTGAAGCAATTAATGTTTTAAGTGCTGGAAGCATAGAAAAAAGTGGAAGAATTAAATTAATTTAATTCTTCTTTATTTGAGAATTTGAAGAAAGGAGTATAGCAGAAAATTCAATTCAATTCAATTCGAGTGGAACCGTAGTTTGTGTTGATTGTATAGATACTATGTATTATGTAACATGTTTTGTCTACTCCTGACGCAAAACATTTTTTGGAATCAGGTCCTGTATAAATAAAAATATATTTTACATCATTCGTCTCACTTTCGATGTATGATAAATATTTGGCAATAAATCCTAATGAGAAACATGTAACGTTAATCTTGCAAGTGAACAGTTTTGGTGGTCAAGGGATGCTGGATCCAGTTAAGGGTAGGATCATTACGTGGCGGATACCCCAAGGTACTGGGTAATGAAGATTGGCGTCTTCCTCTGGCCCAAGTTAACCTTCACCCCTTGAAGCGATCCGACAACCCCCGTGTTTCAAATTCACCCCTCCTTCAATATCCCAAGATAATGCAAGAACAATGACTGATCACTTTATGAAATGATTCTCAAGAAGTCAGTATTAGTATTTAGTGTTTAACAGACATCCGGAAACGTGCAAGATCGAGGCAAGGTAGATGGTTGGAGAGAACATTATGCTTTACGAGATTCCTGTCTTGCCGTAAAACCGCAAACAATTTGAAATAACCTTGATTGAATTGAAAATAACTGTGTTTTGCAGAAAGGAAAATAGCCGAAAAAAATAATCGGTCTTATAATAAGAACCTTGCACAAGGGCGACTGGCAGCTTATTTCTGGGTTAGTTGGATTTTAAATGCTGGGACGGGTTAAAATCTCATTATCTTTGTGATTCTATGAAGTTCGAAATATTTGAACATTTATTTGTGACTGACTTATTCGGCTTTTTACAAACTATGTCTTAAACTTGAAATACATTGATTTCGATATTTCGTATTTTATATTTAATCATAACGTAGAATTTATACGTCAATCTCCATAAAATATAACTTTGGAAAATTATGAACAGTTTTAATACTAGTTTTTCCTTTCGAATTGTATTCAAATTCTACGCATTGGACCAAAAGAAAAGCAATATCTTATCGTAATGTATCTCTTTTTGAGGCAAATGTTTTTGAAATCTTAATGACACCGATATTATATATTTTATAAAAAAAAACGAACTACTTAAAATAAAATATAAAATAATAATTGGCAAATCAAGTAACGGAAATCTTTTTAAATCGTCTGTCGAGCAGGAGACTCGAACCTCTGAGTTGATGACATCAAGTGTAAATGTGAGGTAGGTCAGTGAGGGTGTCACGGAGCATGAGGGTGATGCGCAGGCGCAGCCTCCCGGGCGGTCCTCATTGAGACTAATTCGAACTAACCTGAGAGAACATTTCCAATCAAAATAATTGAATCCCCACGGCGATGTCTTCAGTGTTTTGGGAAATTGAAAACGAAGACGGTTTTATGTCTCCAATTGTGTGAGGGGATGATGTTGGCAAAGAAGCATGTTTCTAAAGAAGTGAATGACTGGACGTTGTGGCAGTCCAGTGGCTAATTAAGACTTCGGAATAATGCTATCATTATCTATAGATACATTAAAATTTTTAATCAACAAGAAGTACAAAATAAAACTGTTGCTCAGAGATAGAAGGGCGGAAGCTATTTCAATGATTCTTGAGGTGAGCTCAAAAACCAGTAATTCTGCTTTCATCAAATCACATTTGTAATGGTGACATGAGTATAAAGTGTATGGGAATACTTAAATATAGCTGCATTTGTTAACATCAGTCAAATGGTATTGACAGAGCTTGATTAGCACATTATTCGGAAAGTGTGCAACGCAAAATCGAGAAAATGGACTTCCTTCCTTCTACCTCTGAGGTACAGAAATGTATCTAATTTCTTACATTTTTCAAACTTCCTTTTAGCTCAAGCTCTTATTTTAGGTTCGATTTATTTTACCATAATACTGATGGATAGCATTTTGAAAGAGACTTCATTTAAAATTCCTGGTTAACCCAAGTTGAATTTTTCTGTACGGAAGAATCCTTTACATATGGTGTGTGGTGGATTGTAAATAATATTTTAATGGAAAAGGATAGATTTTAGTCAGCACCCTCCTGCGTAAGTGAATATGTAACAATTACTGTCAACCATAAAGGTAGACGAAAAGTAGGTTAATGTCCTGTTCAGTCATCAGTCAAAATTATGAGAAGATGTGGTCTTTTCTGGGCTCTTTTTGACATCTAGAATACCAGTGATATCGCTGTAAGATAAATTGATGGAAGAAGGGCTAAGAAAAAAATCGAAGTGTGCGCTCAATCGCTATACACGTAAAAAATCATTAAGAATGAAATAAAGTAAACTCCGTAATTGTCGAATACATAAAACGATATATTACAACAAAACAGTCCTGACTGAGTAATCCCTCTTGGTGTGTCTATAAACAGATTAAGCAAATTTAAGTTTAATAATAATTAGATTGTCTATCAAAATCTAATTTTTAAATTGATTGTTGCCTTGAAGTGAGTCTCAAGAGAGGTGAGATAAATTCAAAATGTACTCATGAAGTTTTGTTTGTTAAACATGATAATAGGTGTTTCTGACAGTAAATATGTCGGCTTCTGTGTGCTCAAGTGACACTTGAGGAACCTTCAACGTCAACTCAAGAATCGTGAGGACGGTCAAGAAGTTATTTACTCTCTCTTGATCAGAACACACTTCACACTGCACTCTTGTATTCTCTCCATTCCTTATTGACACATCCAATGCGTACTTAAGATCAATGCTACAAAAAATTGACATTTCTAAAGACTCGAACTGCATGTAGTCAAGAATGGTTTATTGAAGATAAATAGAATTACTGCTAATTGTGTAGCACTTCAGTAATTTACAGAGATGTAGCATAAAATTAAAAAACATAACAGCGGAATGTTAAAAAATATATAAAAAGAAGCTTGTTATTTCTTCAGAGTTGCTATTTTTGTAAATACAACCCCTAACCGTTCAAGGATTAAGAAAAAGATTTTCCGCACGCATCGCGTTTTAAGAAAAGGGTATGTGCGTCTTCCCTATGCAATTTTAAAGTAAATATTAGCAATTTTGACATCAAAATGGACGGTTAAGTAAACAATATGAAATAATAATTGCAGCCTACCGAAACTAACCGCATTTACAATAATTGATAACTTGGCTAAACGGAATACCACCCTGAATCTCCTCACGAACCACCTAGAGACATAGTCAACCCTATTCGAAAATCAATTTTGCTGTTTTATAAAAACGCAAAAACGCTTTTTGTCAGCCAAATCAGTCGATTGTGGTTTGCACGCATTGGGAGGTCTCAGAAATAATAAGACGGGTAGCGACCGCTCGATTCTAAATTGCATCAAAATATAATATCGAACTGTCATCAGGGGTTGATATGAAGGGGGAGGGGGGCGCTAAAACAGCGAGTGGTCCAACACGCTATCATTCACTGCACAGGGGCCCACGAGATCCAGGGGGCAGGGGCCCGCAGGTCCAGGGGGGCACAGCGCGAATAATTCGTTCTTTATAGCGGCGTTCAGCGTTCTTTTGACGAAATGGAAAGTGCTACAGGTGGCTTCTCAGGATTATAATTGCCGTTGAAGAGATCTAGATTGAGATTTGTGAGGTGGTAACTTCTTCGAATGTAATTTGAAACTGAGAGTGAATATCCCCTATTGATGAGAAATATAATATGGTTGGCGAAGTTTATCTCGCAAAGAATAGAGATGCGAAATGAATTAGGATAATAATAATAATTATGGCAGTTATGGCATTGCATTAATTATTGGAAAATATTATTTTAAGTGTAGTTAAGTCACTCTGATTTCAACCTATGTATCAACTAAGAACAGTTTGAACTGACGTGCTCAGAAGGGTCTCCAGCCAGTCTACACATTTGTCAAGACTTACCCCTTGATAACAAACAGTTCACCATACTAATTATGCAAATACCTACTAATACCAATACGATATTATTCATTCATTTACTGTGATTTAATAGATTCACTGTTCGTTTAGAACGGCAAAGATCAACTCGTTTTGGTCAGAGATATGGTAAATCTTACCTCTATGGTAAAATTAGTAAAGATCATGTTCAGAAAGTATACTCACCTGCATTTTTGTAAGTTTATCCATAATTGAGTAGATATTTTATGAATATATTGATCTAAAATGGTTATCAACAATTGTTTTACAAAAGTGCATCCTTATTGTAATAGCTTTCGTATCTGTTCTCATACATTTCATTTCGTCTACCCCGAAGTGATCAAGCAGTAGGTGACGTGATCACTTTACTTCATTTAATTGCTCCCATTTTATTAGCATAGCTCCCGGCCCGATCCAAGCTCAGTGAATACCTCTGCACTTTTTACACTCTAAGGAGAACCAGTGAGAGAATGTGTTTTAGAAAAACGTTATGACAACAATCGTCAGTCTAGACTTGGGATCACGTGGTGAAAATGATGTCGAAACACGATCTGATCTGTAAACGGCTTAATCGACGTCTAAACGATGACTTCGCGTCAATACCGGTTGAACGGCACGCCAAGAAATAACCGAATCACGGCTGGATTTCGGTAAAATGAGAAGATTTTCGTCAAGTTTTTGTGGACGGCACGATAATGGACCGAGAACAAACTAAAATAGACCTGTGACGGTAGAATTAAAAGTCAATCCACTGAAATCTATCTAAATATCATTTATGTTTCAGTACGTTTAAAAAGAGCACAGCAATGATTAATTAAAGGTAAGCACATTAAAATACAAATTAGAAGTATTACGTATTATGTTGGCTCTAAAGGGCCATTGAAATTGACAGTAATATTTGGCGAGACTTCCCCCGGTGTAATTTATTTGCACATGAATAAGATCGGGTTTTCGTTTGCTTGCAACTTGGGTCCAATCGGAAGCTGTTAGGATCACATCTTCATTGGACCGCCGCTGGTGGACCACCTCGTGTCTCTGTCACAACGCAAGTGTTCGACTGGAGAAGGTGAGAGAGTGAGCGTTAATCAATCTCTGGAGAAGCACTCATCAGTTTGGGTCGAAAATAGTCATGGAAATAGCTAACTGATATGCGTCGAATTGGTTTCCATGAAATTCGAATGCTAGGTTTACACTTCGTCGCACTAGTTTGATCCATAGACCATTTCACTTTTTTCGAGATGGCTATTGGAATATGCTTATAATTTCTTATTTTTACCACATTCATATTGACTCTCATGCAGATATCATTCTTAAGACATTCTTTGAGGATTAATTTTGATTTGCACCAACAAAACTGGCGCACAATGCAGTGTATAAACGTTCAAAACACACTTTCTCAGTTTAGCAGAAAATGGATATGGATCAAATAAGTATTAGGGCGACGACTTCGTTTCCGACATTTTTTTCTCTACAGTATAATGCAATTTCTATCTTATACGATCGTTTCTTCTGGCATTTTAACACCAATTATGAGAAACTATGTCGGAAGTATAAACAGTTTTGCATATTTTAACAGTAAAGTGGATTAGGGATTAGGGACAAGTAGGAACCTTCAAAAGCAGATTATACATCGGGGAAGAAGAATTGTGTTTCAATGTTTATAATGTATAAATTTAATTGTAGAAGAAACCAATACTCTTAGTTCTACAATAACTCGATTTAGACAAATATAGAGTGTTTCAGATATAAGAACGTCCGTTTGGTAGACCCAGGAATGTTCTCGTCTGCGGTATAAATTGCCACTCACAACGAATAACCCCAGATTCTTTATTATAAAAAGCGAAATGCGATGTTTGAAAATATCCTATTCCTGACATCTACATTAATGTACTGTTAGCAAATTAGGCTAAATTAAATTATGTTTTAAGTGTATTAGTGTTCGATTTATAATTATTGCCTCTCGTGCAATGAAATGAAGGGCTGCGTGATATTATGACTTGAGATACTACCTAGAATGATGTTAATTAAATTATTAAAACAAGATTGTCTACATGAAGGCGGTGGCGGTTTGTGATTGAAAGTACTTACCTACTGGACGGCTTCAACAAATTAAATGGCTGCTCTCATTACGCTCCATGTTACGTGCGTTAATTGCGATAGTTAAAATCGCATTACTCACTTGAAATGCATCAGACAGTGTGCATGGCTCTTGGCAAAATTAGGTGCTTCACTAGCAAAGAAAGAAAAATAACGTTTGAAATGAACACATCATATTTTTTTTTAAATACAAGTATTTGACACTGAAATATTTGTGTAATACTCTCGTAAATTATTGTAATAATTTTGTAAATGATTGTCAAAATTTGAAATGGGATTTTTTTGTAAAGAGCAAGGGATGCTCTATAGATAACGGATACATATCTACTGATTTTAACCTGAAAATCTTGAAAAAGTAAGGCAATTGACGACCAAAATAGTAAATTGATTAAATTATTTCGTTTACATTTTTAATACATTTAATACAATTTGGAATACTTGTATTTCATTACCTAATTTCTTATTAATTATTTATGTCAGTTCTTCTATGTTCTATTAAATTAAAACAGTTGATTGGGACTAGATTTGCCATAGGCCCAATATAACAACCGATTACATACCAATAATAGCCACGAAGAAACATGGTACTGATTTAACAGAGCATTGAATGAAACATCTTATTTTTCTTATAAAAAAACATCTTGTTTCGTACCAAACTGGCGACTGCATTGATTTCCCCATCCACCATTTTGATCACACATTATTCAAATTATAAAATGCGATTTTGTAAATTGAAACGATCTGTTAATCTAGTATTTCTAGGTGATAACTTGAGTTGTCTTTCGTTGTACGTAAATCTGGAGCATCCGACAGCGATTATTAGACATTATTTCGATCTAGTCTAGAACGTTTAATAAAAGATCACCTTGTTAGATGATCTGATGAGTGGTTAAACTAACGCCCAGAGGGAAATAAAATAATAATACGTCTATAAACGATGTCTTCATTCTTATTAAATTAAGTAAAACCAAAAATATTTATCTAATGTCTTTTTCCGGAGCCATCAGAATACGATTTTACAAATAATATCATCATCTGCAGCTCGTGAATTTTTAAGACCACACAAAAAGAGTTTTGACGTAGTTTTAATGGTTTCTAGGGTAAACGAATTGCTGAATTTTTCGGAACGAATTTCTCCGTGGGTTTTGATGGAGACATTAAATTTCAATATAAATGATGTGTTAATAAATTGCAGGTACCAAAATGTGTCTTATAGTAGGTATTGTTCAATAAATCTCTGTGAGGAAGCTAAGGAAGCATTGCAATTAGCGATTCAACACAGGGGTGAATTAAGTTAGCAAACCCTTTTAGATTGCGATAAAAATGTTACCAAAATACGGTTTCAACCCAAAACCAATTCATAATTGCTTATGGGTGTACTATACAGGAAATAGAAAACTGAAGCAGTTTTTAAATTACCTGAGAAGCAAAATTCTCTACCCATTCATCCCTTTATGTGGTAAATAAAAAACTTTCATGGTATTTGCCAAGTTGCGGTTGAGGCAGGGTTACATTTCAAGTTATCGTTCGCTTAGTATAAAAAAATGTAATCCGGTATTTATGTGAAATATCATGGTTGTTCCCAATGAAAAGTATCAAATATTTTCCACACCTAAGTGTTGACTGAGAAAGGACGATGATGCTGTTTGTGCATGGAAATATATTATGAGATCTACCTCTGAGGTCCTTGAAATATGAGACATCACTTGATCCTTTGTGATTCCCGTTGTGATCCTCACCAAGGTTGGAGCTCTACCTACATCGCAACCTGAATATCAATAAGATAGGTTTATTTACATTCTGAATCTTGAATAAGGAAGGATCAAGACATTCGAAAACTTCATTCATTTGTATTTATTCAGCAATGTTGATGATAATGTCAAGCTATGAAGAATAATCAATCACAATCAAGGATTTAACTGAATCAGATTTTGCATTCGACATAACCGCCTTTGAGCGAGCAATCTTATAGAAATTATTAAAACGGAAGAGTTTCAATTCCTCGACAGAAATTATTATTTGATTTCCACTATTTAATGTCTATGTGAAACCAACTATAAACGGTATTTGAACAAAACGGATTGGTCAGGTTCCTTGACAATCAATCCTTGTTATTATCAATGAAATCAGAACTCACCTACTAGAGTTAGATGATGCGTTAGCTTAGCACATACTTTGAGGGATAATGCCATCAAACCTTTATCAGTCAATCCTTCTCTTTCGAATACCGCTTATTATTTTTCTGGGGTACCTACAAAATACGCTGTTGAATAAGCAGAATATTATTCAAATTGTTATGCAGAGTTTCACTATATGCGAGTTACTCGTTACAAAACACATCGAAATATATATGGTTCCCAACGAATAACGCCAAATTATTTAGAAATTCGTCAAAATTATGGTATACCAACGAACTACAAGCTGTTCTTTTCTATTTTTTGCAAGCAGTCTTAAAAGTGTTCTATATTTTCATTTTTAATCTGAATTTCTAAAGTCTTATATAGGTCAGACGAATCCAATTTTTACGACCATTCAACGGCTTTGCAAAAATTGATTTATATATTTTTCTGTCGCGTAGGCATTGATTGTGTGCGATTATCACATCGTAAAAGAAGCTAATCTTCAGTCTCAGAGGTTTGGGAAGTAATGGATCAAACGCCAATAACCAATAATCTTCTCTTCCCCCTGCATTTAGTCTGATCGGTTACTGTTAAATCAGACACCACGAGCGGCGGCACCCACCACTTTAGCCACCCTATGTGATTACAAGAACCTCCCCACACTCCTTTATGTGCACAAACTAGATAAATAAACTCATCATTTTTTTTTTGAAAATGCCGAACGATTTTAAGATTTCACCTTTGATGATCAAATTGAAGAGACGTTATGGATTCAAACTAAAGGGTGCCCAATAGCATACGATCTAGACTCACAATTTTGTGATTAGAATCACGAGTTTTTACAAAATAATATCGTGCATAAAAATAATAACAATAACCTTAAATTTGATTAATTTAGTATTCAAAGCTGTATTATATGCGCTCTTTGAATAGACCAGTCAGAGGTTGGTATATGCTGATATAACGATAGTGAGCTATGTATACTCCATGGTCATGTAATTTTCACTGAAAATTTACAGTGCTTAACGCATCGTCAATGTGTCAAAGACGATTCTCATAACCAAAAATGAAGTCTTGACAACATATTGTGTCGCAGAGTATTGGCACGTATTGGTCACTACCAGATAAGTACTTCGCGGCTTCCATCAACAGGTGAAGGGGGGTTTAGGATCAATTACGATTGCCAGAGGTTGTTTACTCAGTGGTTGGAGCGAGGGGGGCTGGACCCATGGCCAATACCCGAAAATCGATATAGATACCGATACGTTACAGAACCGTGAAAAATCGAAACTAGTTACGAAAAGTCGTGACGCTTTCAGGAAGTCGTAACCAACGCACTTATAATTAGCGTACCTGAACCAACACTTAAGTACAGCTGAAGACAAGGAAAATGCACCTAATACTTGATTGAGACATTATCAGGGAAAGTTATTGATTCTATCAAGAACTAAACCCGATTCGTATAGAATATAAATGATAGGAAATGAATGTATAGCAAAAAAAATCACGTTTAGTTTTATTATAATTATTTTCTTGGTGTTTACATAAAATATGTAATAGATTGAATTTCGTCAAGTTCTGAGTTGTTGCATAGTTTTTGTAAGTTTCGAACAAAGGTGTTTAATTAACCAAATTATAATTCTTGAGCGATTAAAGCTCTAGTCAATTAAACAAATCTTTTACGTCTTGGCCGACAGCTCTCGAATTATTGTTATATTGTTATAACAAATTATGAAAGACCTCGATTAGTGAGATTATCAAGTTATTTACCAAGAATAATGTGACAGCTCGCAACATAAACTAAAATTATAATTAAACAGGAGAGCGGAGTATACAAAGCAAAGGCTGCTAGTTTGATCATTAGATGTTGCGTATAAAAATATATTATAAGTCCTAAATTCTAATAATTGTTATCTTGAACAATGTGATTACCATAACGTTTATTAATACATTATTTTAAATTTTTACTAGGTATCTACTCTCAATGTTTCCATTCATAACTTCGTATTCTACACTCATAACAAATATAGATTAACAAGTTATTGAAGAAACTGAAATTTCTTGATCGTCTGTACTTTTAACCAATCTAGTTTCGTAACATAACTATTTGCTCTCTAAATTATTAAATTGAGGTCGAAAACTAATTTAACTTAAGCTCTCGATTGAGCTGGTGTGTTTGATTTTCGGTAAAAGGCGTTGGGTTATTTTTTCTCCCCGGTTGTAATAAAGTTATTATCGTTGTGATCGAGAAAATATCGGATCGAGGCGCCTTGGTGGTGAGACTTACGTCACTTTCAAACTTTACCTGCTCTTTATTTATTGCCTCTAGCCGGTGTAATAGTCAATTAAAGCACTCATCACCTCTGAATCGACAGTTTTCACGACCATTAAAATAATTTCTAAAACTAATATTAAATTGCTTATAATGATGTTAGAAATAACAAATCGAATTACTTATTATAATGTAATAACAATGTCAGTTAAAGATAATTTTTATGAATATATATTTTTACCTCAGTCGTCCTTATAGTTTTTAGTACCGTAGGCTACAAATATATTATCATCCAATAAGAGCCATGGAATTTCATTTAATTGCATTCATTGTTCTCAACATATGCATATTCAATCGCCGTATAAGGAGACGATTATTAAACTTCGAAGTACAAATAAACATAGCAAACATTAGAACAGCTACAATGTAATTTTTATAAAATTCTAACTACAATAGTTAATGTTCTCTAGATAGAGAATTAGAATATTAATATTTCAGTTATTTCAGTTTTATTATCTTCCCGTTGATTTATGCATCATACAAATACCTATAGATATCGTCAGCAAGTATTCTTATAATTCTCATTTATAATTACAATTCTCAAGACAATAACATTAGGAAGCAAATTTTAAAATGTATAAATCTAATTAATATGAAATTAATTGGTATGAGCGGAAAGTTAATCCACTCTTCTGCAGTGTGTATTTAATATTGAATGCGAGCCGCGAACAAATGAAGATGTAAGTCTGAACTTCCGAAGAAATGTTATTTTTGCTCTTGCACTTTCAGAGTAGACACAAAGACACATAATTTACTCGCTACCTCTACGTTTAGTAACTACTGTTTATGTACCAGCAACATACACGCATGACTCTGTAAAAAGTGGTACAGACAGACTCGTAAATCTGCTGACATTACACAGCGCGTGTTCTGTGCTGTAAAAGAACAAATCTGTAACATTTTCCTCTCATCACGTGCACAATCACGTGTCATAATTACACACGTGTCCAAGCCCCACGTGCATTCAACAAACACGGCCTCGGGGCAAAAAACTCAACCCACCCTTAAACACAACATTAATTTCATAATAACAATGAAGAAGTACGATTCAAAAGCATATCAAATGAGTCGGCGTTCCAAGATCAAGGGTGCCTCGTCTTATAGAGCAAGGTGAACGAAAGACAACATATGGGCCGTAGACGGTAAAACAGAAGGCAACAAAGTACTCCCCCACCCACTATTTGGAGATTGTGTTTTCTTCACAAAGGTAGGACTTTGGAGTCATACCTAATTACTGACAAATGCAACTAGGTCGATTATGAGATGGAATAAAGGTGTGACATGTTCAAAACGTTGTTTGTAACACTTTACTGTTATCGTCTAATCATACTGAACTTGGGAATAATTGAATTTCTCTGCCATCAAATACCTACGAATATTAATGCGTAAGTGTTTGTATTTGCCATGAGAAATTACAGCATTATTATCGAAAATTAAAGCTAACTGAAAGATATTATGTCGTGGACGTTTTCGGAACCATCTTGTAATGACATGGCAGTGGTGACGGTTTGTTCCGTTGGAGGTGCTGGTGACCCTGATAAGGGCCGTTCGCGACGTTTCGAAGGATGTACTTCCTTCATCTTCTGGCGGTTGACTGCCGCGTCGCGAACGGCCCTTATCAGGGCCACCAGCACCTCCAACGGAACAAACCGTCACCACTGCCATGTCATGAAAGATATTAAGGGGGAGCAATCGATCGATATATACACACAAAAAATATTCTTGAAATTACAAGTTCAAAAAACGTTTTCCTACATTTCAACTATATTTAAGTACAACAGACTCATTTAATGTTCTGTAGTTTGCAGCTCCAGTCCAACAATGAGTTTTCAATTTTATGTTATCAGAGGATGAACAAAACTTTAACATGGGAGGTATAGGAAAATCATTTCGAATTTGGTATATAACTTTTAAAATAGCACACGTTGGTATTGTTTTCAATTTTTTTCCTGATAGTATGTCCATATGTCTACTATAAAAAAAGTTTTTTGCTCAAATCTATCGAGACAAAAAAAATAGATCTTCATTTTAGCCTAAAAATGACACGATTTTCTTATTCCGCCATAAGATAACATGGGGGAGACAAATCAATTTATCTCAGAAACTGGACACGAGAAGTGTTTCATTTTTTCATGGATTGTGTATTGCATGATTATCAATAAGTCACCAAAATTTCAAGTAAATCGGAAACATTGAGGTTATGGTGGTTCTACCTTAATTGAATTTCGTATTTCATCCATGGATTTGTTGAACTTTCGACAGACAACTTCATATTATGACTATTAAGTTCCGAATTGGTTCCGAGTGATGCAAATATGGTACGTAGGAGGAACATTACTTACAATGAAAAGTATAATTATCAGCGAAAAGTACAAATTGTAAACATTTTATTTGTACTGAAATGATGTCCTGACAGAATGTCTAGTTGTATAAAATAATTGTAATTGCAGACTTTACTGTGACAAACTAATCATAAGTAATGACAAACGAGATAATATGGGTGTCATTAAAAAGTGTTATTAATTCAGTGAGAAGTCATCTTTAGAAAAGCAAATGTATTGTTCCAGGTCAGGAGACTTGTTTGTTGCATTTGTTGGAATTTGCTAGCGTAGTTGGGGTAGGTACTCACAACAGTTTCTCTGCTTTTCTGTGTTTTGTACGCATTTCAAGATCAATCACCGATCAATCAATCGAACTAATATGCACACACACTAATGCAGTCTCTTGTATAGGTTTCATTTCATCCTTTGAATGATTCAAATTACAACATGTTCAGCTAAATCGGTCAATCAGAGTTTGCACGTGATGTCATCTCATTGTGCTTGCCACCATCTTGATCACACAGAATAGCTATGATTTTCTGCTTTTTTGACGATATTTTATAGTTAATGGGTACCTGGGAAATTATATAGGCTTCGGAGATAGCTTTTAACGAAGAAGAATCACTCACTTTACAAAAATACATCGCTTTACCTCAATAAAGTTATAAATCTGACCAGTCAACGTGCCAACAAAATGTTCGTCTCAGGCGGAAAACTCTAATTAAAAAAAAAAGAAAAAAAGATCGTGCAAGCTATGAAAATATTTGTCAAATTTGTTTTGGCAAGAAAGTGTTATGCACAGTACCATGATAACATGCAAATCATTATAGGGTTTCCAAGATAGCAGCAACTCTGACACAGCATATCAATTTGCATCCAATACGAAGGCTCGCTAAACGCGTTAAAAACAGAGCATTTTCCTAATTCTAAATGTACAAGAGCAAAACATTTTAAGTTTTCCAGATATATATAAACTATTGGCAACGTTGCAATGAGTTTTTGTGTGTTGACTGTGCTGACAGATCTACATATGTGCATGAAACACAGGGGGGGGGGTGATTACGACAAGTAGGGTATAAAAGTTTGCAATTCCCCTCGACCTGAATTGTTGAGTTTGTTTGCACTTTGGGCAGCACAATTGATGGCACTCGAGGGTGCATAATGGCGGATAATTGAAAAGTGATCGCATGGACCCAACAATGGACTAATCGAACAAAAGGAAGCTGAATATCAATGGTTCAATGTTTACCCATCAGAGAGGGTGGCAGAGATTGTAAGCAAATAGAAAGCTGGATCCTGCTCTCTAATTATTATTCCTCCGAGTATTCACTTGCCTACATTAGTTCACATGTGATTTGATTGTATTCTCATATTTTGAGTGAAGTGAAGTTTGGCTAATATTCTGAAGTTTATCATCCTAACTAACTCTACGTCAATATAGAGTATTTGTAATATGTAGACAAGACAATCTCTAGTGTTCCTACAGACACTTTTGCATCTATGCCGCCTCCTATTGATTTGTCTTACAGAGAAACAAAGATGTAAGTAAAAATGTATAAAGTAAAAGATTAACTTCTCTTCACAACATCCATAATATTTCAGATGAATTTATCGAGTTATTTTATTTTATTCGCTATTATGTAACTACCTATTGTAGCCTAAGTGCTAGATTAGTTAACTAATTGTACATGACAGACACACTTCCAAGATAAGTGAAGTGATAAGTGAACTTTACCTTTCATTTGAAAACTATTTCTCCTGCAAGAATTTGTTGACCTCAACCTTCATGTTCTTGCTGCAAGAGTTCGTTATTTTATTGCCCAATATTAATTTTCATAAAACGAGATTATTGTGTCCATTAATGTGCACTTAAGTATTCTCATTTTTGAAATGTACTAATTATATTCCTTTGGATAAAATAACACTAACTGAAGACTCGCTGAGTTCAGCTAATGCATTTCTTTTCATATTTTCATAGTTACGAGTTTATGGTGTACACCATCACTTTTAGTTATTACATAGTTAAACCCCACATTTTTGTGGTGATGGGCGATATTATTATCATCATAAGAACTTGGATGCAGCTTAGAATCGACTATAGGGATGCGATTTTGAGATTACATCAACTACAATTACTAGCTCTGAGTAATTAAAACGCATTGCATGGTGAACGGTGGATTTGGTTACTGTGAAACTTTAATTAAAGTTATAGTTTTTGTTGTCAACCGATTGATACAGGAATTCATCGACTATAATATCTAATGAAAAGAATAAGAAATAATTTCTGATATTTAACGTTTATTTTTATTTTTATTGGTTCAAATGTGTATCATTTAGTACAAACGGTCTTTTAACTTTTTAACAAATTGTTGACGTCCCAAACTAATTTCATAAGTTCAAAATCTATAGTGCAGCAGTCGAAGTTTCGAGTAACAATTTCACTTATTTATAAGTTTTGCCCATAATAAATGCATTGCGACACGTATGACTTCTTATAACGTCAACACGCACTCAAGGAGTCAATTTCGATCTTCATTGTTAGTTTTGCTGAAAACATAATTTTTAAATGTTCCAATTATACAATTTGTGCAGTTTACAGTTTACCAGAAATCTAATTTCAAATCATTTTCAAGCATCAGAACCCAAACTCCCGTTTCCTTTCCCAAATTCCCGATCAACAATAATCCATATCCATTCGCTAATTATGCAAATGAAGGCGCTAATCTCGTGGTTCCAAGTGGCACGTCTTCAAATCCACGCACGTGCTGTATCCTCAACTACCATCTGTTGCGAGTGTGTAATCTCCTGCTCGAACCCTTTGCCATCATCTTCTGTCCGCTAGCGCTCGGGGCGCGATTCATTGTGTAACTTGAGAAGCTACTGAATGAAGCGTCTCGCCACAATGCCAGAAGCTCGGTGTTTTCAATGACGATTGCCACAGTTACTTTGATTGTGAATAGAACGGTTATACGCACGCAGATTTTTACTATTGTCAAGTTTAAAGTAAAAGTCTAAAAGAGTGAAAAGACACGCTAGCGGCGAGTGTTACCACAATTGTTCGATGATAGGAAAAACTACAAATTATAAAAATCGAGTCTATCCATTAATTTTAAAATATATAAAAGAGTTCGTAAAACACGTGTCTTTTGAGAATTTTAAGTCCGGATAAGCTAAAGCAAATGATCAACTGAGAAGAATATCGCGTTTTAAAATAATTTGCTAGTGCTTGGAATCAAGTATAGAAATACGGGCTGGAAAAGTTTGCAATCACAGTACCTACAACTCAAAAAAGTTATCCCGACACAAATTTGAATTCTGACAAAAAAATAAATAGCGCGTAACTAGTTTAATATTCATCTGTCCTGCTTCTTTAACAATTTGCCCCCTCTTGTAAAAACGCGAAGGTTTAAAAATCCTGTCTAGAACATCCATTTGTCCATGGGTAAAATCTCAAAAAAAGTAATCACTTTTTATATAATATCTCCCCTAATTTCTTTGGCTGATTCCTGGTACCCCGAAAGTTTTTCCTTCCTTCTTACACACCAGCCTCAAAGGATGCCGTGCCTAATTGTGATTGCCTATCAGGGATAATTATTATGTATCAGTGGCCATCCCACACCTCCGCGCTTGGTGA
This sequence comes from Leuctra nigra, assembly GCA_934045905.1. Lineage (NCBI taxonomy): Eukaryota > Metazoa > Arthropoda > Insecta > Plecoptera > Leuctridae > Leuctra > Leuctra nigra. The sequence continues at coordinate 32,245,554 of OW203761.1, read as the reverse complement.
AAATGACACAATTTAAGGGTTAAAGGACCTACCGCACCTCGCACTACAGTGCAACATTAGTCTCATAACCCGCACCTGAACTCATCACTTGAAACTCCCCACAGGCGGACACGATGATATTGTTGCACTATACGTAAAGATCCATCTTGGAGGGTCTAGACGTGGAAAATTTTAAAATTGTTTTAAAGAAATATAATCTAAGACTCGTTTCCGGTTGCACTGCGAAATGTGGGAAATAGCATGTCATTTCCGAGCCCCAAAAAGTGCTAAATTACGTTTGAAGAAATTGACGCCTTCTTTCTCAAATATTCATCCCAATTCTGCGTTCAATTCATCAAATAAACATCTGTAATAGAAAAACTATTTGCATTCTAGAGTAGCATTAAAAACAGTGGGTGCACTTTTAATGCCGAACCTTGGACCTAAGAAGCTTTAATATATCAAATTGGTGGCGTTTAATATTGTTTCGCATACATTTAGGAGGACCTACATCAGCGTTTTATATTTAGTGTTTCTTTACAAGGCCCACAATACTTCGTATTCACACACCTTAAAACTACTTCAATTTACTATTTTAACTCTAAATGTATTCGGACTGTTTAAAACATATTATACTTTTGCATAAAATAATCGTTTAACCTTTTGAGAAATTAGCCACCCAGAACTGATGACGAGGGATTCAGAAAAACATTTTCAGAACCCTAAGGGCGAAATAAAAATATGTACAAATTAATATCAGAGTCAAAATTGACAGTAATTGTCCTATTTGTCGTTTATTGAAAATTTAAATTTCGGAACAAGTACGGTAGATTGTAGCCTTCAGCATAATTTGCTCTCCTTCCAGATGCAGTTAAAATTTGCAGGTCTGTGGGACTTCCACTCGATTTAATGGTATGTGGCTTTATTACAACCAAGATCACAAAAAACAGTAAAAAATACAAAATGATCACCATGTTGTCTGAAAATTCATCCAAAATGCATCGATTCAACAACGCGTCGATTGTTGTCTCATTTATAATATACTAATTATTTATCGAATATTATTTTTTATTCATCACAAAATAAAGCACAGTACGTACGAATGTAGCAGATTCCCGGTAAATTATTTTTTACAATTCCTCCTGACTCTTCCCATCACGAATGTGCAGTCACCTACCTTCAAAAGCCTACATTATACTATGTCAATATGATTATGTTTTGACCAAATGACCCGCTGAGTTTGTGACGTTCTTCTCGTTTCATTAGGTGGATAATGATTGTAATATACCGGCGTTATGAACCGGCCACAATGGGTGGCCTATAGAATTAAAGTGTCATTAGCTTATTCTCTAATAGAATCTAAAGCAGTGACAATAGTTCGCATGTATCATCAGCATCACCATAACAAGCCATAACAAGCCATAACAAGCCATAACAAGCCATAACAAGCCATAACAAGCCATAACAAGCCATAACAAGCCATAACAAGTCCTTGCACAGTTAACAAGCGAATAAAAGTACAAATCTGTATTATATATCTGCAGTCGTTGGAGGAGAGGATATTTTTTTGTATATTAATTAAATAGGACTGTATACACAAATTACAATATTTACTTTTGATCTCTTGAAATAAAAGGGAAAGGTTATTATAAAAAGAGTGAAGACAGCTAAACAGATTTTTAAATGTATGTAGTTTGACTCACTTTTTATGCCGACTATGGATTGTTTCACAATAATTTAGGAAACTTCTGTGAATCATATTACGCAATTCAACAAGTGGCTTCGTATGAGGTAATCTATTTTTTTCAAATGGTATAATAATTATTGTCATTCAACCTCAAAAGGACGATAAACTCAACAAGTATAAAAAGTGATGCACACGTGGCAATATTTCTTCTATATTCTTGTACAAGAAAATCCGCACGCAGAAGTTCATTTTTCTGTGTGCTGTTTATGGTTCTATGAGCGAAATAAGTTCGGAAGACGATCCATCATTATCGGCGCCGTGAAGATCTAAAGTGTCTGGAGCAAGAAACGGCTGGGGGATTTGTTTTTCTCATAGGTTGCCGGAAGTTGTCGTACCTTCACATTGTTCTATCAAGTGGGCATCCTGTTTATAACATTTCATATTATTGATCTCATTTTACAGAACTTTTAAGGTTGTCATCGAAACCAATGAAAGTTGCGTTAAAATTATGAAAGTTAAACGGTGTGACAAGGTAGGTTAGAGCAGCGGAAATTGGCAAGATGAGATACTTCGGCAGTTGTCGGGTTTCTTCGTTCACTTCCGGCGTCGGAGAAACACGAGACGCTGGTCACGTGACCCGACGTGTGTTGACTCAACTTTGCTAATTGAACTAACATTCGATACACTCGAAGTTCCAAAATTACGTCGATTAGATTAAACTATTGTTCAACGGAGCAAGTTGGCTCAGACGGTAGCCCGCCGGACGTGTTCCGGAAGCCCAGTTCGATTCCCGCGAATGACCCTTCTGACTCATACACGAAATTACCTAGTTGTCGAGTCGTTTATAATATTAACCAAACTATTGTGTCCAACCAAAATGTTCAATCGAGATATTCATTCTTACATCCGTTGATTGTTTCTTTCAACGTTTATAGGGAAGACCTAAAATTATATAAAATTTAAATATATACAATAAAATTATGCTTATCTTTAAAGAAAGATTTTATAATTGAATACATGTGCTGGAAATCACATAGTCCATATTTTTATTAGGTATTTGACTATTTGACTTGAGAGAACAAAAATAGAGAATGATTTGACAATCAGTAGAATGTAGGATTAATGACACAACACCACAACACCACAATTTTACAATGACACGGAAAAAACCCACAAAATCGAAATTTTCAAGATTATAAATTCCTTGCGATAATTTCAAACAAAGGATTTGCCAAAATATAAGGAGTAAATGCAAAACAATTATAAGTGCAATTGAAACCGTTTCCAGGAAATGCAGTGTTCAAGTCGTGCATTGTTCTCTTCCATGATCGCTATTTATTCGAGATAAGTGGATGCGTGCAGTTTCTGTCAAGGTGTGCACCGACATTAATCCAAGGTGAATCTATTGCACAAGATACATTATCGTTCTTCTCATTGGCTGGAATCTAATCACACGAACATATAATTGGATCGAACAAGAGTTCGTGACATACGAAATGAACCAATAACAGAGCTCGCTGCTAAATTGATTCAATACGACTACAGGTGGCCAATAAATATATTGCCGTCTTTGCTCATGTGCAATATTTCACTCAGTGGAGAGGTGCACAAAACGCGATTCGAAAACAAAGAGGCAAGGAAAACGGCGACGCTTCTTTTATTTCAATATTTATCAAATAGATGATAACATTTAACAACAGTCAATGATTGAAACACTGAAACTATTAGTTCTTATGTGATTGCTGTGGACATAAGACTGTAAGTCCACTGACGATTTGCTACTTGATTACATCCATGATTGATTCTCTAATCGTTATCTTTTTAGCAGCGAAATCTATTGAAAGTTTGAATTAATCGCCTGAAATTCAACTTATCCTCAGGCCTGTAGTTGTGGATTTGCTTTGGATCTAAGCAAAAGGGCGCACAGTGAACACATATCATGTTGATTAGTGGGTGGCTCGTCAGGTGGGCGCAGGTGGGTTCGAACTACCCTCGCTCACTATTTCAAGTAGACCCTACTTGTAGACCCTGCCTCCATAAAGTTTTCACAGAAAATATGAAAACATGAAACTGTTGACAGTGAAAATATAAGAAAATGTTCAGATCTTTATAAACATTAATTTCGACTTGTGATGGCTGACATCGACGGTAGCATCGCGACGTCTACCGACTGTACCTCCTTCACCTCCCCTCTGTGCAGTCAGACATTTTACCTCACTCCTTAATTTTGTTTTAGGTAGTCCTTCCTATCTCCTATTGGTTATTCTTTGGCGGGCGAGTTCCGGCCCAATAGTTTCCTCGCTCGCCAACTGTCTCCAGATGGCTGAAGACCTCGGAAGACCGCCAAGAAGTGTGTTTGGCGCGTGGTCTCCCCCCACAACGCATCCCATCGCACAGGCGATAGAATAATTGTTGCAACACAATACGAATTGTAACAAAAGACAGACAGACGTCTTAACAAACATGAAAAGATTTCGGTTGTTCATTTGTTTGGTCCTGCCCGGTGGCAAGGTTAACTTATTAATTTGAAGACAGTTGTTATTAATTAAGCTTTTCTCTAGTGGACGTTTAGGTATTAGTCACTTACAATAAATGTGAGTGAGTGGAGAATGTAACTGTCTAGAATATATCACATGTTTGTCTTTTTAAAAGTTCAAATGTATCGATTAATCTATTTGCCGTTCTACCCAAAATGCACTTCGAACGATGATCCTTTGGCAACTCGCTTAGCATACGGATACAAAGTATTCGAGCGTTTCCCTATAGTAGTAACGCGTTGACAAGCGATTCATATGCGTTTGAAACAATATTCGTCTATCATTTTTTGAAACTTGATGCTCTATATATTAGACCTTGGAAAAGTTGGTTTTTGAATTTCTTTTTGACAAATATTTCAAAACATGCATAAAATGTTCGTAATGTCAAGAACTTTTGAAGTTATCGACAGATTAGTCTGAAAATTGTGGAAAACTCCTAAAATGTTGGTCCCAATGACCATACAAAATTTGTAGATGATTGACCAACGGTTTTAGTTTAAATTTTCAACAAATCACAGGATCTTGTCCAAAAACTATACATGTGACCGATCTTATGACATTAGTGTGCGTACTACATTTCAGATCGATTGGTTGAACTGTGTGATCTGGGCAGGGCATCAAAAGCACAAACATGCACAGAGCAACAGCCATAGAGTCCAGTTAATTCGCGAACCTGAATCTATCAATTCGTCAGTATTCACAGTCAGTTTATATTGAAAACAATTTTATATAACAATTATTTATTTCGAGATTCGGCAGGGTAGACTTAAGATCATTGAATCAGAAATCTACTAGGTTCGTTTAACTTGCATCTTTGATCATCCTCTGAATCCTCAGCCACTATTTTTCCTTCGACACCCTCCCCCATTTGAGTCTTTGCGTCTGTTTGTTTTTTGTTAATAACAAAACAACAAGTGGCCATGCGCCATATGTAGTTCTGTATTTACTTGTGCGTTTTCATAGGATATGAGAGGGGGTGATTACATTATAATTATTCTTGATTTAATTCCAGATTATAGCATGTACGAGATCAGGTGATGATCATGATTCCTTGGAAGTTCGGGGTAATGCGTATGATCGAGTTGGAGTGGGACGATTTGATTCATGCAGGAATATGTTGCACCTTAAGAGTGTTATATTTGTTCGTCGTATGCTACCTGTTAGGTAGACTCGACAAAACATAAAACGGTATTTGAAGTAATCGGATGGTCTGAAAACGATTTGATCGCAACAAAAGAAGATGTCTATGTTAACTCGTTAGCTCTGAGCCCTCATTTCACTGATGATAATAATATGGATCAATTTTTAAAGAACATCACTCTCAACCATTCAAATTTATTCACATAACGTTTTGCGGAGTGTACATCAATTTTTATAGTTACGTAGAGACTTCAAGCCTACTTTATAACTTTTTTCGTCCATACAAATTATGTTTCTGATCCATTGTTTCTTGTACTACAACTGAAAGCGTATTTTATGCTGGCTAAATGTAGAATGAATAATGATAAATGGCCAAGTATTTTTTTATTCCTGGCCATAAAATTCAAATGAAATATTGACCAAGGGCAAAGAGATTAAGACATTCAAACGTCAAAAGTTAAATCTTTCTATTTAATAAACTTTTCGTCAAAATATCGAGGGAGGTCCTATTAAATAAACTACCCTCTTAATCAAAATAACCTCTAATTTGTGTATACATATAATATTATATAAAAAAAGATTGCTTTGCTATTTGCATCAACCCAAATCAGGACAGGGGGTATTGTTTTTTTCACATTCTTCAACCCTTCTGTTTAGCATTCGCGGCTCGTTTGTTTGTCGTCCCTGACCCACGTTGGTTGTTGATGTTGATCATGTCAGCAGAGCCTCAAAGGAGATTCATTGACGGTGTAATTTGATTGGAGCCCGTCATGATTACGCATTTTATGAGCGATGCTGCGGAGGTCCTCACGCTGAGCAAGAAGCAAATATTTTATCCCAAGAGATTGTGAGAGACTGCGTTACTTTTTACTGACAGAATTAGGATCAGTCTTTCAATACTCTGCTAACTTTTAAACGGTTGATTAAAGGACTGGATTGTTATGGCAACAACCAATGACATTCCTAGAACGACTCTGTTGAGTTAATTACTTGTTTTAGCAAAGTATTGAAAAACTGGATCTTAATCAATATCACTAAATAATATTCTGCGAATTGTGTCCTATTAACTTTTGAAAACAACAAATATGTAAATATGAATTTAAAATGCAACCCAACCAACAACCCAACAACTCGCACATAAGTCCCAAGTTCTCGATCGCTGCTGGGAGCAAATATTTAACTTAGACTCAGCGATCGTTGTGAGTCCTGCGTGATTATGAAACCTATAATTAATTTTCACATATAGCACACAGAATACTATTTCCAAGGAATGTATTTTGTTCAGTAATTATCTTTAAATGCTCAGGCATTTGCGTGTGAAGAATTTTTTATCGGATATAAAAAACCATGTTTCCTTCAGACCAATCACGAGTTCCTAATTCCCTTCAGTTTGATTTACTTGAGCTGATCACTTTCTAGTTGCATTCTCTTGATGCACTTTCCTAGCAACTTGCAAACTAATTGAAATTGGTATACTGTGTAAGTACAACGGTGAACAAAGAGACGGGGTGTTTAACAGTAGAATGGGTAGTAGTAAGAAATGTGATTTCATTGTAAAAAAAGATTTTATAAATTTTTTTTGGAGACAAATCTGTCCAAAAATCAAAATAACATAAAAATGAAGGGATTCAAATTATACCTCCAAGCCACGATTACATAATATCGTAATTTTTCTGAAATCCATAAATCTGAATTAAACTAATCGCTATCTTGTTAGTTGTTACTAAATTATAATATCTCACCAAAAGTGCCTGAAGGTTTTAACACCTCGGCTTGTCAAAGAATGATTTATCCGACCACCCGACCAAAACGCGGCCCTCAGGGGGGCCCGGGCCCCTCTCAAGCGTGCCGATAACGTTCAGATTAGAATATTCATCGGTACTAACTACCAAGTCCCCTGGAGCTAACCCAACGCTAACAGTTGCGGGATCTGTAACCAGCATTAATTGAGCTATTGTTTTACATGCGGGACGGGCGGGTTGCCTATACTTCAGGATCATGTATTCTTCAAGACCCATGCCCTGGCTTTGTGCGCATTGGCATACTTGATCAACTATATTTACCCTGAGGCAAGTAAAATAAATTCTGCTGATTTTTCAGACTATTCGTATTCATGAAAATTCGAAGACATAGTCCGAAGCTTCAAAGAGATTCTCTGGCGTTTAGAAGTTGGTGGCCCACCCGGCTTGGTCAATACGACGTAGATGTTAAAAAATAAGAACTTAATAATAATAAATATCTTTATTTGTAGAGCGAAGTTAAGCCAGTGGCTTCTCTTCCACTTAACTCTTTTGTTAACATAAGTGGTACAGTGTCAAGTAAATATGTGAATAAAAGGAAAATTTTACAATGTATAATTCGACTGTGGATAAGTTATTGATTGACATTAAGGAACAAAAAACATATGGATAATTAGAGTAATAATAACAAAGACAATAGTAACAGATACTTGAAGGAACTGAAAACTTCATGATAAATTAAATTACAAGGTATGTATGTAATGTGATGTGCGTCCGCAGTAACATCTGGCTAGGTATTTATCTACAATATATTATTTATTAGCTCTATTTCTCTCCAGGAACATTTTTTTAAGAAGTGGTTTAAATAGCTTGTGCTGTACGCTGTGCATAGAGTTTGAGATCTCATTATAATATTTCACTGCATTAAATGAAAACGATCTTTGGAATAAATTAGTAGAGTGTGAATGTGAAGAGAGTTTATTTTTACCACGTGTGTTTACTGAATGAATGTCTTTTCTTTTAGTGAGTTTGCTATGGAGGTATTCTGGTTGTCCAGTTTCTAGGATTTTATTGACTAGGTTGCATATATGTAAATTACGTCTTTCCTGGAGTTTGAGCCAGCCAACTTCTGCATAATGGCAGGAAATATGATTTGGTCTCTTTAAGACAGGATCGTAGCGTCTAATGTTTAATGCGAAACGTAGGCAAGAATTTTGCGCAGTTTGGAGTCTTTTAGCGCTCACACTATCAAGACAGTTTCCATAGATAACGTCGCCGTAATCAAATTTTGAGATTATTAATGATTCAACCAGCAGGAATTTAACTTTTCGTGACAAAATATTTTTAAATTGGTACAAGTGTTTTAATTTGGAATAGCATGATTGCAGAAGGGTTGACGTATGCTTTTTAAAACGTAGGGTAGAGTCGAAGTGTAGACCCAAATTTCTTACATTTTCTACAATAGGTAACACCTTTTGATCCACCAGGATATCTGTGTTCTCATTTTGAATGAAATTAAGTCCACTGCGATTGCTAAAGTGGATTACCATAGACTTGGATGGATTTAAGTGCAAGGCATGTTTCTGTGAGGCAGACTCTATTAGCTTAAGGTCACTGTTGATTCTTTCCACTGCTGTAATCTTTTCTGATGGTTTATAAGAATAATATAGCTGAGTATCATCGGCAAAGCAATGTGCAGTACAGTGATTAACTAATGCGATGCCACATGTATAAATGGAATACAGCAAGGGAGAGAGTACTGAGCCCTGCGGCACACCTGTTTTGATTAATTTATAGTCGGAATGGTTAGGCCCTATGTTGACTTTCTGCAACCTGTTTGTGATAAAAGATTTGAAAAGCTCCAATGCCCTCTCGTTCAGTCCAAAGTAGTGCAATTTAGAAATGAGTAAAGTGTGGTTAAGGGTATCGAAGGCCTTGTAATAATCTAATAATACCATGGTCGTGATAAGTCCGTTGTCCGAGGCTCGTAGAATATCATCAGCTATATTTGCTAGTGCTGTTGTTGTGCTGAAATTTTTCCGAAAGCCAGATTGCCAAGCAGGTATGATTTTATTAGAATTGCAGTGTCTGTTTAGTTGTTCACAGATGGCTTTTTCAGCAAGTTTTGAGATAAGCGGGAGTACACTGATGGGTCGCAGATCCTTAAATTCAATAGGGTTGGTTACTTTTGGAAAAGGTTTAACAGTAGCTACTTTCCATATATTTGGGTAGTAGCCTTCATTTAGACAGCAATTAATTATATGAGTTAGATGAAATGAGATATTTCCAAGGCACATCCTTAGCATTAGTAGTGAAATCCCATCTTCCCCCGTCGCATTTGTCTTAATATCGCTCATGTACACATCTCTTTAACTGAAATTTCATGGAATGATAGCAGAGAATCCGATACTAATGGAGATCGATTAGACGAGTAAAACTGGATCAAGTCTTTGTCCGGAGTTGTTGCAACAATTGAACTGAGAAAGTAGTTGTTTACTTCATTGACATCGGATAGTTGTTTGGGTATCTCAATATTGTTACTTCCACTGTGAATATTAAGCTTTGACAGTTTTTTCCATACATCATTATACCTCGGATCGATTGCTTGGGTCTCTAAAAATGCTTTTTTCTCAGCACGTATTGCTGTAGTGACCGCATTACGCAGAGATTTGAAATACGTCCATTCGTCAGCATTCTTTGATTTTTTCCACTTCTGGTAGGCTTTGTCCCTACTTTTCATCATTTCCTTGAGGTTATACGTGAGCCAAGGTGCCTTCTTCTTTTTTACTCTAATAGTTTTAATAGGGGCATGTGTGTCAAAAAGTTGGATAATCATGCTATTGAGAGAGTTTATCTTGTCATCAATGTCATCTAATGAATATATGGTATCCCAGTGCGTGTTTAAAGCATCTGATTTAAATTTGTCTGTATCTATCATTTTTAGATCGCGTCGGGTTATGAGTCGTTGAGGACACCGCTCTTTTTCATATTTGAGCGTGCACGAAACTAAGTGGTGGTCGGAAATCCCACACATGGCTATAACTCCTATATTGGACAAAATTGAAGGGTTATTGGTTATTATGACATCCAGTAACGTGCTGCTGTCTTTCATAATACGTGTTGGCTCTTTGACTACTTGGTATAAGTTATGTGAAATTAGTAAGTCGTTTAAAAATGCTAAATCTGGAGATGAGTTGGTTTGGAGCATATCGATATTCAGATCTCCTAGGATTAAGATCTCATCATGAGATGGGCCCAGAACGCTTAGGGTTGAGTCTAGACTAGCCAGGGCTTCTTTATATTTTGCAGATGGAGGTTTATACACCACCCCTATTGCCACGCGTTTAGATCTAATTTTCACTTGCAACCATAATTCTTCCACTGTATCAGGCTGGCCTGTGTCAGTAGACGGATCACAGTCACACAGAGCACAATTTATATTATTGCGGACGTATGCACCTACCCCTCCACCACGTTTTAAACGATCTTTTCTCCACAGAGTAAAACCAGGTATGTCAATATACTTAGAGTCATAATCTGGGTTTAGCCATGTTTCGGTTAGACACATAATATCAATATTATTTGACTGAACGTATTCTTTAAGTTCATCATAACTTGGCAAGAGGGACCTTGTATTTAGATGGGCTATTTTCATGAAGTTTTTGTTCCTTAAAGTAGAGTAGTACATTATCGTTATGAAATTAAACCTAACTATAGCTTAAAAAGAATAATAAAGTAAGTAAATAATACTAAAACTATGGACTAAACAGGGGTGACAAGAACTGAAGTAATGTCTCACAAGATTAGTCGTGGTCAGTTGGAATTTCCACTTGGACTTGCATTTGCACAGGCTCACTGACAGGGGAAAGATTTGGATGCAATTCACTGAGCTTGTCCAGTTCTTCCTTACTTGTTATGTAGAGCTTACTTGCTGAGTCACCTTTGTCTCTCTTGATAACAATGTTTCTATCGTATGTCCACACATTACTCACACCGAATTTTTCTATGGCGGCGTTCAGCACTCCTAGCCTTGCAGCGGTGAGGTCTTCTCGTACAGTGATGAAGGTTCCCTTAAGATGACGTTTCTTGTTGAAGAATTGAGCTCTTTTCCGATAGGAGCAAAATTTGACTATTATCGGCCTCGGTTTCTCACCCCTTTGCTTGCCGACTCGATGGCTGCGGTCAATGTCGTAGTAGCTTAGTTGAGTTCCCATTCTGTCAGCCGTATCCAATACTAGGTCGTCTGTGATTTCACCTCTTGTCTCGGGTATACCGAAAATACGAACATTATTTCTGCGCTGGTATTGCTCCAAGTCGTCGATGTGCTTGGCGTCTTTTTTCTGCTTGGCAATAAATTCTTCAATTTTGTCACTATTTGCCTTAAGGGTATCGGCAATATTAGATGCAATTGTTGCCGTAACATTTGCAACAATTGAGCCTACGATAGCATTAAGGATGTCCTTGGATTTCAATGCGTCCTTAACACATTTTAGTAGTGTTTCAGATGAACTTAGTGCCGACTCTAACCCCACTTTTATTTGCACTTTTATTTCTTCCGTCAGACCTACCTCTGGTTGCTTTTTCACCATTGTAAGATGTTGTTAGACGAACTGGATGATTGACACAGAACTTATCACTAATCTTCCCTCAGCTTTGCACAAAAACACCTTCAATATTACTCTTAAAAAGCGGACAACCAACCTGAGCTATAGTCTCACGACGCCATCTTGCGAGCTAGCAATAACTTGAAAATAAAGGATAACTTTAGAACTCTACACATTTTTTAAGACTCGACGGTTGGACTGTCCGATTCCTGGGTTCAGACTCAGAGCACATCGAGTGTGGCCAGTATATGGATGGGTGACCTATCAAGTCTAGCTCGCTATTTATCGCCATGATTTGTGAAATAAAAATTTACACCGTCCTTTTGTTGGGCCGTTACAAGCCGTTTTACCCTCTCTTGACAGAAACTATCTTAGCATTTTCAGTCAAAATCAATCCAAAAGGCTGAAAAACGTAACTTTGTTAACTGTCTTACGCTGTGATATATTTGTACTTCAAATCCTTTATGGCAAAGAAAATGATATTGCATGAAAGCGATGATTTGTTACGTACAGAGCTGTCTTGTGAAACGAATAGAAAACAATTAAAAATATCTGATTTTCCAAAATAATTAAGAACTTTCCCATCCAGAATGTAATAAAATTGCTCCAATGAGAATGAGATATTGAGTGTAGATTTCCCATGAAGTCTGCGGCTGCAAGTAAAAGTTAGCTGCCGCACGAAACTCTCTTGAGCCAGAGCGGGATGTGTTGAGCTCAGACGCGGCTCGAGCGGGCAACATCCAATCATGCAATTAGTCGTGATCGAGGATGCGTGCGCGTGCGCAGTCACGCTGACACCTCGGTCACGATCACGTGGTGTGATCGCGATACACCGTCAGCATCGGCGTTGCCGTCCCGGCGTCTTCAACACTGCCATCATCATCAAGAGGACACAGTCTTGAGTCATTGGGTGACTTGTAATAAAACCATTCCTCGTGAAAATGGAATAGAATGCATACAAAAGGTTTTATTTCCCTTTTTTTTTTTACTTTTTAACTCGTTAAAAGTTCACTTTGTCACTTAAAGCTTTTTTGACTCTTAAGTGGACTTTTGCCAAAAAAACGCTGTAAAACGAAGAATGGAGCCTCTTTGTGTGTATCCTATTCCCTTTCTCTCGTAGAAGGGATATACTACTGAAGCTGGATTCACAAAAGTTTTTTTTGCCTTATTCCGGTATAACTTCATGCCGGAATTGCATTATATTATAACTCCCAATACCTATCCCAATTATGAAGACAGTATCATGTGAAAACCCCATATAATATCATTACAAATGTGGATTTGTAGAATTAGATTCATAAAGATATGCCGGCAAAAGATGGTAATTGTTAATATTCATATTAGCCTTTTCGGTCATAAAGCTGTGAATCCAGCCCCTGCTTTTAATGAGATTAGGAAATTGAGCTAATTAGAAACTGTCATCCATCTTGGATCATCTCGGCGAGGATCGAAACATTTATCTCGAAATGACGGCCGCACACAGTTTTACTACAAAATTCCAGTTTCTGTCTGATTTGCATTCTTATACTTAAGATGTGCAAACAAAAGTATAAGTTAACAAATTAATTTGATTTTCATTTCATATATCAGGTTTAAACTTGAACGACATAATTCAATTAAAATAAAATATTTTATAAAATTCCATTTCGCGTGCTCAACTTGTACCTACCTTGAAACGTCGGGCTGCATTCTGTTCTGATTGGTGCATTGTGTAAGTACCTCCTACATAAACGGTAATTCATTTATCTCGACCTCATAGGTCAGTTAGGTCAAGATATAATGAACCCTACAATTACCAAGTATTTGACGTTAGGTCTTCTTACTCTTTTTGCCTCGTGTTGTGGTAGTTTTCAAGTCGCCGGCCATCACTAATTAACTTGTCTGTCCACATAAAGCAGTGAGGAAGAAAAGGATCTATACACTCCTTGAGAAAAAGAAGGGAGAGAAAATAAATCGATTTGCATACCCAGACGTACTTGAAAGCAGGCATTTAAGTTGCACTGCATGCCCCAAATAACACATCTCGGGTAAAGATTCAGGAAAATAACTCGCACGATTATTTTCTAGACGGGGTGATTATTTTCTCGCGATCCCACACAAAATTTCTAGTTAATTATAACAGAAAAAAACGACTAGGGTATAAGATTCCGTTTAAATTATATAGCTACGCACAAAATCAGATAAGCCACGATTTACCTACATTCTTGTAATTTCCTAGCAGTTAAACTCTGCGTAGTTTTAACTGCGAGCATGTTTTGCTTCCATTCTGACTTTTAAAACGCCGTGGTTAGGGGGTGAAAATTACCCCTTTACAAATATTTAATCGGAGGTTGCACCCCACTAATTGGACTTCAGGTGTGAAATGGTGTGAAAGTATTTAATTTGAAGTAAATCACGAAGCAATCACAAGCTGCTCAAGTAACTATCTTCTGTGTGAAGAGTTTTTAAAAGTTCCAAAAGTTTTTAAAAGTTCCTCGGAACTTTAGGACACTTTTTCTGTTATTTTATACTGATTTTTTCCCCGACGCTACATGTTTTTATTATATTTGTACTTGTGGGCTTGCCCGTTACAAATAAAGGATTAATAATAATAATAATGTCACACTGTTTTTCCGATCGAGCTGAAAAATTATGATATGATTTGTTTTATAGTAAGTTAATTGATGTATAATATTGTGCATAATAAACATCATATTGAAATAGGATTAAAATATTATACTGGAAGGACTTCTGAAACCAATAGCTCAATAATGATTGAAACGTTTCTTCTTTCATATGTATAGGCAAGGTGGGGGTTTGTATTAGAAAATAGTACCATGTAGATACCTACTTGATTATTTTGGCAGCACAAAATTACTAAACTAACGCTGTACTAATTAACGTTCTACTCAATCAACGATTTTCTTAGTACATAATCTCAATTAAGAATTATCTAATCAGCTCTAGTATCTAAAGAATCATTTGTAGATGTCCAAATAACTCTTTTGGAAACAACAAAAACAAATAAATCATCTAGAAAATGAAAAAGCATGTAAATTTTTCTGAAACCATAACCACCATTATTGAGTAAATTTACATTTAAAGTTATGAATTTGGAATACTTTAAAGCACTTACTTATGTACACTTGGCCAAACAAAACTTGAACGTTCAATAAATCTGATAGGCTGATAAATGTAAGATCGCACCATCAGAAGTCAGTCTAAGCGATCTCATTGTCTCACTCTAGTAGGTGACCTCACATTTCAATGATAATAAGAAGCTTTGATTGGTTATGGGACATGACCAGCAGTCATTCAAATTTGGTCAACGTTCAAGTTTTGTTTGGCCGAGTGTACGTGTATATCTAAGATTATGCTATCTTAAAAATTAATTTGTTGAATTGAATTCTTTATAAACTATCTTTAACATTTGCTCAAAACATAAACACAACTCTGTCCTATTTACAATGATACAATGTCGTAGTCCAAACCTTTCATTAGTAATAAAATTGTGTTGTGATAAGATGTGTCCACAACAGGAAATAGTAACCGTGAAATGCCGCGAACCTTCAAGCGTGACGAAGACACTGATGAACTGTCAGTCAGTCTCCACAGCATCCCGACTCTGCAGACGAGACGAGAAGATTGCCGCCCGATACTTCGAAACTAATTAAACCAACCCTCGCAATCATCCACAGCTAACATTTACAAAGGTTCGAAAAGCCGTCTGGGTCAGATCGCTAATAATTATCTACATTTAGTCAATCAAAGCATGAAATCTCTCAAACCGAACCACTGAACAGGTTAAAAGCAAACTTTCTCCTATTGGGATATTCGGTTATTGGTAGTAGCACTGATATGCAATAGATATCTTAAGTGTATAACCATATAGTCTTGTCTCACCCCAAGCAAAAGGGTGCCATTATTGCTTCAATCTTGACAGGAGGGAATCCGCTATTAAAAGTACAAGGATAAAATTAGCAAAGGATTTTATCGTAAATGGCAAAAAAAAATCCTGACATATTTTAACCCTTAAAATGATTCCGAGATACCTTAGCTAGCAATAATTATTGGCATTAAGAGGATCTTGATTACAGATAAAATCTTATGATTGGCAAAGAGGTCCACCGCGATTTTAGTGTGCTTGAATAACTTTCAAATCATTCTGTTGAAAAGGTTGTCTTGTTCGTTGAAATTGCCACTGTCTCTCTATCCTCAATCTTAAATCCGTATTTTTAGTTGTGTTGAGAATATTTGTCTGAATAAACATTAAGGCTATGTTTTATTTTACTTCTCATTCTGAATGAAACTAGTCAATGAAATCAAAATAATCAAACAGTAAATTAACTTGTCCTACCAAATTGGACAAGTCGACAGATTCTTCTTGGACGTAAAATCATGATTATAAACTCGAATCAATTGGTCACTTGACTGCTATTCGATCAAATTGATTTTAACAGGTTGTTGATACACCTTAAGAAGGCATAGGTATAGCTAATATAATATGCACAAAGTAAAATGATTATACTGATCTATTATGCATACAGCAACTAGTTGTGGATTTAAGTAATTGTTTATATTGATAATAATGCAAAATACATCCCAAATAAAGATTGATTTGATCTTACAGATGACTACAAATAAGGTATCTAAAGACCTGTTACATATGTGGATTAATTCAAAAGTACACTGTTGCACTTGATTCCCTACGAGTACTAAACCTAATAGTTGGTGATTATTGTCCGGTTTTACAATAAATATGGAGATGTAAGTGAAGACGAATCACCTGGCGGAAACGGAAGCCCTCAGCCATCTCAATCGGATGATCGCAAGCTACGTTCCAATATCACAAACATTTCTACACATTTACACGCCACTGATCACCATCTATGCATTATGTATGTTATTATTTACTACGCAGAGTACAGAAGGAATGTCATGGTGGGCAAGTGTTGAGCATTGTAATATGTAAAACTATTCAGAATAATGTGTTGAGAGAGGTTTTGACCCACATTTTATATTTTGGTCTCGATTTTTGTTTAATTTCAGTTATCAGAAGTGAAAACTATACAATCTAGTGGAGCGGTCGCTCCACGCCAGCCAAGTCGTACGGCGCGCGCACACTCTCATATAAAGGCTGGAGCAAACCCACTTTTACTGTAAGCATCAAAGTGGCATTTTCGGCCTACTGGATCTTAAAATTGAGAAATCTCACATTGTTGCGAAATATCTTAATTTCGAGCTATGGCCCACCCTACAACATATACCAAATTTGGGAACAATAGTTTACGCCCTTTGCGCGCTAGAGGGCCGTGAAAACAGTGTTTTAGGGCGGTTTTCATAATAATAATCTTAGTAGTAGTAGGCTGGAGCTAAAATCCGGTAAACAGGCCACAGCCTAAACGGCTGAACCGATTGATCTCACATTTTTACCACGTGTGCACTTTTGGCGTCTGATTTAACCTTGTCCCCATGAATTTTTTGTGCCGCCATTTTGAAACCGGAAGTGACGTCATATCTCGTCAACGGTTGGACCGATCGGAACGAAATTTGCGCCAATCGTTTCAGACGGTCATCTATATGGATTATCAATATCAAAAGACTGAACATTATTTTAAATAAACCGGAAATGACGTCATGAAATTTGAAATACATCGATTTGCATTTCAGCAACAACTGTTGATCCGATTGTCTTGATATTTATGTAACGTTTGTACTTTTGATATTTCATTTGACTTGTTATAAAACCAACCGGAAGCCGCCATTTTGAAACCGGAAGTGACATCATGTCTCAAAAACGGCTAAACAGATTAGAACAAAACCAGCGCTAAACGATTTAGACGGTCAACTTTATGTAATCAGTAATATTTGATGATTCAAATATCGAAACCGGAAATGACGTCACACATTTTATGACCTATACCGGAAATGACGTCATAAATATGCTAAATGACGCTAAATTCACCACTTTATACTTTAAAACAGATATAAGTAAACGTACTTTGTAAATAATTATAAATTCAAGGTTGCAGTGTTCTCGGCGGCCATTTTTAAAACCGGAAGTGACGTCATATATCGTAAACGGTTGTACCGATTGCAACCTAAGTTTGGAAATGTGTTGGACTAATAATTATGAATTCAAGACGACATTATTTTCGGCCGCCATTGTTAAAACCGGAAGTGACGTCAAATATCGAAAATGGCTGTACCGATTGCAATCAAATTTTGGAAATGTGTTGTACTAATAATTATGAATTCAAGACGACATTATTTTCGGCCGCCATTGTTAAAACCGGAAGTGACGTCATATATCGAAAATGGCTGTACCGATTGCAACCAAATTTTGGAAATGTGTTGTACTAATAATTATGAATTCAAGACGACATTATTTTCGGCCGCCATTGTTAAAACCGGAAGTGACGTCATATATCAAAAACGGCTGTACCGATTGCAACCAAATTTTGGAAATGTGTAGGAGTAATAATTATGAATTCAAGACGACATTATTTTCGGCCGCCATTGCTAAAACCGGAAGTGACGTCATATATCGAAAACGGCTGGACCGATTGTAACGAAACTTAAAGCTATTCTTCTTGGATAATTATTTTAATCTTATATACCAAACGCAACTTTTCTAAGTATCCAAATCGGCATAGGCGTATTTTTTTAAAGAAATAAGTTCTTGCACGGATACAAGCTGTGCTACAAGCTGTATGAATAAACTAACAAAAGAAGTGATATCCCAGAAAAAAACACTCCGTGTAAAAAAGGCAGCCAAGTCTCTTTACTTTAAAAAAATTCAACACCGAAAAGGAGTGATATCAAAAAAGGAGCCAAGTCAATGACATTTCCAAATATTTAATCGTATCTTTGAAATAAAAGTATAAACACCGAGAAATACTTTACAAAAGGACTTGGCGCATCGTTTTTTTAAAGACATTTTTCTATTCATAAGCATGTGCCATTTATATACAACCGTCATTTTGAATGTTTAGAATAATAGGGAAACATCTTTCAATTAGGTACATATTATACATACCTTCTGTAAAATATTTTCTATATGAATATATACGCTATGAAACTTGTTGTCTATGCTTTCTATAAATATACACAATAGTTATCTTCGTAATATTGTTTCGTGGTGAATATAATTAAGTCTCATCATGCGTTATACCTTCACATCATGTAACAATTTCTATTAATACACATTTTATAAAAATACATTTCACAAAGAAGACAGTCATATTGAATTTCTATTAAAAAATTTAACTTTATACACTTGACACTTCAAAAATATATAATTGTGTTCCATTAGTTAGTAATTATTTGACAACGTTTCATGATTTCCTTCAGTCAAGATCAAATTATGAAAAGATACCAGTCTAATATCGCCATATTAACAGTACTGCAAGAATATGTATGAGCCCACTTCCAATTGATATGAAGGGATGTGTGTTGTGAAAAATATCCGACCGAACCGGGGCACGAACTTGGGACCTCTCACTTGCCGGGCGAGAGCTCTACCAACTGAGCTACCCGATCGGACGGGCGGACATTAGACACAACACACTGATGAGGATCCTGACTCCTGACTCCATGGAAGTTTTCCAAAGAAACCTACATTCTCACCACTTCCAATTGTTATGTAATTCTTTCACCCTTATATTACTTATATATTACAGCATAAAATCATGCTTCTATCGCCATTGACAAAACTATAAAATAGTCATTACTAAAAGTAGCTTGATTCATAGATTCTGGCTCTAATAGAAAGAGGAAAATGTACCTACTTGTAAATTTCTTTCCACTTTTAGGATAGAATGATGTCTTTAAAAAAACGATGCGCCAAGTCCTTTTGTAAAGTATTTCTCGGTGTTTATACTTTTATTTCAAAGATACGATTAAATATTTGGAAATGTCATTGACTTGGCTCCTTTTTTGATATCACTCCTTTTCGGTGTTGAATTTTTTTAAAGTAAAGAGACTTGGCTGCCTTTTTTACACGGAGTGTTTTTTTCTGTAATCATTTACACTAATTCGAATACAAAATTTGATTAATTGGTTTTAAAATGTAATTCAAAGAAATGTATTTAGGGTCAGTTTTGCAATCGTCTGATAAGTACCTACCTACCAGATAATGCATCGATATGAATAAACCTGAAGTTAGAATGCTTAGTGGATGTTGTTTACTAAGTTGCTTGGTGGAAGGCGGTATTTAATCGGGTGGTTGTAAAACTGACCTCAACAAACTTTTATTATAACACACAGCTGTACGAATACTTGAACCAAGTTCATATTAAATTAATTACAGTGCAGCATCATGGTTTAGCATCAACAATATAAAAGTTTAGCTTTGGATTCAGCTTTAGTGCTAAAAACTGAAATACAAATATGGAAGTAAAGATTTCCTGTTAACTTTAATCAGATATGAAATAGATTTACTCCTAATTCCAGCTTGATAAACTGCAAATCTACGCAACCTACTCTCCTAATCTATAGAATACCGTTAGAACAACCCCATAAATCCATTTGATAAAGCGATAGGATGATACAAAGTACATTTTAAACCCAGACGCTACTAATTTTTAGCGTAATTTGCGGGGTTGAAAATTTTTCCCGCCCCAAAAATCCTTTTAGGATCAAAATCTTTTCTGTGTAAATAACAAAGGGATATACACAATTGGTCCAGAAAAGTAGGTTAGTAGGAGTTCTTAAGAATGGAAACAATCAATTTAATTTTCCAAATACCTACTTTGTAAAAATCCACCCCCTAAAAATAATTCAATTTTAACAGGGGATTCATAGCTTGTACCCAGTGGCAAATTATAGGTTGCGAAAAGTGATTGTGATTAATTTCACAAACTCCGTCACGGGCGATGCATTGGGCGCCATTGGGTGTAATTAAGACGTGGAAACAATGAAGTTGTTGGCACAAGCCAATTGTCTGTTAGACTTATTTATGAATAAATCCATCATAGTAGAGATGTAGAAACTAATTAAGATGGTGAAAATGTTCTTGTGCGTTATTAATGATCGCAAGAAACGCCTCACAAACTCAAAAACAAACATTAGGGTTAGACAATATGGAAATATTTAAGTATAGGTAGCTATAGATAAGTTTTTTAGACTAAATCTATGACAAGATCATTAAATTGCGTCAATGATCAATTACTATCACTCATAAATCATCTTCAATATTAATAAATACGAAAACATTATGATGCGTCGACATATACGAAAAATTCTTCAAAATATATCCACAGTATGATTTTTGCTTCAATCTTGTATACTAAATTAAAATAGCATAGAGAAACCGAACAACCTTACTTTTTTGTTGAAGACAGTAGGTAACATTAATTTGTCATTATATTTGATGGAGGAGCCGAGATTTCGGTCCAGGGCATGAGATTGCGTAACAGTGTTCGGTGCGTGCTTGTGGGTAATACTCTCATTAGATGCGGACAATTACCAGTGGAACCCGCCATTTGTCATGACATGTCACCGGCCAGTGCCGCTCCCGCCTCTGCTAATGATGTCCAGACAGACTTGCTTTAAGAGAATTGAACATGTCTAATAACAACTGATACGTTTCAAATTATTATTGTTATAATATATTAATACTATATTAAACGTTTTTTAATTTTTTTTATAGTCATCCATTGGTGAAACCTGAACAGTTAACCGAAAATGTAAGACTATTCAATCGAATCGAAATGAACATTTATTAGCTATTTGTATATTCCTGTTATTTTCAATTAAATCAAATGGCACTGTAACAATCGGCCAAGGGCATTATAAAGACAAATCTATATTAATAAACATGGCTTTTTAATTTCTCTGAAAGTGCAAATTTAAGGCACACAATAAGATAAACAGATCAAAATGTGGTTGTGGCACAACTTCACTCTTAAGCTGCTTTATCTTTCCACCATTGACCGATTTACTTCAAACCCAACCTACTTTAAGAAACTTTTTGTTTCAACAAAATACCGAAACAGATTAAAACTTCCGATTTTTTGGTTGCATCTAAAAAGTTGTAAGCAAAGAATTAGTTTCTCACCTGACTCTGGGGATGTTTTTATTTGATTTTTCATCCTCACCGTGAAGTGATGTGAAGTTGTAGAAAGATGTTATCATTAATCATCATACACTTTGCATACACCAAATCAAGTAGAACAAATCATCAAGAGAATGAATGCTTTTTAAATTGGGTCACGAGACAATGATTATGCCGTTTTCACTGTTCTCTTCATTTTTATCGTAATGAATGATTAATAATTGATGATACCTACTTAATATTATTTTATTACATATTAATGATATTGTACGTACTTCAGTAGAATCAATTCTTTCACAAACTCCGTATAAATATATTCAAAATAAAATATATTTCTCCAATTTAGTTTGTGTTTTAACCACCGGTGTGGAGGAATTTCCAGAATACCGCCCCTGTTTCGATTACTGCAAAATTTTGGGCAGCTCCAAAATCCTTGCCAAGCGAACAAATCAATCAAGGGGACTACCAACGTAGTCTAGTATCGGATCTCAGTATAGCAATTAAGAGGTGATCAAGAAAAGCCTGCCAACCGATGATTTAGTAGTTCATTAATTAATATAACACCTCTCTAGGTTACCAGCCTCGGAGAAAGTGGGTTCTTATACTGACTAAATGCAGTGCCAAATCGCCATCTAAGGGTGCATGTAGTTGACCACGTGATCACACGTGTGCAGGTAACGTGGACAAGTGTCACCTGCTTGCGCGCGCACGCGAGGAAGTGACGTCACACGTTCCAATTACAAGACATGGCCACCATTAAGTCGGTAATTAGAAACCGAAGCTTGATGAACCTGCCCTTTTATTGTAGAATACATATTTAACGAGATATCGTAATTCTTCAGCTGTGTGATTATCGTCTTAAAGCTGGAGTGAATTTCATTAATGTGAATTAAAAACTAACGATGCTTATACTAGGTGCTGATCTGCTATCGATATTTTGGTCACCTTCATAATGTGGTCTAATTTAGAACATGAATAAATAACTACATAAATATTATTACCTATTGCTTAATTAAAATCCATCTTTGGTCAAGTCGACGACTGATATTATGGTGTAAACGATCACTTCCAATTGCTAGATACTTTAATTCCTTTTTAATACGTTATAATACTGTTTGATAAGCATAACTGAACAGTAATGCGATTGGATGATTTAAAGTTTACTCGTGACAAGGAAAACTCTCTGTGTAACGCGTTGATAAGCGAGCCTTCAATATGCCCGACTTCATTTGCGTGTGCAAGTTGCTGCTCAATAATATACCTTGGAAATTAGGAAACATTAGGGAAGACTATACATATTATGTCAAATATGCAGTGATATATTATTTCAATTTATTTTTGTAACGCATTGATAAAATACTACATTAGGTATGTTTGATTTTCATTGCGACTAAGTAAATTACCTTCAAGGAACTAGATAATACAAACTAGTAAATTTTTCACTCTCTGGAGTGAAAACAATCCAATCATTTGCAAGTGATCAAGGTGTGATGTATTGGCTTTATCCATCACACCTCGATTAATTTTGTTATCAAAATAAGCTTCATTGTCTTGCAAAATTTCAACTCGATCGGAACCAATTATCAGACAACACTCTTAAACCAACAATATAGAACATCTTTCAAGCACTACAATGCTCACAAGCCAAGAAGTTAGCAAAATCTAAGCTCGATCAGAGAAACCGTATGACCTGTAGTGGATCTACACAATAATAAATAGATAATGTTCCTAAAAGTGACAAATATGTTATTAGAAGACATATCTTCTAATATATAATCCTTTCAACATTGTTCAAACTGTATTAATTGTTCATTATCCCAATTTATTACACTAAAACTCCACTTATCTACCAAAACAAATCACTTGATGATTGAAATACGAACAACGTCAACTAAATTGTCCATAAAATATTCTGAACGTATAATATTAACTTACAATTTATTGTATTTGCATTTATACCGGAGACATTGTTGCTGATAAGACTTTGATAGTAAGATAAAGAAGGTATATATTATTTAAATGTATTTATTTGTAAATACCCTGGCCCACCTGCCCACGCAAGCAGCCGTCTAGGCGACTAAATGTGCAACTATCAGTCCTAAGAGGCATCGGAGTCGCATGTCCTGATGTAATTCGCTTCTTATCTCGTCCATTGATCGCAGCGGTGTGTAAAATGCAGCATTTAATATGTGTTTAATTTGTTTTAAAACTTTTAATCCAAAGGAGAGGAGAGTGAAATTGTAGCTCTGATGGTTAGCAGTTCAACACAAATATCAATAGGCAATATCAATACAATACATATCTATATCATTATCAATACAACATTTTATATTCCAGTTACTTTTTTATTTATAATATATTTAGGCCCGGTGTTTCAATACTCTGCTAAGGTTTCAATTATCTCGTAACAGTTAGTTAATGGTCATTCTAGGAATGTCATTGGTTGTTGCCATGGCAATACAGTCCTAATCAACAGTTTAAAGTTAGCAGAGTATTGAAAGACTGGCACTTAATCATATAAAAATAAAATTATACTAAAATAAAATAAATGTTGATGAATGATGTATTCTGAGTTTTCTATTATATTTTAGTGGAAGGTAGAGAGCCTAGAGTGGAAGGTAGGTAAGGATTGTACGACAAGAATTGCGATTTGTGACAAAGATCTCAACCAAATATTCCTCATTACTGATTCTCACTGGAAAATTTAATCAAACAACACTGCAGTTGTGCAGTTTATTTTCTAAAATAGATTTTCCCCTAATTTGACATCTATCTAAATTGTGCCAACCTCGTATAAAGGCTGAATCCTGCTTGTATTTTCTGGACAGAGAACAGAAGAAGATGCGCGTGTGGTCCGGTGGATGCTGTTCCTTTTCTCTTGTCTATCCGTTATGCCGCTAGTTTTACCATCAATACAAAACTGTCGCGTTTGAATGGCTTAAAATTAGCGAACAAACGCGGCTTTTCACTAAAGCTGGATTTGCAAACAATCCCAATGATATCATTGAAAATACTAAACCGGATTAAATTTTTCGCTAATTTAACTTCCAAAGGAATGGTTTCTTTTCTCCTTAGAGTTTTCTGAGCCCTAAGAATAACCGAGGCGGCGACCACCTACGCCAATTTTGTAATATTCTTGATAATAGAATTATTTCAACTAGTAGGTACCAAAGTAAGATTCTTATTTCCAGAAAGCAAAATTCAAATTGCACATTTTTCCGATTCCGATCGATGATGATTTCACAGATTTTAGCAAATACAATTCGAAAATGGAATAGACTTCTTCAGTTAACAACTAATAATGAAATGAAGGTAATAATGAAGGTAATTAAAACATGTTTTCAATTATAAATATACAGTTCTACCGACGATTTTACATCATCTTTCTCAAATAAAATCAGAGAATACGGCTCATAAACACGATAATCATTGAAAGAAACATTCGACAAAATTGTTCATCCCCATTCTTGCGGTTGCTGTGTTTATTACTTAACTTACCTTGGCTTGAGGGTAGCAACAGTCTCAACCGGCTACTCTGTGGTCATTGTTTGACAACAGCCGTCTCTGATTGTTCAATGGTCCACGTTGTCGCCAGCTTTGACCAGCGCAGCCGGTGGTCAATCATCGGTCATTAGACGCAGAAGGCGGACTTTTACCAAGTTTCAGTTGCACCAGAACACCGACAGAGCTAATTGAGCCATGAGACCGGACATGATCACCGGCTTCATGGAGGTATAATTAATGAGAGTAAATCAAAATAGATATTCGTCAAGGAAGACTTTGATTTTCTAAATCCTTGAAGATGTGCTTGTAAGTGTTCTCTTCCGTGCTAAGCACTAGTTTATATTCTTATTTTCTTCCGAGTATTAACTTCTTTGATTGCAATTAACAGTACGGAAGTAAAGTTAAAATATTTAACGACAACAATTAGTTATATCAAATATCTTCATTTAATCTCTTAATTTATCGTTGAATTAGTTTGAGATAATCAGCGTCGATCGTGTAAAAGTTGCAGTTGGAGTTTATGGAAGTAGTTGAATACTTTTATGGGGAATCGTAGGAGCGCAGTTCATGTGAATTCAAAAAAAAACGATATTTGAACGATTATAACGATTTTTGAAGATGATACATTTTTGTATTTGTACATCCTATATGACCAAACAGGATCAACAACTATTTACATGCCTAGGTACTCTTTTATTTAATTTATATTCAAAATAGTAATTGCGTACTACAAAATTCATTCAACTAATTCTGCTCCTCATTTGAAATGAAATTTGTGAGAGCTATGTGTGGAGTATCAATGTTGGACCGGATACGAAGTAATAAGTTAAGAAAGGAAGTTGGAGTGGAGCGATTGAAGCACACTATTGGAAGAGATAGATTAAGGTGGTTCCGAAAATTGAAGATGATGAAGGATACAAGATTGGCCAAAATAGAGTTTGAATGAAATGACAATATGAAAAGAAAAGTTGGTAGACTTCGTACAAGATGGTTTGAACAGATAAAACAAGACATTGTAGATCGTGGGGTAAGTTGGGAGAGTGTGAAGAACCAAGAACTGTGGAGAGAAAAGGAGAAATGGAATGAGTTAGTGGATAGAAAGGAAGTAGAGACGAAAGAAAGCAGTGCAGAAAAAGATGTGGATGAAATGGAAAATTGGAGAGAAGAGGTTGAGATGTGGACAGAAGAAGATGAAATGGATTTTGATGAAGAACAAGCAGAAGGAGAAGAGGAGGAAGAAGAAGAAATTGAATAAAGTAGATTAGATTTAGAATTAGAATATTGTATTATGGTAAAAAGTGTGACAGGCTTGGCCAGCCGGCATTATATTGTGTACTTATGTTTTGTGGCCTATATTTTTGTGAGCGATTTTTCCCACTCCAATTTAATTTGGAAGGGTGCATTTATGTATGCTCTGTGAAATAAAAAAAAAAAAAAAAATACAATTCCATCTCAAGTGGTCAGATGAACCTCCATCAATTTAAAACTTGTGAGAACAATCCGCTTGGATGACGCAGCATCCAATCAGGATCCATCTAGTGGCCACGTGACCTGTCGACGGTCACATTTATCCAAGCGTCGCTCCACTCTTCCACACTATCATTCAGCCTCCAAGTACTTGAAAATTGTCTTTATTTATTTATATCTAGAGAATTGTGTGAAGTCGTTATACCTATCTCAACAAGCGATGCATGGATAATGAGGGGTGGTTTTAAACGAAGGGTGATCGAGCCCCTCTCATTATTATTACATAACAAGGTAGTGTGAAGTGATATGCGAGAATGATCAGATAATATTTCATTTATTTTTGGGGTGACACAAGGCAAACTTTATTGTATTTCCTGTGGTTTACTATAATTTTCCCGTGTATCGATAAACTTATCTAAAATCCACTGAAGCATAAATTTGCTGTAGCAGAAGAAAAGTGTCGAAGTCCAAGTTCCTTGCTCTCATCGCCTTAAAAACAGATACTGAAAAAAACATAGTTTTAAAAATTTATACAAATTACCTACTTGCGATAAGAAGTCTCCACGTCTGTAATTGGTTAATCAGAGGTTATCTCAATTCTTTGTCATAAAACAGTAATTAATGTATGTCGATGGCATCTTTCCATTAGCGTGCTGAACTGTCATAAACTGCAACTATTATACCAGTCACATGATTACTGTACTAAGAATAAAATTTGTCGACATTTTATCTTACCTTATACATCTTTACAATGATCATTTCCTCAGAGAACCTTATATTGCATACCGTACATGATTGACAATATTATATTTCTTTGTGTGCATAATAATTTTGTTGGAATATTTGTTTACTCCTAGAAATCAGCGAACGTTTGATTTTTCGTTTTTATAAAGCAGTTCTAATAAATAACAAAATTAACTAACTTCGTCGTACAGTAATTCTATTTGTTTAAAATACATCGAAATGAGTAAACATGTACATTTTATTACATTTTAAAATATCTTGGTTGAATGTTTCCAATGTTTAATATTGTATCATTGAAACGAACTTGTTCTAAGCTGCTACCCACCTTGATCGGAGCGTCGCCCACCCCCGCATGACGACGACGGGAACGACGTGGGCGACGATGTGGATCGAACAAGGTGCTGCTTGGATTCGGCACCACGAGCACACCTGAGGGCCTCGAGTCAGGCCCGTGGGCCATTGTTTCGTCTTCGCACAACAGAAGGCGATGGCCGTCCAGGGCGCTCGCCCCCTTGTGCGGGGTCCTCGCTCGCCAACTGGAGGCGCAAGCTGTCGCAGTCGCGTGCCTCGTACAAGGCAGGTGAACAACTAATAGGCCACGCTTTCTTTATACGCTTCTTCATACTGACTTCCTTCCTTTCTTTCGACACTAGATATGCACGTGGGTGCAATTACAGGTGGGAGAGAGGGGCTGTGCCAGACAGTTTGTTGTTACTCATCAAAATTATCGTTTTGAATAACTCATCAGTTTCCCTTTTGTGAGTGAGAAGTCAGAAAATATGACAAACACATTTTAAATAGCAGACGATATTTCAGTCAAATATACCATGGTTGAGGGGCCAAGAACATAACTATTGAAGACGTCAACTTCAAGGCTTGATATTGGAAATTATTAATTAACCCAAGTGAAGAGTTTGCTCGACAAAATTCCATTTCTTAAGCCAACAATAACCACGTATACCACGCACTTTCAAACCGCATTGAATCCGCTTTGAGCCAAATCGGTTTGACTCAAATCGGTTTGAACATGGCCGTATATCACGCAAGCTCGAGATTCAAATAGGATTGAAATCAAATTTCCCGCCAGAAAGCACATAAAATCATTCTTACAGTTTTCTGTCCAAAGCTTTAATTATGTGGTTGCATTAAATGTTTTGTGTTAAAAACAATACTTCCTAGACGCTCAAAGTTGATCTCACATTAAATATATCTTTCATTTTAGACGATTTTATTTTCAAAAACGTGTAAAACAAAACAAATGACAATCAAGTAAATGACAGCTAATCACAGCCTGCTTGACGACGTTTCTGCGCGAGAACAAATGCGCGTGTGTCTTCAATGCGGATTGAATGCGAATGGAACTGTATATCACGTCATTTGGAATCGGTTTGAAACTTTCAGTTCGCTTTCAGAAGTGAATTGAATCGAATGCGAATTGAGTTAAATTCGATGTGTATATCACAGGTTAAAAGTCAAACCGATTTGGCTCAAAGCGGATTCAATGCGGTTTGAAAGTGCGTGGTATACGTGGTTAATAGCAAATGCGCGTAGTCTGAATACAATAACATTTGTCTGTGATAACTTTAATTGCAACTGAACGAAAATGTCCACTGTCCATTAACTGAAGAATAACAAATATTTTAAATTTTTGAGTATTTTTATTTTTGAGCGTCAAAATAAAGTGAGCTTCAAGATTTGGAAATTTGAATTTATAAACAGCGTTGAATATGATTAGGGGGTGTCAAGGTGTTTGATAATTTTACGTCTGATTTGAATGAATCGTCGGCGTCTGTAGTAAACTAAAGCGTAATAAGACTGATGTAATAAGGCTTGTATATTGTCGCTCGAGGAGGTACCTCGCGTGACACTAGCGCCGCCACGCAAACTTCCGCCCTCAGCCACCTAGTTAAGCAGTGGCAGGATATGGAACTACTGATACCACCACACGCTTTCGACTGAAATGTGCCGGTAAAGTTTCAAGTGGGGTGGTTAGTGAGTGAACAAGGGCCCCGAGGGAGACCCGCCTTCATGCATGGCATTCTCGCACTGCCGAACTCTTACCTAAACAACACATTCAAGATGAAGTTTGCGTGCTGTAACTAAGATCTAACATCCGTAAGATACGAGAGTACAATGTGTGTATAATCCGGTATCTACAACCACTTGTAGCAAACCATATACTTATAATGCATTCATGATATAAATGACATTACAGGCTATGAAGCGAGGAAATAATCGCAAACGAAGGATGGGCATTGGACCGGCAATCCAAAGATATGGGTTCGAATCCCATCAGGAGAAAAATAATTTTAAATCTGCAGTTGATATTTAACATTTTATAACCTAACCTGGATGTGATAAGAAAAACGATCTCCCAGCTAAAGGGTTGTCCTTTTGTTGACATAATTCACATGATGACAAATGTAGTTGTCTCAAGGTGTCTACTCCTGGTTCTAGCTTTATGATCAGGGTCCCGCTATCGGAGTCTTTCCTGACGCTTTGTCCTAGTGCTTATGAGCCTGATCAGGGTCCCACACGATAGTCCGAGTGTCTCATGAGCCTGATCAGGGTCCCACCCGCTAGTCCGACTGTCTCATGAGCCTGATCAGGGTCCTCATGAGCCTGATCAGGGTCCCACCCGCTAGTCCGAGTGTCTCCTGAGCCTGATCAGGGGCCTCCTGAGCCTGATCAGGGTCCCACCTGCTGGTCCGAGTGTCTCATGAGCCTGATCAGGGTCCCACCCGCTAGTCCGAGTGTCTCCTGAGCCTGATCAGGGGCCTCCTGAGCCTGATCAGGGTCCCACCTGCTGGTCCGAGTGTCTCATGAGCCTGATCAGGGGCCTCCTGAGCCGCACTGATCAGACGCCTGAGGCAGACCGACGGTTCCAGCCCCACATTAGACCGATACCAACTGACACGCGATGACGCCTAAAGCGTGCGCACTGGGGGGGAGGCCACATCAAATCTTGTGATTTCATGTAATAAAATTATAGTCCAATTAGACCTACTCCAATAAAGTCCTTCACGACCATGTCTTCAGTGGAAAACACGTTGTTAACTTAAAACTTAACATTATTTGTAATACCCTGAGGGAATTTGTTAGAGAAGGAAAGTTAAACGGCAGCACATCCTAAATTAGATGTAAATTGCTAATCTTTGCGTAGTTTTGTAGTTTAGTAACTTTCAATAGACTTGACAATTTTCTGTGTACTCTATGAGTTTATGTCTGATTGTTTGTTCTTCGCCAATTTGTATTGTGTCGATTGTTCTCCCCCCCCCCCCCCCGACCACACAACTAAGCCGCGCAGATCAGAGGGTAGGTCCATTACGCTTTGTAAGGCGTCCATTGTTACACTCCCTTCATTCTCTCCGCTGTTTCAGTCAATTCCTACAGAAAACGATGTTTTCAATAATAGTGGGGTTTCAAAATAATCACTTTGAAAAGTGTGCAAAACAAGATAGAGTCAACGGTCTCAATTGTAAAGATGAATTGGGCCACACCGCCATTGAAGCCGAAAAATTATTTTTCAGTGTCAAAAGACGTAATTTGCCAACGCCAATTTTATTGCGGGGTGTTTTGTCAAAGTTTAGTCACGCGATTATTGGGACTTGTGATTTATACGAAGTAACAAATCTGCAAGGGATGTACCGTTAGTGTGTGATTTGGTCACGCAATCTTCCCCTAATCGACTTCCGTTATTGTGATGCTAGGAACCAAAAGAGGCGATAATTATACAAATGAAAGGTATAAATAGAAGAGCGGAATAATAGTTTGAACGTTTTATTATCCGATGGATATTGAAGAGATCACGAGCTTCTTTTGTACACGTAAACAAAAGATTTGTGCAAAACAAAACAATTTGTGTATTCGTACACATATTAGTTCAACAATAAAAATAATATTTTATTTGCTTTGATAAATGTTGTTGTAATTTTTGTGGAGTGGCCATAATGTGTCAAAAAATAACGCTCATGCAAAACATGAATAGGTAATTAACATTGAGAAACTTTAATCAGAAAATCTCTACAGAGACACGAAATTGTTAATGAATTTATTTTTAGATATATTAGTATCATTAAAAATCGCAATTACTCCTTGTGAATGTATTTCCGTATTTCTGAGAATATATGTGCAATAAAATCTGGCATTGCAGCTAGTTTCTTGCATTGATAATCTTAATCGCTCAGAGCTCGTCGTGAACATCAATGTCTCATCAGTGAAGCTATCAATTAATCACAGTGAATTGAAGCTAATCGAGAGAAGACCGAGACATAACGGGAGAAGTGTTCAAACTTTCAGCGACGAGTACAATTTCTTATACCACTGATGCAAATGTAGAAAATGCATGCGTAACATATACAAATAATAAAAGTTCTACATAGAAATATGTGTTAACAAGTAAGAATGATTTTATGAATGTGTATTATATTTTATTATTTTATTGTTTTATTATTATTGCCTATCTTATAAAAATATAATTGTAATTATTTAATTAGACTGATTAATTAAATCAAAATTTACATCTGTAATCAAAATCACAATCAAAGTACCTATCTATAACATCTCAACAGTAATTAACAAGCTTTAAAAAAACATAGCAAGAGAATACTAAATTTTCTATGAAGGATCCAAATGTTGGCAAAAGATCATATACTAACGTAATTTTTAAAAATTCAAATTGTTTCTACTACACTTTTATTTGTTCAAAAACTGCTGTTACTTCTCTTTTCACAAAAATCCAGAAAATTGAGACAAACTGAAACATTCTTCATGATATACAGTGAAATTGACTTCGCGTCAAGGAATGTCCTCTCCCATGGTTTTGTATTATAACCAATAAATCAGAGACTTGAGCAGCGCCGTAACTTCATGCTCCATCACTATTGTAATCCCCCCCCCCCCACCCTCCCCCTGGCCGAGCCGATCAAGACAATCACATCTTTCCCACAGACGAGTCACTAAGCCAACTGCAATCTTGCATGGATTGATGACTAATTATAAGACGACTAAAAATCTATTTAATGTATAAAACCCAGGACAAAACATTAAAATATGGATGTTAATATATTGTGATGATCATTGTGATGAGTTCATCATCTATAGGCTTCCCAATCAAGTGGATACATTAAAAACCAAACATGGGTGAATACATTTTTATCACTATGAGTCTGACGAATGAGGTAAAATTGCTTATAATAATAATAAATATCTCCAAGTACAAACTTGATGATTAAATAAATTATACAAAAAATATTCACAACCGATCGGATTCAAAATCATTTTAATTAATGATTTAATTTTAGAAGCATATTGGGAACAATGGAAATCAGAGCTCGATATTAAATTTCATTTTTAAAATGATATCGAAGATGTCGAAGATCGCAGAACATACGTTACATTCTTTGAAGGGGTTATTTTAGCTGTAGGAAGGATTATTTATGGTTAAATTTCTTAAAAGACCACCGCGCATAATGATAAACTCCCGAAGACATAAATTTTCTAAAAAGTATAAATTGAAATATCTCCTATTTTACGACGTGCAGATGAGTTTGGGGGTAGGTCTTCCAATTTGCAGTTATGTTTAAACCAGGGTGGGCCTTCTCTACAGGTAACCACATCAAATAGCTCGTAATATCACACGCAAGCCTTTTTTGCCAACTCAAAAACGTATAAATTTAAACTTTAAGAAAGTTAACGGCGGTAAAAATATTATTTATTTTTGCTTGAGTGGGCGAAAACGATAAATTTCTTTTGTTGAATATAGATCGCAGAAACTACCCCTTTGAAACAGGGGTGTCGAAACAAAGGAAATAATTACTTTGGCTGCACTTGACTGACTACATTCAAATATTTGTTTGTAAACTAAAATAAAACACTGATTAAAATCGGTTTAGAACAAAATTTGAAGAAAATCATATTTGGAAAATCAGAATCTCAGATCTCAGGAAAAGTAAAACTCTTACAAATCATAACGAAGGTGTCCAATAATGATATCAAACCTGATACACTGACTACAATCACGACATTGGACATCCTTGATATGCAACAAGATAGGCACCCCAATCAGTGTAACCGATAGAGTTGTATCCCTGGATATATTGCGTCTACTATGTCTCTATGCGGTGTAACGGTACGGCTGGCGCAAAGGGGTTTTATGGTCTCAACTTGAACACTAATGATTATAACATATTTCTGTGTTTTATCTCAAGTCCTCCAGGTGCTTCATTCCATCCTCATGAAAACTTCACCCGACTCCACCCCCTCGGAACATTTTGCCGACCGTAGATAATAACTCACGGTCGCTCGGTAAGGTGTAAGTTTAACGACACAAGAATGTGACAATTAGTCCAGACAACGTTTCACTTTCACATTATATTTGTTGTCAATGTCATTTTAAAACCACATGAATGAAATATAATATGTTGAAAAATAATTGCTAAAGAAGAGTTATCATGGAGTTAATTGTATATAAAATAGATATTATGAAAATATTAATATTAAAATGTATGACGCAATATAAGTTTGGTATATTAATATCCGTTAATAATATAAATTATATTTATATTATAGTATAGGTACTATATAAAAATGCATACCTACCATTAATATTTACAAATCAATTTATTATTTGATTGTAGTCCCAGCTCCCAGCTCTCCCAGCTCTCCCAACTCTCCCAGCTGTAAGTTACAATAAATTGCCGAGAAATGAAAATTCTCTTCACACTGATTTTCATAACCAATTTTAATACCCATTGTGAAAAATTCCAACGTTTATTTGAAACTTATTTTGGCTCAACATGGATTTTGCTCTGATTAGTCAAGTTGGTGACAACCTGAATCGCCGGTATTGTATTTTGTTGCAGAAGATAGTAACTTAAACTTGGTTCAGTCTAAATTGAAGTTTGGATGTTGAAACTTAAGAAGATGATATCAGGTGTCAACTATACGGGCGATTACATCTCTGAGGTGATTGGGTAACTCGTTCCAATAATGTGGCCAACGCACTGTGAAACAAGACTGCCAAAATAAAACGCGATTGACACGATTAGTGAACATAGCTTTCAAAAGAAGTAAATTCAAAGTGATGCACGCTCTGAGAGGAAAATAATAGCTCGTTAATGATCTATGTCTAACTCTCTATGGTCTAACGGTCTAACTGGTGTAACTGTGCGTATTTTGTATTTACGAAATCAAGTCTATTCCAATGATTACACTTTTATTCTGAGTATTTTACTTTATTATCCTTCAGTTGTGTATCAAACTATACACCTCAAAGTTTTCGTATTTTGCTAATAGCTACAACTGACATCCCAACTATCTTCAAAATACTGCATTATTTGATGAAATACCGACAGTTTTGTGCAATTATTGTCCAAAAGAACATTTTTCAAATGTCACCGAGTATAGATATAGGAAATCTAGAGTTAGGTTATGATTTTGACTTGTGTCAACAACTTAGATAGAATAACTGTTCTTTAATCAATTGATCATAAAACTGGGTTTTGGTGACGCCTACCTTGGCTGCATTTTGTAAACTTCTACTGCCGACTGCTTGATCACAATGCATTCCAACTGCATAATTTTCTGTGAGAGTTTTTATTCTTTATTGCTGAATAAAAACTGTCGTTGGTGCTTTGTTGGTGTGATGCTAATAGGTAAATCTAGGAATGCTGTCTAAGAGCCTATTTCCTGAAGAATCAGATGTTTTAGTATACGTACGATAATTTAGATTCGATCGACTTTATGTACCTATTTAACTCATACAATCTTTCTTCTTCATAAATCAACATGAATGCGCATCTATAAATCGCTTTAGTGCCTAAATGAAAACTGAAGAAAACGTAGGTACTTGACGAGTCAATAAAGTGGTGTGAGCGTAAAATGTTATCAGAAACAGAATTATTACAATAACTTGCCCATAAATAATAGCATTGAGTGCATTTCTATACTTCAAAATTATTACTTGATCCTTGATCTAACATAACCAGATATACAAATCAAAACTTTGGACAAACATATTTTATAATATTTAAAAATATTTTTCACTTCATTGATATACATCTTTTATGCAGGAGGCGCAATATGGATAAGATGACAGGATATGGCTAGGAATTCTATTAAAATACATTTCTTTAAAATTTTTAATTTTTATTATTACAACCGATAATATTTCAAGCACTTACAAAAATACCGATTCCAATAAATAATCTTGCATTTCTCTATGAAACAATATAAACAATTTTTTGTAAATCTGTATGTAATAGGAGTGGAAATATAGTAATTTTAATTTATTTTATCTAACCATTCTATCAATTTAATAAACACATGTAAACTGAATAAGACAGAATTGCATAGATTTATCAATGTTCGATATAATTCATAACAATGTAATCGCTCTCAGGTTCTACAGTCTTTATTTCATAATAATACTATTTTGTAACTACTAATTACACACAAAAATAACGAGCATTCATCAAATATAACATATAATATCTGTAAATAAATCAATACCTGTACATTTTAGCTTGGTGAGATCTTTAAAGTGGCAGGATAAATTGCTGTCAATCGAACTATTAATTTCCGTCAAATATAAATAGATATTTTATTTTCGGTCACTTTCAAATAAAAACTATCCTAAACCAATAGTCAAGAGAACACTTTGCATACGTCTAATCAAATAACGAATTCAAATTCGATGTTCAATCCTGTCTGATCAATGAAATAAAATGGAATGTTTCGTAGAATTGTTTGTTGCACTCTGTTCACTGCAGCAGATCGTAGAGCGCTGTCATGTACGTCTGTGCCATCTGTAATGTCTCGTATTTTGACAGTTGTCTGTCATTGCCAAGCGAGGGAAGATGCTTCCGCAGATGATCAAACGCTTTATTCAAATTCTGCATTCTCCTTCTTTCTCTTGCATTCGCAGCTAGCCTCCTCTTCTTCATCACTACGGGGCTCACTAATTTCATATTCGCACGTCGTTTACTTCTCTTACAACCCTCCAGCACTTCAGTGTCTACACAATCATCCTCAAAATCAAGACTATCCAAACTTTCATCATCAAAATCATCATAATCGTCCTCTTTCGTCGGTTTCATTGTCCTTGTCGTCACTAAAACGCTCTTCCTGGTGGTCTTTACGTCGTTAGATGACGGATTAGCGTCGCGACGCTCATGCTTGACTCCCTGCTGCGGAGGCAACAAGGGCGTGTACTGCTTACCGGCGTCGAGGCGCTGTCTGACGGGGTCCATGATGTCGGAGGTTGGACTCGCCGAGCGATGGCTGTCTGGACTTGGAGTGTGACATCCGTCAGAGAGGCTGTCGAAGTGGCGGTGGTGATGGTACTGCATCTTGGAGTAGTTGGAGGTCGGTGACGACGGCGACGGATACATGTATGAGAGTGGCGACGACGACATGTACGCCGAACTCGTGAACGACGCCGACTCTGAGGGGTGGATGTACGTCTGCGGCGGCGACGGCGGGAGAATGGCAGACTCCGACGCCGACGTCATGTCAGCGTCTTTATTGCCACACAAGTAAATGTAGCGAAACATGTCAGTGGCAGCAGCCATCGAACTGATTGTCTTTAAAAATTATAAAAAACTATTTCACTGGAATTAATATATTTCTAATTACTATTCATACTCTAATATATAAAATAAAGCGCGACACAATTTGATGTAAACTTGACGAAATCACATGAATGGACGCACGTGTTGCGAGATGTTTCACGAGAGGACTTCGAGCGACGACGCGTTGCTGTCAGCGTTCACCACGGGTCTGAGCTCCCCACCAACCTGTTTGTTCATTTTATATCACGTTGGATCCTTCCCTCTACTAACCCATATGGACGTAGTTTTTTCAATCCTCGAGGGACTTCGTGAGAGCGCGCGTGCCTTCTGACCAATTGCAAGCCGTTGTCTAGGTCACGTGCTCCTCAAATCTCACGGCTGATTGGTGGTCCTCGCTCCGGAAGAAGAGAGGGGATGAACTTCCTATCCCCTGTACCCGATGTTGAACATTGTTATTGCTTATTGCTCTCTTTCTCTCTCCCTCGTAACCCTTTTCTAATGTAATTTTAGGAAGACTTGAACATGATTGGTGCAAAAACTAAGCGCCTCCAATGATGACTTTGCAGCCGAACATATGGATGAACTCTTTGTGGTTGAAAATGCACAAAGGTTTACTTGTTAATTTACTTGCAGATGATGTAGCAAAAAATGACAACAATAATAATAATTGACGGATAGGTCTGAATCAATTTGCAAACTAAATAATACTAATAACATACTCTTAAAACTCTGTAGGTAACACTTGCACTTACATATATATTTCAATTTAAATATCTGAATCCAAAACTATTTTACTAAATAGTAAAACTACGCGATTTAGCAATTGATTATTAAAACATTAAAAAAGACAACCCACATGCCCCAAAATAAAATGTGTTGTTCTAAATATCTATTTCTACGAGAATTTGTGTACTAAAATCACGGCTGCTCATCTCCACTAATTATTTGATAAAATGAAAAATAAAAATAAAAATTAGAATAAATGTTCAATATTTCAACCACTGTGTATTTTCATTGCTTCCAGCACCATAATGAGCTCCAAGTATTTATGAATATGATGAATTCCTCCCTCATCCATCATCATCTGAGATGTTTTAGCTACCACTCATCTTCATCTTCAATCTTCAACAGTGTCCTTGTCTAGCCCTTTCATCCAGTTCTTTCAGACTTCATGCTGCAATGGAGGCTTCTGGGCTCATCTTTTTTCGGCTGAGGAACCGCGTTACCATCTGGCACACGCCTTCATGTCAGTGGTTAGCTCGGGTGGGACAGACGGACACAACAGAAGGCACCAAAACGTAGTCGTGGCGAATGACCCGAGAAGGTGCAATAGCAATTAGATGCGATACTAAGACGGTGCGACAGCTAGAAGAGATGAAGAAAAGTGTGCGAAAGACATTTTTAAAACGCCCCCCGAAAGAACAGAAACTAGTGAATTAGTTAAAAAATATTGGTCTCCTTTTTAGAGCTTCAAACGTATTTAGGATGTAAACAGAGCAAAATTCCGTAAAATTCGAAAATGTGGAGGTAAGTAAATAGTTTCATTGACCATATTGAAGGCCGAAGAAAATAATAGAATTTGCTATAATGTTTCGATAGCTTTCGAAAAACTCTGATATTTTATCTAGCTCTCCGAAGTCTGTATGAATTGAAAATCAGTCTCTCATGTTTTTCTATTTCAGTTGCACGACACAATTTACAACTTAAATACTGAAGTGCACTTTCTGCAACTCGAAGTGTTGACGCAAGCATATTCGGGCATTTAAATCCGAACACGTGCTTCTGTGAAACTATTTAACTTACGCACGTAGGAGAGAAACCGGAGTTGTAATCATGGTCTGACATTATACGAGCGCGAGCCGCCATGCACTTCTGCATCTGGAGTCTGCATTTGGACCTGTGCGATGATTAATGTTGATGAAATCGTGTGAGAAACGGCGGGAGTTGTTCTGCTGCACTGGCGACGTTTTCATCATGCATCAACTTATTTACGATGCCACTTCACTTGCGGTTTGACGATTTGCATTGTTAAACTGCCTCCAGACTAGCGGGGAATAAGAATTATTGTTCTTGCAACTTATACAAGAGAGTCGCCAACACAATGTTTCGCTTTAGAGATCAATGGAGTGAGTATAGGAGTATACTTTTCATAATGTATAATAAAATTATCACAGAGGAATGCATGACATTTTAATAAAAGCTTGGCATATTTGTGAATTCATAAAGCTTGTGGCCATAGTTTGCGAAATGCTATAATGACGTTCAGAACACTTTCTAATACAATGACATCATTGAATGGATCATATTTAAAACTTTTGTTTCTCCCACATGTTCCCTGTTTTTAGCTTCTTCCACAAAATCAGTTAAAACGCCACTGTAAGTAGGTAACATAGACCATCGCATTATCTCTCCATAAGTCTTTTTGTTACAATACATAAAAGGCATCAATTTTCAAACAATGCAACAATACAATGATTATGTTTTAATAAGAAATTGTGTGGATATTTTCCAAGGAGGGAACCGAATTGTCGTACACAATAGGAAAAACAAAAGTCTGCACGTGATTTTCAGATAAGTGACGTTTTTGTTCCAAAAATGAAAACACAAGAAAGCATGCCGCAAAAACCGCAATAAGTACAATCCGGAACAAAACGATAGTCCACCCCTAAAAGATCGCC
This sequence comes from Leuctra nigra, assembly GCA_934045905.1. Taxonomy (NCBI): domain Eukaryota; kingdom Metazoa; phylum Arthropoda; class Insecta; order Plecoptera; family Leuctridae; genus Leuctra; species Leuctra nigra. The sequence goes on along the minus strand of OW203761.1, from coordinate 32,205,867 downwards.
CCGTAATGATTGGGTGACTTTCCAATGTGTGCAGGTAAGCATTGTTGTTGCTTTGATTTGTTACGCGACCCTTCCAGCGTCTGCTACTTCAACAAGGTGATGCCTCGTCAAATTTCATGCTAAATTAATTATCTACAGCTCTACTCAAAGTCTCATGCCTTCTTCGTCTCATCATCAATCGAGTCCAACATCATCAACACTACACACTCACACACACACACACACACACACACAGGTTGCATAAGGCGCTTCGAATGTTCCCCTACTACTTCATATGCAGAAGTGAACTGCTCAATGGCCCGTGATTCACCCTATAATTTGCTATTTTCCTAATGATACTCGAGAAACATAAGATGTTGTATTGCTAACACAAATTTAAAACAAAGATTCACATTATTGTTATTGAAGTAAAAATTTAATTGAATATCTTGAGTTCTTGTTATGTTCAAAATGGACGTATAAACATTTTAATATTCTAAGCATAATTATAATTATGTTTTGCATATTCATATATGCAATTTAAAATATGTGTGTGTCTAACTTATTAAAAGCTCTAATTAAACGGTTGAATAAAAGTAGCACGTAGTCAGGTCTAAAATATGCGCCTTTCCTTGACAATACATCTGGAACTTAAACTTTAATTAATAACCCCTTCATAACTAGATTATAACCAACCGAGAATAATATTGACTGTGTTATATAAACTAAAGAAACCAGTAACTTCACTTTGGCACTATAGTATGAGTATCATGAAAGTGAGCAAGTAGCAACGAGCAAGAGTTGCGGAGACTTGAATGCGCGGGAAGGAACTGAACACGTCTACAAACTTTTACGACTTTAGTTAATTTTATGTAAAAAGTGCATTAAAGTGCTTACTCCCTCGCAGATTAGCATCAATGTGGATGAGTGAGAACTGAGGAAGAGAAAATCGTGTAGATATTTTATATTTTACAGTAAGAGATCGTTGATCAGAGTCATGCATTATTAAGATTACAATTGCAATGATTACCCCAGCTTTTCATCGTCGCGCATAAAAAAGTCCGGTTTTGAATTTTTCGACATACTGCGGTTTCAATTTCGTAAAAACTGGTTGGCGTGCATATCGCTCAGCGACCGAGCTATTAATTTGAAGTCATTAGAGATTCGACCATCGCAAAAACCACGGCTACACGATCCTAAATGTGTGGCATGTCAAATACTTCCAGTGAGCAGTTTCATTTAGGCATAATTAATATAGGTGAAAAGATTGCTAGACACACATTAGTACCATCCATTAGATGCATTATAGTATACAATATATAACACAGACACGATGCAAGGATACCAATTTGTCTGCAAGTAAAATGATAGTCAATAGTTCAATGCTGGCATTGAAATTGACTATCTTTCGGCATTTCATTTAAATGGTTGTTGAGCGAGCGAAGCGAGCGTCTCCTTTTGGCTCATTTGGCACGGACCTCTGTTTTTTTGTTTTTTTGTTTTTTTGTTTTTGTTTTTTTCTGTTACTGACGATATACAGGTCAGAGTTTTTCTTCGATCGAGCTGAAATTTTGCACACGTGTTTGGACATTCTCTGGACGTTGCAGACCCTAATTTTTTTGAAATTTACTGATTGGTTAAAATTTAAATAAACATCTCCTGATAGGTTGAAAAGTGAAAATGGTCTTCGACAAATCTAATCAAACTCATATTTTGGCTATACATGTCTAGAGTTTTTCCTCGATCGAGCTGAAATTTTGCACACATGTAGAGACAAACTTTTCTGTTTGCAGACCCCAAATTTTTTTGAAATCCATTCATTGGTTAAAATTTAAATAAATATCTCCTGATAGGCTGAAAAATTAAAACGGTCTTCGATAATTCTGATCAAACTCATATTTTGCGCATGATCATTAAGACCAATATTGTCTCTTATTTTACAAAATTTCATCCCAATCAGTTAAGAACGTATGAACGTATTGACATTTTTAATATCTGTCAGTTAATGAAGTATCGAAATGAATGTTTTCCAGTGCCAATTGAATTGATTCTGATTTGCTTTATGAACCAGGTGCTTAGATGCTATTTTAAAGTTTCGATGAAAAGCATATACCTACTTTTAAGTTGATATCATAATCAATTCAATTTGGATGTATATATTTCTATGCGTTGTGTACGCATTTCCGGTTCGAGAATTTGCACGTACCCGTGCTCGCTCAACAACGCGTTACACTGAGCGTTTTCCTAGTTTATATTTGTTCAAGAAAATAGAGCTGGAATATCTTTGAAAATCTAGCAATATGTGTCTATAACACATATAATATAATTAACTCTATAATTCTAGCAATACGTTTTTGTTTTGTGTCATTTTATTCAGAAATAAGCACTTTTCATTCTCAAAGTTCAATATATAGTCACTCATGAGTGACCATAAAGCTCACTGATGGGACATCACCTCAATACATGAAGAGTTATATGATGTACGGGGTAATGTAATTATGAAGATAGGTATATATACATTTACAAATTATTTGAATAGGCTGTTGATTCGCACATTTAATTAAATTGAGATCGCTAAATGTAACATTTTTTAAATTATTTTTATAATAGTTGAGAAATGTTTTAGTATACTTGGGAAGTATGGTATTGACGCACCCTTTGGTATTGTTATAAATTAAGTAAGTATCCTTGCATCGTGACTTGGGTGTTAAAATTACAAGCTTGAGAAAAGTCTGGTTTACTTTTTGTATAATAATTCAGATCCCCTGATTATTCGAGTCCGCCCATTACGTAACATCCGAGGCCCCCGAATAAGAGCGTCGTAATGTGCGAGCATGCGACCAAGGTACCTACTTAGTGTCTAGTTGCAAGTGTTTTTACCACCTCCTCTCCCTGCGCGAGACAGTCTGCGCGGCGAGAGCTGCGCGATGGACGTGACAGGGTGGTCTACTCCTGTTTCAAAAACTGCATATAAGAGAGGCGAGAATTAGGCTGTTTTAAGCTACTTTTGTTCCTCGGGCTCAAACTAGAAAAACCACAGTTACTTATATTAATAATCAAGACCGGTAAGATTGAATTTCAGAGGAAATTAGTGAACACTCTAAAACTGAAATAAAACAAGTACCTGATGCATTATTATATCTAATTTGCAAAAGAAAACGTCAATCAGGATTCAGGATATACAAATGAAAAAGAGCGAGTGAAAAAACATTTCATATTTCATTGTGTTATTTTAACATTTGTATAAATGTGTGTATTAGTTGTGTCCGTGTGAACCTAATAGGTATATTTTGTTATACGAAAACAACAGATATAGATATACAATACAATCACACGAAATGATTTCAAGCCACATCTTTTGATCAAATCCCCACTCAATGAACATTTCAAACCGATGGTCCCTTTTTGCGAAATAAAACAAGCAGAAAGAAAGAGAGATTTGACTGAAAATCCTAGAAATGCCTATGTGGCTTGGAGTGGTAGCACATTCTTCTGCGGTTCAGAGATATACTAACAAACTCTCCCTCCCCCTATCCCTACCCCTCCCACACGCCAAACCACCACGCATTATTGTAGCCTTGTGAGGTCAAACAAACCAAACTCCAATATTGGCGGCTTAGTAAAAAGACGATCCTAGATCTCAGGGTGCCAGTTGCAAGAAACCACAGGCACCCCGCTGTTCGCCGGCCAACAACCCCTACGAAATACTCAAATCATCCTGCCTTGCCAAAATCTTACAAATACTAATTGAACTTTCATTTTTTCTTCATGTTAAATATGATCACATACCTACAAGTATAATATTTGGGAGCTAAACCAATGAGTCTTTGAAAAGTGAAAACTACGTTTAGGTAGATGGTAAAAATCACTATTTGAACAAATGTTCAATAATGAAACCAGCTCATAATTTTTCGCTAAATTAACATGTTAAATTGTTAATTAAAGAAGCCAACAATTGATGTTTATGCTGCCTATTCACATCATTGAATGCAAAAGTATGAGATAAAAAATGCATAGGATCTTTTTTTTAAAAATTGCAAACTTTTTTCTGAAAAGGTAATTAAATGTAGTTTGAAATTTGACAACAATATGGCACGGACCGGACATGATGTATTAATCTATCATTATCTGGTGCAACAGGAGTGTTTAGAAATGCAGTGTCATGAAAAAGCCGGGCCCAGACGTGCGGTCAATGTCAGCGGGTGCATTAGGACATAAACACCAAGCTCCAGGCAGTTCACACGTAGTTGCAAGAGATTTAGCTCTTAATGACCGACTGGCCATTTACAAGAAGCTTTACTCACTTATTACATGCGTGATGGCAGTTACTGGGAAAGCCACTGCACCGAATTGGAATTAATTTAGGAATCATGTTATATTTGAACAACAGTAAGAATAGCAAAAGTACTTCGAACTTACCTATTTGGAAAATATTTACAGCTGCAAAGAAATTTACATTTTTGGCACAATAAATACCCAGAGATTTATTTTAGTACTTCTAACCTAGACGACCTAGTTTGAATAGGTGTTAATGCATTTTTCTTACCTACCACTTTTTTAATGTTGCTCTCCAGGCCATCAATTTTTATCTAAAAGCGATACCTTTTTACATCGTCTTTTAGTTTCCATTCAATAAAATCACACACTCTTCACCCCACAGAAACGATTGTAAAACCCTTAAACCCCGTGATATGAATCTATCAAACACTTTCTTTATCACCATTCAAGATGAAAATTGACAAAATAATTCTTTCGCATTATGATGTTACACCTGTGAGGTCTACAGTAGGACAATTAATAACAGAATATGACGTATCAATTAAACTAAGAAATGGTTCTCAGCAGTCATCTTTGTAAAGAGATCATCATCACCTCTTTCAAACAATAATCACTCGATGATACATTTTTAATTAAAGAAACTATCAGAGTCATCATTTCAAAACAATTTTTTTTTGACATTTGCAAAAAAACGACAGGCTTGAAAAATGAACGTCAAATTATATGATTGAGCTCCTATACAGGTTCCTACAACAAAGCGAAAATAATCCAACACTATTACTTTGTAATAAAAGTAGTCATTAATATGTCGCTTCAACAATTAAACACGCCCACGAGCCAAAAATAACAGGAGCCATCAGTTTCTTCCATTGTAATCGTAGTCATTCCAAATACAGATTCTTTATATTCGTTACGTTGTATTACAATAATATATGTAAAGAACCAAACAATAGATAAAAGAATGCATTCTCTAGCTATAAGTAGACAAAGACGTCATAAAAAGCGAAAGGGTTGTAATTATTAACGACATTAATGTGGCTATAAGTGAATGTTCCCGAATCCACCCCTCTCGTTTATCAGGTGTGTCACGTGGTCTGTATTATATTCCCATTAAGAGCATCGCTTCACAGACGTTTCAACCCCCGACAGAAGGGGTGAATATGAGAACAGACTCATCATGAAATCTAGGTCACTGAGGATCAGAACTAGGACAAGAAAACAGGTATTCTGGAGACAAAGACTTACGAAGATGTTTTACAAATTAACCCTTCATAATTTGGACAGCGCATTGTATAATATTATAATGAGTGTGTGTATGTTTTCTAAATCATGCAGTAAAATTGCGGTGTTTTTGGATGATTGTCGGTTGGCTATGCACGTCATTTTGTTAATTGCAACGATTAGAACAAAACAATTCACAACATTCTTGGCGGCATGCTGGAAAGTATAAGTACTTTAAGTCTAACGCTGTAATTTAAAAAAATACAGATAATGTGATGCCAATTTGATTTTAATAAATGTACGAGTTTATAACTGAACTAATAATTGTATCATTTTACTCATGTGAATGAATGGGTCTATGGTGGGTGTTGACTTGTTTCGAGGCAAGTTCATTTTGTTTTGGATATGAACATATTTAAAACTAATATTTTAAACAATAGCTTTGAATAATTGCAAGTGAAGGTACTTACAATCCCTTCTCCTCGGTCAGATCACGTATTTGCATAATATTAATCTTGGTTGTACATAAGCTGGTGGACATGTGTAGCATCGCACAGAAGTCGAGCCAGCAAGTTGTCAGGATGATAAACGACAGCGTGAACATGAGTGCAAGTCAGAGGATCTGAGACCTACCAGGAACCGAACTCACGGACTACAAGATTACGATCCTTGTTAAATCAAGCATCAACTTTCACAGCTCGATCCCAACTAAATGCCATGACAGAAGTAACAAGAAGTCCAACTCTTTGCTTGCCATTCTTATGTATGTACATGAAAATAGCTCACAATGGTTTACACTCGAAAATTATTCTGTGATATTTTAATTGTTATAAAACAGTAATTTTCTGAAACTTAGCTCGGAACAGATTATTAGACGTTTGGTTAAAATTATAGCTCATTTTGTTCCCATAAACTGTTAAGTGATCATCAGTTTGTAAGACAAAACTTGAGACTGGAAATGTCACGCACCTGAGCCCCATTAGTAGCAGAGAGAACACTTTTCATTAACAAAGACTAATTTTATGAAAATTAATTATATGGAAGAGACACACACGATATTACCAAAACACACCGTAACTTAATTTTATAAAATTATTTGGGAGATAAAAGTTGTATACAAAGACAACTGAGATTATAAATATAATTAATTACATATAATTCTACGTCTAATCTAACACAAAAATAGTAAAGCATTGAGCGGGAAGAAATGACACGTATTATTACCTGTTTAACAGTTCAATTCAGAACACATGTTACAGTTTAAACATAATTTTAACTAACCTTCGAAATTATAATCTAACTAAATAATGCGCATACCTCTACATTAGAAAATATCAATTATAGATGGAATGGAATACAAGAGACGTATTATCTAATATACCTTTTATTTGCATTGATATAATTTACATTGATGTCCGGATAGCTTGTATGTATGTACCTATGTAAGTACGTGATGTACTTGGTCAAAGTAAAAACGGTATTTGAAAGAAACGGACTGGCTGAGATTTGAGGGTCCATGTCGTTTGCACACGCACATTCAATTTATATATTTTTATATATTTGCTATCGGTTGTGCTTTGTTTTTGCCGGATTGTCCCGTCAAGTAAAACGTTTGTGCTGCTCTCAAAACCCATTTTTTAAAAGAGTGAGACCAGGTGTGCCAACAGTTGAACACATAGTAGCACACCCACTCTGACATTCGGAATTTGTATTTTTGATGCAGATAGAACTTTGCTTGTGCCCGTCTGTACCAGCAGCGAATCCGTTTCGTTCAAATACCATTTTTACTTTCCCTAAGTGTACGTACAGACAGGAACACTAAGTAATCATCGTCGGGAAAAAAACCGGAAAGAGATACGTAACTTTTTCTTATAATATTTTAATAGCATTTTTTGTATTTTAATTAATTATACATTAATGGGAAAATTAAGTTCCTATTTACAACAAATATACCACGATCTGTTGGAAAACGGAATAGTCTTGTATAAGCGCGCTTTTCATTGCACATCGGCTGGCAGTCTTGGAGGATGCAATGGATGACGAAGATCAGATCGATCTGGCGGATGCTGGTCAAACTCTCTCGTCTCCAGCATCCCTTTCTCCGCAATGTTCCACAGAGCCGGCTTCTCTCGCTTGAAATCTTGATACCACTTGACCACCAGAGGGTAGGACGACATGGGGAAGTCGATGGCCTCCAGACACGTTGTGGCAGTGAACAGAGGGTAGTCGGCGATGGTGACGACCTCGCTGGCGACAAACTTAGTTCCTCCACGTTCTAGGTACGTGTTGAAGACACCCAGTGCCATGTTTAACTTCTTCAAGCCTTCAGGAGTGCGCTTGTAAGCGTAGCTGAAGAAAATTGGGTTCAACTGGAGATGGAAATTAAAGATTAGCACATTTGTCATTCTTAGAAAAATTGTAGAAATTAAGATAGACTTAATATAATGTATTTTTTAAATTTTAAATTTCTGCGTTCATTTAAATTAAATTAGATGCATAGTGTCGGATTAATGTCTGGCAATTACGGGTCTATATTCACAATTTTGTTAGTTTTATTGACAAAATTTTTTGCAATGGGACTAAGACCTGAAGATAATAAGATAGAAAGAGAAAGGAGATCATGAAATGAATGAGGTTCTACATTCTTCAGGATATCTATATCATCGTAAAGATTTGATACTGAAATACCAGATACGAGTAATTTACCACATATTCCAGGATGTACTTGTAGTAGGTGGAGATGTTGAAGAGCAGTCTGTGATTGACCACTGCTCTCTGGCGGGGATCGCGTGGATACAAAGACTCATTCTTAGAGTACTTGTCGGCGATGTACTGCAGAATAGCCACACTGGAGGACAACAATATTATTACAGTCTCAGGGATGTACTGCAGAATAGCTACACTGGAATGACAGATCGATTATGAAAAATTATGAATTAGATATAAGTAGGTGTTGTTTTATGAAAATTTACATTTTATTTCTTTTAAAACAAGAGAGATTAGCAACTGAACATTTTATCATCGTGCTCTAATGTTTGATTTGCTTAGAAAATCTCAGGTAAATTTGGTCTGCAAGGGTTATAGAAGACATGATGTTACATGCATACTTGAGCGAAATTAAAACAATGAATAAAGAAGTCCCAAGCTAAAACTATATTATTTTAAAATTTAGTTTTTATTTAATACCGTTGACTTACCTCTCACCGAGCAGAAATCCGTTGTCGTTCAAACATGGCACCTCTCTCTGAGGGTTTATCTACAGAAATCACGATGTTTTATTACTTACAACAAGTGCATTTGACATAAGCAAAGTGAAGTAAATGCCTTAGTGAATCATTTACAATAGCAATAATTTTCATAGACTCAACGTACGCTATGTAAGCAGAAGTAACATCAATATGATCTTTTGATCACGTTGAAAGCATACATGATATGATTGGTCCCCACCTTGGCGAAGTCATCCGACAAATGTTGCCCCGCCGCGAAGTCCACGTCGACTAGCTGATGCGGAAGCTGGTTCTCCGTCAACAACATGCGAACAGCAAGCGTCGGAGGTCCGTCGGACACGGCGTACAGCTTCATCTCGTCTTTTTCCTCGCAACACTTTGAATCAGCACGAGATTCGTAGCACATCTTATCTCTACATATTTATCTCTTGGCTGTGATCCAACGCATGCCGCGCGTGTTTAAAAATAGTACATAATATGAAAGCAAGTTCTTGTTAAAAAGAGTGTTTTATTTTTTTATTTAATGGATATTCTAGCAAGCAATGTTCAAGTAATGTTGAACATAAATGCTTAATGATCATTTATAAAGTGATGCGAGTGAACAACGTTCATTAGTTAGTTGTGCATGGCTATACATTTCTTGATGTTTTGTGCGAAATACATGGAGTATCAAACGCCTTGGCTCTCGTCCTTAACTTTCGAGAAGTGTTGGAAGTCTTTATGAACCCATATTGTGTGAACGTATGGCTATAATTTGCTATAATTTATTACACAAATATTCTTGTCCGATAATGAGTTTCTAAATGATGATAAACAATAATAGTTTCTTACAAAAATAATATTTGAAATCAATCAATTGAAATATCAGATATTTATGTACATTTCCAAAACTACATCGTCTAGGAGATAATTTATAGATAGTTTATCCATTCATTCTAATTAATCATTATCTTACTACTTGACATATTCAAATAATGAGCGAGAGATCTACATGACAGCACTACAGCTATGACGAGCACTACACGATAGTTCATGCAAGGAATGAAGATTCAAAGAAATACACAGTTTGGTGATAAAAATCTTTCTTATAATTTTATTATACACACATCCGTTGTGCAAAAGCTACAGTGTGGTGTCTCATATATCATTTGTTTATCATTTAATCTTGTCAATTCGAATTTAATTACGTCAATTTCAGTTCTTTAAAAATAACGTTTGTACAATTAATAGATGTTTATCTGCCGACCATCTTGAATATAAGCCATATTTTAAACGTCGGTGAGTTGATTATAACATAAGACGCAGAAGCCTCAAGACCATCTTGCTTACTTCTTAGGAGGCGGATGCAGAGGATGATTGAGTCCAGAAAGATCTGGGGGATTCTTGCTGAACTCTCTGACCTCCTTCATGCCCACCTCGGCAATGCTCCAGAGCTCCGGTTTCTCTTGCTTGAAGTCTTGATACCACTTGACCACGAGAGGGTATCTTGCCAGAGGGAAGTCGATGGCCTCGAGACAGCTGGTGGAAGTGACCAGGAGGTAGTCGGCGATGGTGACATTCTCCCCGGCAGCGAACTTGGTGCCACCGCGTTGCAAGTAGGTGTTGAAGACGTCCAGACCGATGTTCAACTTCTTCAAACCTTCAGCAGTGCGCTTGTATGCGTAGGAGTAGAAGATTGGGCCCACCTGGGAATAAAAATATATTTATTCTACCTACTAATTTATTATAATAAATCGTTCGGTTTTAATTTCACAGACTAACAGTTCCTATTTCGTTTCATTTTCTCTTTTTTGTTTTTGCACGATTATCTGCATGCTGGGAAACTTCCGTCAATGTAAGGAATCCAGCAACTATAATATTAAAAAACTAATGCATTCCTTGTTGACTTAAATTAATTGAACACATCACGCTATGCACTTGATTACCTGTTATGTTAGAAAGTCAGCTGGGTAATTAGAATGCTTTACTTTTAAAAGTTTGAAGTTATTTTAATGAGAAATAAATAATAAAATGGTGTAAATTTTTGTCAGCCCTAAAATAGAGATTAGTTCGATATTACAATGGGAAACATTAGTTACTGTCTGAAAAATAACTTCGTTTCAGCTCTCTGACTGTTTAATTTCGCCCACTTCAGCTCTATTTGATGATTAAGGTGTGCTTTTGTACTATCATAAGCCATGATCCTGAGTGTTACTTTATTTTATAAGATGTATAAAAGAAGTAGGATTTATGTTTTTCACAGAGCCAATATTACGCACCATGCAATTCAAATTATCACAAGCCAATTACATCCCAAAGTTTCATTCAAATGTACTTGTGACTTTCTCTACTGTCTAGATTGTATAAAGATGATGTATGAGACCGAGGGCGAGATCTCACCGCGTATTCGGAGATGTACTTGTAGTAGGTGGAGATGTTGAAGAGCAGTCTGTGGTTGACCACTGCTCTCTGGCGGGGATCTCGTGGATACAAAGACTCATTCTTAGAGTACTTGTCGGCGATGTACTGCAGAATAGCCACACTGGAGGACAACAACATTATTACAGAACCATAGGGATGTACTTCAGAATAGCCACACTGGAGGACAACAACATTATTACAGACTCATAGGGATGTACTGCAGTATAGCCACACTGGAGGACAACAACATTATTACAGACTCACAGGGATCTACTGCAGAATAGCCACACTGGAGGACAACAACATTATTACAGAACCATAGGGATGTACTTCAGAATAGCCACATTGGAGGACAACAACATTAATACAGAACCATAGGGATGTACTGCAGAATAGCCACACTGGAGGACAACAACATTATTACAGACTCACAGGGATGTACTGCAGAATGGCCACACTGGAGGACAACAACATTATTACAGACCCACAGGGATGTACTGCAGAATAGCCACACTGGAGGACAACAACATTATTACAGACTCACAGGGATGTACTACAGAATAGCCACACTGGAGGACAACAACATTATTACAGAACCATAGGGATGTACTGCAGAATAGCCACACTGGAGGACAACAACATTATTACAGACTCACAGGGATGTACTGCAGAATAGCCACACTGGAGGACAACAACAACATTATTACAGAACCATAGGGATGCACGAACTACAGAAGTTGCTATAGATCTAAACCAAGCAGGGAAAGAGTGTTTTTGTCTATGAGAACTTCATTGAGGAGCTTAGGATCAAAACGCAAAATCAAATTTGAGATAAAGTGTATCGGTCAAAAAATCGTCATAAGAACAAAAAAATCGTTTGGTATGAAAATCATATGTGAAATTTGCTTGTTTTTTCGCAATTATTGCGGAATATGCGAAACTTCATTAGTTGCGTTTTGATCTTATAACTTATTATAAGCTCCTCAATTGTCAACACTTGAAAATGTATACCCAACTCTTGGGTCATAGCAGCTCCAATTGTTATTTCATTGGGCAAGATAATTAAGTAAATTATTATCAGTTTATACCCAAAGGTATCAAGATTATTTTTCATTTGATTTTTTTTTTTTTTAGCAAAACCCAGTAGAGATGTAGTTTTAAGATTGTTTGATAACGAAACAATATATAATTTCTGAACTATGGATGCATGTAATGGTCATGTAGAACACCAATTAGTTTTTTTTACGGGTAATAATATAAAACCTTAAGTATGGTTTGCCGTCTAAAGTTATCAGCTTCTAATGGGTCTATTTATAGCAGAGTATTTATATATCCCCATAAAAAACACTCCGTGTAAAAATACCAGCCAAGTCTCTTCAACTAAAAAAAATTGAAGAAATCTAAAAATTTAGCACTGAAAAGTAGTGATATCAAAAAATTGGCCAAGTAAAAAATTTCAAAAAATACTTTGCGCATCGTGAATTATAAATAGCATAGAAGTTGGCCGTTAATCAAATAAACTTATCTATACTTATAATATATCTATAATGCACTAAAAAAACGATGCGCCAAGTATTTTTTGAAAAAATTTTACTTGGCCAATTTTTTTATATCACTACTTTTCAGTGCTAAATTTTTAGATTTCTTCAATTTTTTTTAGTTGAAGAGACTTGGCTGGTATTTTTACACGGAGTGTTTTTTTATGGGGAGATCACTTCTTTTTTCAGTTTATTCTTACAACTTGTAACATTATTTGATAATGATGGAAAATTTAGTGAATCTCTCACTTAGGGATGGTGTTTTTGGAGCCACAACATTATATTGTGGCACCAAAAATTCCCTTAAAAAAATACGCCTTTGTGATTTGGTTGCTAAAAAAAGTTGTGCTTGTTACTATGTATTATGCTATAAATAATATGCTATGCTATGAAGTATAGCGAAAGTTTCGTTCCAATCGGTCCAGCCGTTCTCGAATTATGGCATCACTTCCGGTTTTCAAAATGGCGGCTGACATCACAGCCACCTAAAATTTGTATCTGTAATGTTATGTAACATTATAAACCTTCTGAATATGTAGTTATTGTTATAAGAGATGATTTTAGTCAGATTTTGCAATTTTATGACGTCATTTCCGGTTTCGGTAATAGTACATTTCTATTTCGACTATTGATATTTTATATAGATGACCGTCCGAATCGTTTGGCGCTAGTTTCGTCCCGATCGGTCTATTTGTTTTTGAGATATGACGTCACTTCCGGTTTCAAAATGGCGGCACAAAAAAATCGTAAGGGCAAGGTATCATCAGACGCCAAAAGTGCACATGTGGTTAAAATTTCAGATCGATCGGTTCAGCCGTTTAGGCTGTGGCCCTGTCAACGGGGTCGCCTGATATCATCAGAATCATCATCATCATCATCAGATAAAAGGGGTGTAATTTCACTGTTTTCACGGCCCTCTAGCTCGCAAATGGCATAACCTGTTGTTCACAAATTTGGTACATGGTGTGGGGTGGGCCATAGCTCGAAATTAAGATATTTTGCAACAATGTGAGATTTTCCCATTTTGAGATCCAGTAGGTCGAAAATGCTATGTTGTTGCTTACAGTAAAAGTGGTTGGTCTGCTCCTCAGTTTATATCTGTTGAGTGACTGTGAGTGTACGGTACGACTTGGCTGGGTGGAGCGACCGCTCCACTAGATCAGATTTGATTAAAATCAACATGCATCTAAATGACAAATGACACTTCTAAGATGATAGCAAAGTCGCTACTGTCACTCTGAACTTGCTTGACACCATCTGTGAACTTCACTATGGAAATGCATCATCAAATAAGACAAATGAGATATTACTGTGTGATTGCTGCTCTTTCCCGTCAAGCATGTTTTACGTAGAACAGCCCTGCTTCTGTTCTCTAACCTAACTTCTAGATGTCTGTTATTAATCTACTCATTAGATTTGCTTAATGTAACAAGTAAAATGCATGGCATTGTACCACATAACGTTGTATAACTGTGTGACTCTACACTATTTACTTAATTAATCCTAAACCATCTTCAAATAATACCCCACTGTTGGGTGATAAATTCGTAGCATTATGTATTTCCTTTTCTAGTAATTTTTATTAATTTTATGTAGTACAATTAAAAAGGGTGAAGCTACTTCTGGCCAGATTTAAACTTATATTTATTAATTAATAACTAAGATTATGAGTACTCATCACTGAGGTGTAGATAGCTATAGTCCATCATGGTCCATCATCTCATTAGATAGTTCATCATCAATATAGTTTTTGTCATGAATTTTCTCTTCGTGCACTTTTCTTTCCCCTTTGCCGCCTTCTTTTCTTGATTAATATTCTTCTTTTAATAACAGTTATTTATGACATTTCTTCTAGTAATGATTTTTTTTAAACGATACACACAACATTCTTCTTCTAATCTTACATTTCAACTGCCTCTTTTCCCAATTCAAATTCACCACCATCCAATCTCATTCTGAACACCATACCATCTTTTTCCATAGTTGTGGCTTTACAGTTTTGAACCCTTTTTATTTTAAACCTCGACCCCAAAGGTGATATGTTTCGAAAAGATAACTTAATATTTTTAAAGACATTTTATAATATAAATTAATGTTTTAAGAATTTAAATATAACTGTAATAATATTCTGTACTACTTATTTACTTTAATATAATTGAATCCTGAATAAAATATGATTTAAATGTCATTATTTATGTTATAATTTTGATCGCCATAGAAACAATCACGGCCTTCTATAAATTCATAAGGAACCACTTGTTGTTTACAACCTAGATAACTCTCCCTGGTACAGTAGTGCTACAATACCCCACTATGGAATATAGAAATATACTTTCTTTATTACATACCACCCCACTATCGTGAATGTCCATTTTTGTATTTTGCTTTCAATTGTTGCTTTACAGTTCCTTCAAAGACATGTATGGTTTCAAGAGTATCGTATTATACACTCCTTTCAAAATTCCTTCCTTGGTCTTCAATTCATACGTATTGTTTCCTTTCACTTTAGAAACAATATAAGGCCCTTCAAATATATGGAAAAACTTCTTAGTTTCCTTTGACATAAAATTGGAAACATGTATTGCTCGTAATAATACCAAATCATTTGTTTTGAAAGTCGTTTTCTTCGTATACTTTTCTTCATGATACTTCTTTCTTTGAGCACCTTTATTCTTCAATCTATCCCCAGCCATTACAATCTTCATGTCGATATCAATTTCACTACCGTTATTTTCAGGAAAATCGATATTTTTAGCACTGTTGGATATGTATTTTTGATTGTAATGTAGTTCCATAGGCATAAACCCTGTACTTTCATGAAAACTTACGTTTAACCAATGTTCAATTTTTAGGAACCCATTGTACCCATGAGTTATGTTTGTTGGAACAATATGTTCGAAACATGCGACCTAAACTACGCATGACTCTTTCACTAGGGTTTGATTGTGGGTGTCGAATAGTCGAATGAATTGCGATTACTTGATTTGCTTGCAAAGTGTTGTACCATAAACCAGACGTATATTGGGTTCCATGATCAGATAAAATTCGTTCCGGAATTTGAACTTGCTTGAAATATAATTCCAATTTCCCAACTACTGCCACTGCCGTAGCCTGCTTCAATGTATACAATTTTACTAACTTGGAGAATAGATCAATAAACACCAGAATATATCTGATTCCAAACTTTCCTCTTGGAAGAGGTCCGTACAAATCTGTGGCAACAATCTGGCCTGGTTTGCTGGGAATGATAGGAGTATAAGTACCTCTTGATGTTCTATTAGGATGCTTAACCCGCTGACAAATGTCACAACTTGCTAGAATTACTCGAATAATTCTTGCCATGTTCTTGAAATAGTAAAGCTTTCTCATTGCCATGTGGCATTTACGTTCTCCGAAGTGTCCGAATTCTTCATGCACTTCAATTATCAAGTCCTTCATGATCGTCGTAGGTATGCATAATCTCCATCCATCATCATTTTTCGCTTTGTGAAATAATTTCGTCCCGGAAATCTTGAATTGTTGATTTTGACTGTTATCATTCGGCTCATTCAATTTCTGTATAATCTCTCTAAACTGTGGGTCCTGTTCTTGTTCAGTTTGTATCTTTTCAAACCTCTTCTTCATGCTTAAACTGCATGATAATATAATTTCATATATTCCAATTTCCTTATCTTCACAAGTTTCTTGGTATATTTTTCCCTCTGCCGTTCCTGGTAATCTACTTAATGTATCTGCAATTACGTTAGATTTTCCCGAACAATGTCGAATTTCAAAGTTAAACTGTTGTAACCAGAGTACCCAACGAGTTAATCTTCCAGATAATAATCTACATTTCATCAAGAATGTAAGTGCTTGGTGATCAGTAACAATTATGAATTTTCTCACACCTTGAACGAACAATCTAAACTTCTCAACAGCAAACACAATTGCCAAACATTCCTTTTCAGATACATTATAATTGATCTCCGAAGTTTGTAACAGTCTTGAAGCCATATTAATGATCTGCATTTCACCATCATCATCCTTTTGATATAAAATACCAGCAATACCATAGTGACTTGCATCACATTGAATGTAAAATTCTTTGTTCATATCCGGATACAACAACTGCACATTGTTTACAAACAATTCTTTGAGTTCTTCAAATGCCTTCTGATGCTTTTCATTCCATCTCCATGTTGCTTTCTTCTTCAACAATTCCCTTAATGGTTCCATTTTATTTGCAAACTGATTTGTAAATTTCCGAAAATAACTGCAAATACCAATCAATCCCCTCAATTGCTTTTGATTTTTCGGCGTAGGCCAATTTTGAATAACATCCAATTTTTTCGAGTCGGGTCGAATTCCTGTACGATCTAAAGTATGACCAAGAAACGAAACTTGGTCTCTGCACCATTTTGATTTTTTCAAGTTTATTGTTACACCATAGTTCTTGAATCGTTTGAATATCATGTTCAGTTTTTCTATATGTTCTTCAAAAGTTGTGCTTGTCACTAGAATATCATCCACATATATAACAGTTGAATCTCTTAAGTCTTCTCCTAATACATGTTCTAATCCTCTTGAAAAAGCTGCGCCGCTTACGGAAAGTCCAAATGGCAATACCTTAAAGCAATACACTCTACCGCCGTATTTAAATGCAGTATACTTCCTGCTATGCTCCTCCAAAGGAATTTGCCAAAACGAGGAATTTAAATCAATAGTGGATAACCATCTGCTCTCAAAATGTTGCTGCAGCAATTCGTCAGGATCTAACGGTGTCTCATGTTCTGGAATAAGGATCTCATTTAACCTTCTTGCATCTAAACATAATCGAACTGACTGATCCTTTTTTATGTTAACTACCAAAGGATTTATGTAAGGTGATGTCATTTGTTCAATTATTCCCCACTCGATCATATTTTTTAACTGCTTTTCAACAGCCTCTCTATGTGCAAAAGCAACTGGATAGCTTTTGTTGTAATAAAATCCATTATTCCTGACTTTAATAGTATATTCATAATCTTTTATTAATCCTGGTTTATTTGTGAATATCTCTTTATTTTTAACTAATAAGTCTTTCAACTCTTCCTTCTGTACATCATTTAACAATGTTAAATTCTTAATGCTTTCAAGAATCTCATTGTTGTATGTATTACATTCTCCATCCAATCTTCTTGAATTATTCTCATGCTCATAATTCAACTCTATGGCCATTAATTCTGAAATTTTTGTTTTTTCGAATTGTACCATTTTTCTGTTAATCTCTTTGCCCTGAATATAAACTGTTTTCGTGTCAAAGCATATATTCATAGATAATTGTGCCAATATGTCCACTCCCAGTATCAAATCCCTTCTCAAATCAGGCACAACTAAACAGATTATTTCTATTTGGATATCATCTATATTTATGGAAAGAAATGCTTGTCGAGTTATCTTCTTTCCTCGAGCTTGTGTTGCACCAACTATGGTAATTCCAATAACAGGAAAGATCTCAATGTCTTTATTTTTCTCCAGTAAACTTTCAAATACAACTTCATTCATGCAAGTCACTTCACTTCCTGTATCAATTAATGCAATCATAAATCTTTCCTTAAGTTTAACTAAAATTTCTGGGCATTTGATTAAATTGGTATTCATTTCTTCGTTTAAGTCATCTTCTTCTAAAAGTTCTTTACCATTAACTAACTGGACACTATTAATGTTTTGCACTAGATTTGTAGTCACGTAGTCAGTGCTTATTCTGCGCGACTCATTCCATTTCCCTGTACATCATTCCACGATGTACTTTGTTGGTAATTATTCTGGTTACTTTGATCTTGTTGATTATTTCCTCTTCCACAACCATGCTGATCTCCACGTCCTCCTTGACTTGCACCTTTTCCTCTACCACGTTGATCACCTTGACCTTGATATCTAATACCATTTCCCTGTATTTCATTCCATAATGTCCCTTGTTGGTAATTATTCTGGTTACTTTGCCCTTGTTGACTATTTCCTCTTCCCCAACCATTTTGATCTCCACGTCCTTGATTATGTCGCATTTGATCTGTATGAATATTGTTGTTGTTATTCTCATTTTGTTGTCCCCTTCGGAATATTCCATTTTGTTGGAAATTATCATTCATCTGTACGCAATGTAGATTTTCATGCTCACATTCGATTAGCTGTTCTAACATCTCTTTCGTACTCTTCCGATACATGTGAAGTACCTCTCGTGTATTAATTGGGAAATGTCGCAATATTTGTTTTGCCAATTCTTCGTCTTTCATTTTATTTGGCAAGTATCCAACCAGCCTCACAAGTCGTTTAAAATACAATGACATTGTAGTCCTTCCCAGATATCTTCCATTGTACACTTCCTCAAGAACATAACTTTGCTGCGAGCTTCCCCAGTATTTTTCAATTATTCCTGTTTTGTATTCATCATATGATTCATAAGTTTGTTCTCGATACCAGCTCCTTGCAGTGTCCCTTATTACTGATGCTGCTATCATTAACTTTTGATGTTCAGTAATTCCATTGATATTCCGAAATCTCATTTCTATTAAACGAATGTACTCTAATACATGTAACTGATCATTTTTACCATTGAATATAATACCATTCATTCGTAATTCTTCACTGATTTGTCCAACAATGTTGATTCCACAAACCGATCCACTACACGTTATTTTAGACTGTCCCATAGCACTAGTCAGCTTCTTCTCGATTTCCTCATTTTTAATATTTATTACATTGATCATTTGTGTACAGTTTCCCTTAATTTCTTCAACATTTTCCTTTACCTCTTGAACTTCAGCTTTCCATTGATCTTCCCTAAGATTCTCATGTTTTGACAATTGCCACGTTATTCCATCATCTAATTTCTTAATCTTTCTCTCTATTTCTTCCTCAAAATCAATCCTTTTACTTTCCACTTCTTCGAACTTGTGATTAACATCTTCTACTATTTCTTCAATGCAATCCACACGTTCTTCTACTATCTTGACTCGTTCTAGCATTTTGTTGTTTTGATTTAACAATACATCAAACCTTTTAAAGCAATTATCAATCGTTTCCTTATCTTCTTTCCGAATTTGTTCACATTGTTCATATCTTTCCTTATCTTCTTTCCGAATTTGTTCCTCTTTTTCATTGTTTTCCTCATCCTTATCTATTAATCTCTTACACAATTTTTCTATTGTCTCTCTATCATTGTGAATCAACTCAAACACTTCATTTTTCATTTTCCGCATCTCATCGGTAAGATTCTTGATTGACTCTCCTATATTTTCTTCAAATGACTTTTCAACCTCACTCCTTAAATCTCCCATCTCTGTCTCAACCTCATTGCCTGTAATACCATCCATGACTTCTAATAAACTAAACACCAATTCCAATTACTAAACTACTTAATCTCAGGTCTTGTGTTGATTTTAAGATCAGTTCTTAAAAAGCCTCTCACGTTGGGTGCCAATTTTGTGACTCTACACTATTTACTTAATTAATCCTAAACCATCTTCAAATAATACCCCACTGTTGGGTGATAAATTCGTAGCATTATGTATTTCCTTTTCTAGTAATTTTTATTAATTTTATGTAGTACAATTAAAAAGGGTGAAGCTACTTCTGGCCAGATTTAAACTTATATTTATTAATTAATAACTAAGATTATGAGTACTCATCACTGAGGTGTAGATAGCTATAGTCCATCATGGTCCATCATCTCATTAGATAGTTCATCATCAATATAGTTTTTGTCATGAATTTTCTCTTCGTGCACTTTTCTTTCCCCTTTGCCGCCTTCTTTTCTTGATTAATATTCTTCTTTTAATAACAGTTATTTATGACATTTCTTCTAGTAATGATTTTTTTTAAACGATACACACAACATTCTTCTTCTAATCTTACATTTCAACTGCCTCTTTTCCCAATTCAAATTCACCACCATCCAATCTCATTCTGAACACCATACCATCTTTTTCCATAGTTGTGGCTTTACAGTTTTGAACCCTTTTTATTTTAAACCTCGACCCCAAAGGTGATATGTTTCGAAAAGATAACTTAATATTTTTAAAGACATTTTATAATATAAATTAATGTTTTAAGAATTTAAATATAACTGTAATAATATTCTGTACTACTTATTTACTTTAATATAATTGAATCCTGAATAAAATATGATTTAAATGTCATTATTTATGTTATAATTTTGATCGCCATAGAAACAATCACGGCCTTCTATAAATTCATAAGGAACCACTTGTTGTTTACAACCTAGATAACTCTCCCTGGTACAGTAGTGCTACAACTGTGTCTCAGTACACAATCCCAGAATAATTGTAAAAATAATATTGCACTGTATATCCTCTTTCGAACATTATTTGAATGAAGGCGGGAACAAAATTGGTAGGTACCATGATGCTAACACCTCACATTGTCTTGTATTCTAAACTTGTCCAGAAGACCTTGACTGTGTTGAGGAATGCCGATGCCAAAACGATCGGGCTTTCATTCAAGGTTTTATAACCTATGGTGTACACGTTACGTAACGTCTTTGTGAGTAATCAATACAAGTAAGAAAACAATAAATGTTTTGTATGTTGTTTAAGACATGAAGTGGTCGTTTTGATACGGATTTTTATGTCACACGAATAGAACACTATGGATTAATTTCTCTGAATAATTGCTCATAATAACTCTGTATATTGTCACGTATCAGCGCCCCCTGCTTCCTGTATCAAACTAATTGACCCCATCAGCCCCCGAGAATTGGGACCTCCTACGCGATGACATCTGTCATTCACTGTATTGTGACGTCAGCAACACTGACATTCACTTCGGTCCCGGGTTCGAGTCCGAGGTCACATCCTGACTGGATGGATCTTCTATCATGATATTAGCTTCGTTTACCTACCTTTCACTGAGAAGGAATCCGTTGTCATCAATGGCGGGAATCTCCTTCTGCGGATTTATCTGTAGAATCATTAAAATAATTGTCAATAAACTCAATGATCATGATTCCGAGGCTGTGTTTTTTCTTTGGCCCTGAAAAGTGTCGTTGGCAGCGACGGTTTGCAAACAAACCTAAGGCTGTCGGCCTCTTCAGTCTGATCAAGTCTGATGTATTGCATCACATCAGGCAGCTCGTCTTGATTACATAATTAACAACAAAAAATCAATTCGAATTTTATCATTATTCCAGAAACAAGATTTAACGAAATACTATGTATTTTTTACTTATCAACTTATTATCGAAAGTCTTGGCGAAAAGATAAATATTTTTTTTGTATAATAAGTGATGTTTGCCGATTATTTCTTATCGCTAGAGTAATTTGAGAGTCAATTGCTATGCACTATCTGTATGAAGGTCTTCAAGGTTATCGAGTAGTGTACACTGTCTGCCGCTCATGGACCAACCGGGTTCGTACCCCGAAAATTGATTATTTTCATAAAATGAACGAGTAAGTTTCACAAAACAATAAGGATGACACTTACTAATAACAAATCAGTTACTCTGCTACGAATTTGTTTAAATAAAAGTACAACTTACCTTGGCAAAGGCGTCTGTCATATGCTCCCCGGTCCCGAAGTTAAGTTGCACCAGCTCATGAGGAAGCTGGATCTCGTGTATTAACATGCGAACTGCCAGTGTCGGTGGACTGTCCGTCACCGAATACAACTTGAGTTTCGACATCTTATTCAGATCGGAGATGAATCAGTGAGAGATGCTGAGCAACACGTCTGTGTCCAGCAGCGGCGTTCAAGCAACTAGTTTGCCGGCGTGGTTCGCTGTCAAGGCGGGCGGAGAGACGCACAGAGCGCGTGGTCAGGAGAAAGTGGTCGAGATTTAATGTTTTATGTGGAGCAAAGACGGCGTTCTTTCAAAGTATTTTGAGATTGGGAGAAAGCAGTATTTAAGTTAGGTCGTTTTGGTGTAGGTTGTTTTCTTAGAGATAACACCAAAAAAAGACTAAAATTTTAGTCTGTTTTAGTTGACAGGTCGACTGAATTATTATTAGATTGATACTGCACTGATTTTAGCCCAACTCATTTTCATTATAAATTAGTACAATATAATTTTACTTTCTTTATATTAGAAAAAATGGAAAAAATTAAAATTGAAACGTTTTAGCTTTGCACTGTCGATATGCTGCTGAAGTAATTAATCACATTGATTATCATTTTACCGAAATTTGAGAGAGGAGTTAATTTGCCCTCGAGGATCTGCCAAGGAGGGAGAGCGGCAAATTGAGTAAGATTAGAAATAAATAAATGCATTTTAGTCGGTTAGAGTCGCAGTGAGCATTTGATATAATTATTATTATATATTATAATATTATTATATTACATGTGTTTGGTTTTGCGCGACCCGTCTTGACCATATTACAATTATTTTTAGTTTATTAATACAGATTTTTATTTATGTAACAAACAATGAATGTGAGGGGATTTGGGTTTCTAAGAACAAGGGAACTAACTAGCAAACTGATTCGACTGGTTATCAAAGGAACGACTTTGCCTCTGGCTCGCTACGAAATACGTCAAGTGCGTTTGACAACAGTGACAGTGAGTGTGTTAGTATTATCTATGCACCAAGTCAACACGACATGACACGACAACACAAATAAGCGTCAAATTTCCAAGCCTATAATTCGTTGCCAATTGAAGATGATTTATCTTTGTAAGAGAAAGTAGTCATGTGGTTGACTGGGCAGCTCTACTGCTATGCAATGCTAACACTTCACTCGTGCCGGAAAAGAGGGAGGCTCTTTACCGGTCTCAAAAGAGTTTAGTTTGGCATTATTTGGTATAATGAATAATATACGACATTCAAACAAAAAACAAATGACAGGCGTATTTTTGGCTGCTCTGCTCTACAGACATACACAAGTAACACATCGTTGTAATGCTACCTACGTTGTTAATTTATTTAATATCTTTGGTTTATCTTTCACAGAGATGGGGCAACATACAAGACGCAAACCAGGGTCCAACACCATAAAAACATCTCAATACTTCAAAATACCATTTTTCTTGCTATTTTTCTTCAAATCCTAAGTAGTAACAAGTAACAATCTTTGGAACTGGCGTTGGGCCACAGGCTAAGTCATATTTTGTTCACCCACCCTAATGAATACAAATGAATATTTAAAAAAAACACTAACTGCATTTCACTTAGATATTCATTGAATTCACGTAGCACGACCGTTTGCCATCCGCTCAAACATTAGGTTTTCTCAGAGAAAAAATCACAACCAGTACTTCTTTAATTAGTATCTCCTTGCGATAGTTATTAACCCCCTCAAAAGATTTTACTTTCCTAGTCAAGAAAGTTGCAACTAAACAACTATAAAACATTATTCTATACTGAAAGTTAACAAGTTGATTTTCCAATCGCACAATAATAATAATAGTATAAGTTAATTCTCTACTGAATTTTCCCATGAACATAGCCCTCTTTCCTGCTGTTGCATCCTCTCAACTCGACCAATCACCAGCTCTGGCCGTCCGCGCCATCTCTCCGACACGATTATAAAGTAGGCAAATAGCATCGGAGCCATGCCACAGACGGCCGGACATTTTGAGGTTTGTTAGTTTTAAGCTTTTAAATTCACTGCCACGTACACAAAATTCAAAGAAATTTGGAGTTCAATTTCTTCACACATGAGCTTGAGTATTTTATAAATTGTCTGTATGAAATAGCATTGTTCTAAATCTTTGACGTCACAAAACACTTGAGTCTCTTCCATTGGAGGAATAAATATACCTTTGTTTATCCAACTAGAGTCTAGTAACAAATTATAGGTAACAGTTTTCATAGTTCATTGCAGACTTCGGGAGTCATTTCGTTGGACGAGGCCGTGCGCTCGAACCGGGGGTCGCAGACACTTTGCCGGTCACGTGGGGAGGTCAAAGAGCTTGTAAACAAGAGTGAAAGAGAGGTGGAGGTGCCATGGTGAACTAGGAATCATCACTAAATGGCGACACTAAGAAATTATCAATATAAAATGTTATCTAAAGCTCCATTCGAAAAATTATTTCTAAATTTAAAAAGTAATTAGTTATGTGCCGATACTAAAATAAGTAACAACGCGTGGACTATTTTTGGCAGTTAAAAGCGACGACATTGTTCATTTCGAGGATTTTATCCTCAAATATCAAACAAATTTCATGAAATAACCACTGAATCGAGAAGTGTACTTCTTGCACACTCCGTCACAATCGCTCTCTTGCGCTTCCTCTTGTAATAATAATACTTTACAAGCTCTTTGCATGGCATCGTTCAGACGCTGTCGACGCTTGCAAACCGAGTCCCTAGTTCGTCGCACACATGTTGCCGTCGGGAGGATCCCGAGAGTTGGGAGTGTCTCGCCGACGCCCGTCGTATCCGACGTCGACGGCGTCGTCGCGAGCGATGACACCAGATGCAAATGACGAGCACGACGGCGGCGGAGATGCTCAACATGACGCCCAACATCGTGACCGTCGCGACGGGCGGCTCGACCACACCTGGAGGTCATAGCAGGGAACTCAGAGTCGGCTCGGACATTCGCCCACAGCGTTTTAACATAGTTCAAACGAAATGGGAGAAGAGTTACAGAATAGGCAGCTTCACAGTCGGAATAAACTCTATAGTCTGATCACAATTTCCAAGTCATTAAATATGTTGAAATTTGAACTTCAAAGTTTTCAAAATTACCTTTGAAACGCCACGCATTCTACATCTTGGAGAGGTAATTGATGATTAGCATCTTAGAAAACATTTAACATTATGATTTTAAAACCATTTAACGCATTTACTATGTATTTTAATCAAAGGTCCAGGCAAGGTCGATCGCAAGCATATGAGACTGGAGTTATGATTATTCTGAAACTTATAAACAAATATTGTAAATCGATCTCAATAGCAATGTCTCATTATAATTTAATAACTAAATAGGCAGATATTTTGCTCTCAGAGAAAATAAAATTTTGTAAGTGTATATACATTTGTTTACTTTTTTTTAAATAGTAAAAAGATAACAGAATGCATCTTTCGATCCTAGTGCAACAATCTTCACTGCAGTGTCATCTGCCAGGGACCAGACGGTGCCTCTCGGCGTTTAGAACATTTCATTTAAATAGTTTGTTTTATACTTTATTGGAATAGATAAAGGAATTTAGGTTGCTTACTACCTGGACAGAATTATGTAGTGACAGGAAAAACAGAGAAAATCACACAGAAACATGCTGGTAAAGAATTTCACATAGCAAAGCTAAATCAGCATGAATCAAACACATAGAGAAAGAGAGAAAAATATGAGCTATTTCTCGAGGAGTCATGGACGTAAGAGAGAGAAAGAGAGAGAGAGAGACTCACTCACGTGGCATGCGAATGTCTCATCAAGACTCGACGAGACTCAACAAGCACATTGATAGGAAGAGTAAAAGGAGCGACGTCGTGTTTACAGAGGCCTCTGCTACACCTGCATAGCACAGAACAAGCACAGACACATTGTCACCCACACCTTGACTACTAACCCCCGGCCTGTCCAATCAAAAACCTTGCTCTTTTCACACACTGCGTGAAGAAAACGGAAAATAGAAAGTAAAGAGCACTACTAAAATATCTTCTTTAATCTTCCCGATGTTATGACCTGCTATGATTAATCACTTGTTCTTTTACGATTTCATATTCCCTCTCCTCTAAAAATCAAATGTTAGCTCCTCTTTGGAAAAAGTAGATTTTGAAGGTTGAAATGTTTGTAAATTATTCACTATAATTTCGGCAATGCAACAATCACTAGTGCAGTCACAGTAGGTTAGACCTAGCATGCTTATTTTGAAGAAAACAAGCCACATAGAAGTTACGATTACGCAACGGAAATATATAGTATCACTAAAAGATGTTTATCTTGATTTAAATATTGAGAAGCTAGAAGGAAAGTTTTAATAGAAAAGTTCTAGCTTTTCAATCTAACTTACGACAACATTTATCCTTGCACATTGAGTTAAAATCACATTCAAAAAGTATCTCTTACTTTCAAAAATCAATATGACTAAAAATTGTCACATTTTCATTTTCTATCATTTTACTTGAAAGTCACAAGAAATACATAGAATAGAAGTACAAGCTACAAACAAAGCAAGCAAGAAGTAAGTGGCAACATGAGAAAAGATCAAGACTATGGGCAGTGTTTGTTAATTGAAACTATTATTTAGTAATAAGAGTG
Source organism: Leuctra nigra (assembly GCA_934045905.1). NCBI lineage: Eukaryota > Metazoa > Arthropoda > Insecta > Plecoptera > Leuctridae > Leuctra > Leuctra nigra. Next base: position 32,179,047 of record OW203761.1, on the reverse strand, counting down.
TGCAATATGACAGAATACTAATTATTTAAGAGATAATTTACTAATATTTTTAGGAACACGTTCCGTTATAGGGGTTTATTTTAATTTCATTTAATAACTGCTCAAGTTTGTATTTAATCCTGTCGAATGTTTAAACTCACAGTTGGTTTCGTCCGACGTGTCGTCCGCCCCGCAGTTGTCGACTCGATTGCACCTGAGCTTGTCGGCGATGCAGAAGTTGCTCTTCGAACAGACAAACTGGTCGCAGTCCGGTCCGTCGGCCACCTCCGTGAGGATCGCGCGGAAACCCTGAGCACCGACTGATTTGTCCGCGGCTATGAAAGCTATACGCATTGAGCTACCTTCAGACACATATTGCCATTTGTCGGCCTTTGGCTTCTCGCCGCAGAGCTCGATCGGAGGACCCGAGTTCGTGTGCCAGAGACGAACTACAGCCGCCGGACAACCGCGGGCTGAAACACAACGACAAACAGGGTTCAGTGTCATACTTGTCAATCATTCGGGCACTTATTGTAAACAACAACTGGCAATTGGAGAATAAAGGCAATTAAAGTGTGTGTAGGACTTGTAAGAATTTAGTTTCACCAAACTAAGTGCACCATTTTCTAGGAAATTCTTCCCTAGAACAGAATTTTTAACAATGTGTGTACACTCATGCAAAGTTCTGATACAAATCAAATTTAAAAGTCATTTCTAGTTAGAGAGTATTGTTTGATTGATTGATTTCTCGATTTTATTTTACTTGAAGAAAATCAGGAAGGCTACATAAAGCCTTCAAAGCATACCATAGGACCCACAATTCTCGCTTAAGATCACGTCACAGTAACTGAAAAGTCATAATATTAACATGGGGTGAAATAAATAGTCCTCTTTATGATATCATAACTTGGAGTTATGACGTGATAACTATTTCGAGAATAAGTGTCCTGGCCAATATGACTGCATAAATATAAATATAAATAAGAATATGGCTATATGAAGTGTAGGGCAACATGTATTTATTATTGCAACCATTTGTACAATGTATTTCTGCGATTCTATTCTAGAAGAAAATTAAAATACGGACTGTTTAAGTCACTGGTTTTTACCGGAGGGTTCTCCTTCAACAGCGAAGAACTGGAAGTTGAGCAGTATTTTGTGTTTGGGACGAACACTAATGTACCAGTTGCAAGTCTTGCTGGACAGCCCTCGCGAGGGACCGTCGTAATTCGCCGGGAAGTTGGGGCTCTCGATCACTCCTGACTCCACGCTGCTCAGGTTCCCGCCACAATCTGAGCAGAAAACATGAACATGATTCAGTTCATGACACAAGCACAACGTCGGCATGATTTCTGGGTTTGCGTAGTTATGCCGAGCTGGTTCACCGACTACTGAAATGATCCCCTACATTCTACTTGCTTCATGTCGTGCCGGGCTGCCTTACAGACTACTGAAATTAACCTAGAGTTTAGAGTGCTACAATTTGCTTCAAGGCCTGTTCGCCTGTCTTCACTTTTCATCTTTACATCACTGTTTGCCCCCAAATGGGCAAAGAAGCTCATATTGTCATTGAAGTATTAAAATGCTTTACCATTTTGATGGTAAAGTGTATACAAAGGCGAAAGGACCTAATGTGTGCCGAACTGCCTCACAGACTACTGAAATTGTTCTAGTCACCCACACACTACTTTCTTAAAACTGAAAGACATTGATTATATTTTGTACTCTAGGACAATAAAAATCCCTACGACTAGAGCAGAGAACAATGCTCATTTATGCGTTTTCGTGCTGATATCGTTGGGTACTCAATTCATTAAATATTATTTGTCATTTTATTAAAGTGGTACTGTCATCTTCACGAAACTTGGCTAATTAGTTTATTGCATTATCAGAACATATTCTAAGAAGAAGAAAAAAATCAAAAAGAATCGGAAGGGTCCTAAAAGAACATTCTCGCTCGCCCCCCATCCTACGTCACAACTGGTATGGCGCTATTATACCTGCTCCGTCCGGTCTATTCAAAGTCTCCCCAGTTTCTTGGACCTTCCCTCAAAATCAGCTCAGTCCCTTTGTTCGCAAGTCAATAAAGTGTAGATATTCAGTTTGACTTTTCAGTAATCAGTATGTGTTCATTCAAATCATTATATACTTTATAGTACCGTTTGTGTATAGATGGTTTGTGAAAGTTTAATGTTTTGTTAATTTTAAATATTATTGATTTGTTTTATTTTGTTTGTTATTCGTTTGTGGAAACAATATATCACGCCATTCGTACTGGGTACTATTTATTTGTATGGGAAGACAATTAGGTATAATAATCACTGTTACATTGCCGTGGGTAAACGTGACAGGCAGACAGGAAGGCAACTGGACGGCGGGTGGGCGGTCAGCTGGCCAGAGGGGGAAGAAGTGAGTCCTGAGAATTAGGGGTGTTTTGTTTCTATACCAGTTTCTACGTCATTCAGTTTGCGCGGCAATTCAAATATCGCATAGTTGAATCACGTATATATCCGTCATCTATGATCGAATATTTTTTATTCTTTTTTTGGTAAATGATTTTGATATAGTAGAACGCAAAAAGTGGGTTTTTACCAAGATGTAAGGTCTCCTTTAAGTACCAATGGACACAATTGCTAATCAACAAAGATAAAATAGTCATCAAAAGCTCGATAGTAAGGGACGATTGCATCATCTTTTGGTAAACTAATTAGGATAATATGTAGAATATACATTGTTGAAAATTATTGTTGTACTTATACTAACTACTAACTAGTATAATATTATTTTGCAAACGAAGCTAAGAGTTCGTTCTCGTGCATGCAAGTACCTCCAAATATTGACTTGGCCTCTTCGAACGCGTAGTGCGCCTTGAAGCCGCTATAGACGCCCTCCGAGTCGGAGTGCAGGAGTATCTTGACGCCCACGGCTCCGCGGTTGGATTCGATTGGTCCAGGAGCTGTCATCCCGCAGTATCTACCAATCATCTGCTCCGTGCCGTCGCGGTACATGTTGTACATTTCGAGCCAGTCTTCCTGACATGTGAGGACGCCGTACGAGCCGAGCGTCGTGTTGGCACCGTCGGCACGGACCTGCGGCAGAGGGACGTCGTTAGGGGCGTCGCCGTCGTCGCGGTTGATTATAGTACACGGTTAATACTACATAATATTTTTACGAATACGGTTTAGAACAAGATTATAATATTAAAATATGTTATGAGTTATGATTTCGATGATTTTAATTCACGAAATCTTTAAAACGATCTTACCTTATATATACTTACTTCAGACTTAAATACGGTTAATTTTTATAATTTTTTGGGGAAAAAATGTTAAACCTATTTTAATAATGTAATATTGTGCTATTGCAAGTCTGAAAGTAATCGAAATTAGATTAAGTGTGATAAGCCGTTTGTAAATTAATACATGCTTCTCTCTGAGTAGGCTACTAATATTTTGATTAGATTTCCATTGATGTAACATATTCCCATTGAAATGTCTTACAGCCCACAGTCAAAGTACTGATGAGAAATCTAGATTTGTCGTTTCTATCTTTGAAGATAATACTGAAAATCTAACGATAATTCCAAGTCAAGTCACGAACTTCCCTTTGCAAAGTTCACACGACACCTCCACGTACCTTGAAGTGGTCGAAGATAAGCGTAACCTGCTCGTTAGGCGTGGCGAGGAACTGGTAAGAGCAATTAGTCTCGCTAGGATAATTCGAAGGATATCTCGGCGAGTTGAACTCGCCCTTCTTGCGACTCTCACTGCGATAGTAGAATGTGCAGGTACCGTCCGGCGCAGCCGTACCGGGGATCTGGTACTCTGTGACAGACATACACATGGTAGTAGAATGTGCCAGTACCGGCCGGCGCAGCGGTACCGGGGATCTGATACTGTGACACACATACACATGGCAGTAGAATGTGCAGATACCATCCGGCGCAGCCGTACCGGGGATCTGGTACTCTGTGACAGACATACACATGGCAGTAGAATGTGCAGGTACCGTCCGGCGCAGCGGTACCGGGGATCTGATATCCAAGTACACAAGTAAGCGATCGAGGAGCTTTAACGTTCAATAGGTACACTAGGAGAATTACAAAGGGGACGGTAATGACTTATAAATACTACGATTTATGTTGCTTTAAATTATATGCCAATTAATAACCTCAAAAGTTGAATATGGAAAGAATTCTTGCATTCAATATTTATTACATTTCAAACAAGATATGGAATGTAAGTCGTGAGTCCATTATAGTTAGAGGAACTTGACATTTAAGTTAAATCAAGCTATACTTTTTCAACAAAGTAACGGAGTATCGATTGCAGAATGAATGCATTTAGAAAAAGGTTAATCTCAGATTCTTTTCATGTCTTAGATGCTTCTTGAAATCTCATACCAAAACTTTATTAATCAAACGACTACTGGAATCTTACTCGGAAAACCAGCGCCTTTTGAAAGTTTTATGAAAATGTAAGAAACAGACAAAGGCAACAGTAACAAACATATCTTAAATCCAATTCAAAACTTTTAATATCTGGAATGTGAATAATATTACGAGTTAGTTGGAGATGTGGGAATATGCCAGAAGAAGCATTGTCAAGTTCGCCCGAGGCTCAGGGCTCCATATTTGGAACTATCTCCTCATTTAGCTAAAGTTAACTTTATCTTAGTTATCGGGACATTGTACAACCGGGCCTACCTCGGAAAAAGTAATGCCACTGATCAACATGATTTGTACTATTTGTGTGAATGTATTACCTGTCTCGAAAGAGTACTCCGCCTTGAAACCCCTACCCTGCAGCTCGCCACTGGAGAACACCATGACGAGGCGTGGTCCATCCGACACGAAGACGTCTGGACGACTCTCATCCCCGCATAACTCATGGTCGAACTTGTCATACGACTCCGTCGTCTCTTGGCCTTTCAAGTAGATCTTCAAGTATCCGTCAGCACAATGGCCAGGAGTCCTGGAGACAAGGCACAAGGCTTACAACGTGACTTCAACAAGTCCGATGCTAATGTTCAAAAAAGCACAACACACAACAACTATACTTCTAATATAATAGATTTCAGAGAATATAATTTCAAATTAAACAGAGAGGGCCAGCCAGAGTTTCTGTTAGCTTCTCACAACTCTCAATGACTATACTTCTAATATAATAGATTTCAGAGAATATAATTTCAAATTAAACAGAGAGGGCCAGCCAGAGTTTCTGTTAGCTTCTCAAAACTCTCAATGACTTTTAACCCCACCCATAAATAAATATCACTGTTAGATAAGTTGATAATATATTTTTTTGGTTTCATTCAGCTTATTATTATTATTATTCTGTTGTGCTTGGCCAAAGTTGGATTGTGAGCGTTTATTGTTGTAGAAAAAAAAAAATTTATACAAAAAATATAATTACATTCTAAATCCTCCCGAAAAAAGAAAACTTTTGGATTTACTGAAAGTCCATGAAAAGCTCTTACACATATCTTCAGTTTCTTTGTTATTTGCTTTCAATGTTGTAATACACTGACTTGGTTATAATGATGTAAACTTGTGCACAGAAATCACTAACCAGCATATAGTTTAGTAAGCCCATTCTTCAAACTTTCAAGATGGCGTAACTCAAAGTTCCAAATAGCTGTGTAATCTGCTCGACTTGATCAAACCTGTTACTTGTTAATGTTTGTAGACTTTATGGCAAGTTAGAATGTAAACACGTCGTCTTCGCGTCGTGATAAACAAGTGGTTGTGGTTTTGTGTGGGTCTGTAACCGTACCATTGTTTGTCAAGCATAAGCCTGGATTGTTTGCTCAGTGGTAAATTGATACTGTGTATTCAACTTCAGGCGGCACATCAACACAATCTACTTCTTGCAAGTTATTCGATCTTACGATTTTGGTTGAAACTGAGTTTGGTGATTAATTATTGTTTGGATTCAAATTCAAATGGAATTAATAAGTGTATTAAATTAGAACAGGGTAAAAATATCATTTTCGTTTTGTTACTATTAAATTGAGTTACAATTGAGTATACGATGTTTTGTAATTAATGACGTATTCTAGACATTTCGGCAGGTAGGTATTTTCGAAATATGAAGACGGGGAAGATTGAGAGAAGTTAAAAGTCAGAAGTCAGACAATATGAGGGTTGTTGAGTACATGGAAATGTCAGTGTTTTCCTCTCAACTGAGGAAACAAAAAAATGACGTCAGCCAAGATGGTCGGGAAGCAGAGCCAACTTGCTCCGTAATAATACTCTACCATCTTGCTCCGCATTTTATTACGCATTAAATTCTCATTTATAGCATCTAAACAAAAAACATATATTTTATACTAAAAACTTTCACATTTTGTAATAAAATATTGTGTACTCACTCTGCTTTATCTACTTTCGGTATTTCAAACTTGGTAAAGTTTAGTTTTACTCTCTCCAGATTCTGATTGTCTTGCATGCCATAGATGAAGTAGCGGCACACAATCTTGGGAATGTAGGGGAACGGATAGTTGGGACTGTAGACGAAACCCCGAGACTCTTTCTTGCTGAGAATCTTCTGGTCGCATTCGGACCCACGGATGTGCTCACCTTCGTTCTTGCCAATAAAATCTGAAACAGACATGACATACGTATGAACCAATGAGCTATACATGTGTGTAACTGATTTCTCTTCATAATTTTTAAGTAATTAGATAGGTTCAAATCGACATTTGGAAATACTTTTCTACCTCTCAATGACTTTCTAGAAATAGTGATTAATTTTTTATTTCAATTTGAAGTATCAACAATACTTAAACTCCCTGATCAATTGTTAGGAGCTACAATACAACAGATAAACAAAAGTAACTCCGTATAATTCAGAACATTGTTCTTTTTTCGTAGCTAATTTGTTGAAAAATGTAATTTCTGAACTCTGTAAGCTGACCCTGAGGCAATGAATTTAATTCTGGTTAAAATATAATTTCAGTGACTTGTGGGATGCTCACCTAGTTTAACAAAGCTCTCGCTGAACTCAAAGATTCCTTTGAAGCCGCGATTTTGAGTGTTGGCAGTTCTTTGTAGCGTAACGAACGAGACGAGTAACGAGGATTCAGACGAATATAACACTAAGTTGCGCTGCTGGCCGCAATAAGTCCCAACTACAGCAGAGGTATTGTCGATGCCGTCATACACTTTCACAAAGTCAAAAGGACAACTGAAACAAAGAAAGTGTCATTCAGATTCATACATTCAGAGTAGGTATAGATAAATGAAAACAGATAAATGTGAATTTATTTTTCATTGAAGGAAAATTATAAGTAATCATTATTATTTTGTAAATATTAGTATCGCGATATGTTTTGTTTCAAGTTAACAGGAGTTTAATTTTTCATATCCTGGAATAAAAAATAAGTTAGTATCCTTGTTTAACTCATAAATTATTACAGCATTCGTTTATTTTTAATGAACAGGGCAGTGAAAGCTTGAAAGCTGATAAAGTTAAATTGTTCCAGTTGCATCCACCTCAAATTAAATGTGCAAATTAATTACTAGAAAATTGAGTTTAAATGAGAAGTTTAGTTTTGCAACAAAACAAAGTTATGTGGTAATGATTGTCTACTTGAATCCACGTGGAATTGAATTGAATTGAAGGCACGTTTCCTGGAATAATCCATGGATTTGATACATTTCGTTGTTACTTCACTCAGCCAACGGGGGATTACAGAGCATTTTGAAACGTAAGCTCCTGACCATGGCACATTTCAAAGATTAGTTCCACAAAAGTCTGACACCAGTTTTGTAGCAGTACACAAAAAGTAAAAAAAAATAATACAAATGCAACATTAAACTAAAAAGACTTATTACATGTACAATGTAGGTTTTATTCTTCTTCAAATCTATATAAGAACGTCGATTTTTTCAATTTTTTTTCTTTATTTTAGTAATAGAATATGAAGATGAAAAGCGGGTATTAAAAGTTGATATACAGTTGAGTTCTTTATACGATTTCTGACTTGTAAAGTAGCTTGAGTTGTCATTTTAATACATATTTCGTACATAATCGGAGAACATTTTTAAAAATAATATGTAAAATATACTTTGATAGATCTCTTACTGTCGTTATTATCATTATTGTGCTGTATCAATATCCTTGAGAAAATACGCAAATGCGAAGGTGGCTCCCTGCAATGTTAGGAAGTGTTACTCACTGTGGACCCCCGAAGAAGAGGTCGAAATCCCGGAACTCTAGACGCACCCTCTGCCCTGGTTGTCCGATGAATTTGTATGAGCAGATGAGATCTTTGGGGTACGCGCCGGGATAAGTGGGCGACACGATCACCCCTGTGCGCTTGTTAGTGGCGTGCACCGTGAAGGTGCAGGGCGTGTTTGGCGCCGGCGTTCCGATCTCGTATTCGGCTGGAGGAACACCAACACAGGTCAATTCAACACTTTTACACACACGCACCTGATGATGTGAATGTTAGATAACATAGTGGTGGCTCTTCAACAGTAACTAAATGAGGCTTATGTTACGAATTGGCCATGTATAACATGTCCTCAAGTATAATAATAACATTATGCAGTTTGTTAAAATTATTGTGAAACAAAAATATATTGTAGTTCATCTATTTTGGATCTACGATTTTCAAACGATTTTTAAGTTGAAAAGTGTATTTATAGCACAGAACTTGATTGATATTTTGGTAAGAAATTTTTGGGAGATTTGCAAATAATTATGTTGGTTAAATTATGAGGTTACACGGCATTTTCAAAAAATAAATACTAAATTTAGAATAAATTAAACAAATTGGCAGAGTAGATTCTCAAAGTGAGCATTCCATTGTTCGGAAATTAAACCCAAGTACAACTGGAATACAATCCAGGAGAAATCGGTGGTGTTGTGGGCATTTGATATTGTTGGTGAAGTTTCCACGATTAGGAAGAACAAGAAGGGACAGTGAACATAGTGGATGTAAAAACGGACCAGACTAGCAAACTATTAATGAAAACAAGTAACACTCTACAATGGTATAAAAACTTTTCAATTGTCCAGTGGTCACATAACAATGTGAACAGCTTACCTAATACAGCTCCATTCACAACACAAACTTTAGGGTAGTTGAAAAGCGGATTTACTTCGACAATTAATACATTTGAATACAATGGACTGAGGGATGAAAATAAACACTGAAAAAATCCACGTATGTGGCTTTATAAAAACAAAATGTTATGATGTGCTGAGAGCATAGTTGGAAGTTTGCTAGTCTGGACGTCAAATCAACTCTCTACAGACATATAACATTCAGTACGATACAAGATGTCACCTTCAACATCATACAAATACAAAGACACAATCAATACTATAGACGAGACGGGAGCACACAACACACAGATTAACGTGATTGCTGCATACAATCGTTGATGAAGAGGTAACGGCCGCCGAAGAGTTCGGGACTGCTGACGTTCTTGTCAGTGTAGAAGTTGAGGACGAGCGCCCGATAGAGCGAGATCCTCCGACGGGGCGGTATCGGGCCGCAGTAGCGCCCTCCAAATGCAGAGTTGATGAGCTCGGCAGTGTCGGGCGTTTGTACTTCCGAGTACACGTCCATGTACTCGTGGATGCACCTGCAGGTGGCACGGCAGTCACGGGTTAGAATGCACGCGAGTCATTACTAGATGCACTAGATGCACTAGACGTTTACTTTTTACATTTGTGACGGCGCGTCAAATTGATAGTAGGAAGTGATGGCGTAATTGTTCGAATATGCATCTTAATTGTCATTTAATGAAAAATTATCCGTGTTTTATTATATCAAGAATAGAAATATGATTATTTTCTTCTGCATTTGCAAAATAGCAGATTCCATATGAGAGTGAAAGAAACCACGAGGCTGCTTGCTTGTAGTTTAGATGGCTAAACAAGGCATTCCTTTAGATGTGCACAGTGCAAGAAAAAATATAGATATTCTTTTTCAATATGAGGATTGAAACCTCCACTAACTATTTGTAAAGGAAATATTTCCTATTTTTCTTCGAACTATGCAAAGTGGATAAGTTTTCGTACCAAACTCCCTCAAAGTTATGTTAATACGAGGAGATAAAGGCTCAAAATGGTGGTGATTTTCACAGATTCCTTTTGGAATCATTTTCATAATGATAATCACTGAAAAAGTTGAAAGCGTTACATTCGGTCAATTTTAAATATCGTGGTATACTAACAATAACACTGCCTTTTAATGAGGGCAATGAATGTTAATAGCAATGAAGAAAGCATTATAATAAGTTCTAGCATGTTCGATTTGGCGCGCCTATTTGAAACGGATGGTGTATCTAGTGAAAACAAGGGCGAGAAAAGAATAACACCTCTATTGACTAGAACTTTGTGGAGGTCATTGAAACAAAGAAATAATATTTTGCTTCACACATGACAGAGCAAACGAAGATGATGATTATGAATTTGATTTTCTGGTTGATTGTAACAAACGATACAGCACTAAGAAGTGTAAGCCACATGAAAAGCAACTATAGTACAGGCAAAATTAAGATTTAAAAGGTTTACTTTTATTAGTGATGGAAAAGAGAACTTGAATTTAAAATTAATAATATCTTTTGTAAGATAGCGTTTAAAATTATAAGAGCCAGGCAATAATTTATTTTTATTACAATATTTCTCTCTTTTCCATATCGTATACATTTAGATGAGGTTGTTTTCAATATTTGCAACGACTAGGCGTGGTGAAGCATTATCATAATCATGCAGTGTGAACATGGGGTATACTCTAAAAGAGCAATATGCAGTGGCGAGCAAGTTACAATACTTAGAGTAAGAAATAGAGTATAGAGACAGAGAATGTGCAGTAATTGGTCTAGAAATAATATAAAATAGCTGGTATAATGAATTTTATATTTCTTTTGTGTGTGAATGCAAATCATTTCACATGGCAAAAAATTATTGTGAAAAATCGATTGATTATTATTAGTAGTATAAATATATAGATTAATTAGAGTGATGAAACAAAAGTAAAATGTGTGTAGTAGTACTCACGCAGGCAATACCCCCGCTGCTGTTCCACTGCCATGGAGAGCAGTAAAAAACAACAAATAATTCCACAAAAAATGATACAAAATTTTGATGAGAATATTATAATAGTGTTATTATTAAATACAATTTAAACCGACCGTGCAATGTTAATATTAAACACACATTTACACATATATTTATCATCCAATAAAAAAACAGTGTTATATATTTGTTTATGTTATGCATGCACGTGACGATACCGACGGGCCAAGAGTGCCTAACAGTGCAGTCAACTGGAAACAGAATTATTATTAATCTCTTGGATGGATTTAATTTGTCATAAAGTTTATTGCAGTTTTAAAATTAGCTTGTTTTTCATTAATATTATTATTATTATTATTATCATCATCATATGAACCATAATTTGCTATCAGCCCTGGTAAATATTTGTCTGATATGATAAAATTCGTAGTACAAATGTGTGGCACCTAAACACGTCAGCAAACAACTGCCAATACCTGCGTTATCTGCAGGACCTGTTATTCCAAAATACTAATCGATTAGCTTATCTTTAGAGCAATGTATATAAAATATTAAATAATATTCAGTAACATGAAAACTGCATGCAATTGAGATATGATCTGAACGTTAAATGTATTATTAATGATGTACTTTAAGTTTTATTTGTGATTGTAAACTGATGGAAATAGAAACACGTTTTTAACAATCAAACTTGTGGTAAGTATTCAGGTATCGCCACATAAACATTATAAGACAGAAAGTTAATGTGTACTTTACATTACTTTACTTTGTTATATGAGTGTAACAAATTACAACAAAACAAAGATCTCAGAAAAAATCAGTTACATAGAGAAAATCAGGAAAATAATAATTGAACTGTGCAATTTTATCAAATTGAAAGTTGTTACTGGTAATAGGAAGTATAATCAACGTTAATGTTACGACAGTACGAGAATACAATGCTGTATCGTTGGTTACTGTGGTGTTGTCCAGCTAGAGTGGACTCTGTTACTCACTCGGGCGGAGTGCCGCGGAGGCTGAACTCCGTGAAGATGAGTTCGACGCGTTGACGTGGACCGGCCACGAATGTGTAGATGCACTGCCGGGAGTGACCCGGAGTGTTCAGGAACGAAGGCGCTGAGAATGTACCGTTCTGTGGGCCACCGGGACGACTCACAAATGTGCGATCGCACTCTGCAAAACAAGTCGAACAAAAGTTCACGTCTGAGATTACCCGTGTGGAAAGTATCAAATAACCTGGCTTTCTGGTCATTTTTATAAATGTGGATTATTTATCTAACTTGGGTAGGTAAATTTCCCTAACTTTGAACAACCCGACACCTCCACCAATGAAAAAGGTTAAAAGTATTCCTGGGACATCCCATTTAGAAACAATAATCTGCAAATCTTGTAGATATAAGTGCCTAATGTTTACTTCTGAGCAAAAGCGCATGAATTAGCGCATCTACATAATTTGGTTAACTGTGAACGATGTGAGTAAAAAGCTTAAAAACGAACCGTGTCACTTCGACCGTTTTTCTAGTTGTTTTATACATGCTTATACGACAAGTATAAAAAGCAAAGTGTGACATGTTGTGCGTGAATTTTAATTATTGAGTATACATGAGTAAGAATGTGAAAGAGCTACATTTTAATAAATAAAGTACTTTACTTGTGCTTACAACGAATTGTTCATCGATTTGTGAGACACTACGTTCAGTACTGTGGATTGAGGAAAATAATCATGCTTTGAAAGTGGAAATTACATATTATAGACGCGGTGCGCGGACAGAAAAAATCTACACAACACCTATAAATTGCCTATAAAACAAATCGTCATGGAATTGACAAGAGACTAGGAAATAATAAGAAAACACCGAATTCGATCTACTTTACTATAGTTACATACTACCTACACAAAAAATCAAGTAATTTAAAAGCATATTCTATCAATAAAGATTTCCCCAAATACAAAGTTGTTCTAAAACTATGCGATATGATATCTACTCGCAACGAACTAGAAGAATAGAACTTGGCTATGGAAGAGATTGTCTACATTACTGGGCATTTCCTTGAATGCCCATCCCACTATTGTACACGTACTTGGAACTCTAGAAGGTCCTGAACTTTGGCCTGCCGCATGCCAAAACAGAACACAGTCATTACGAAATAGACTAGAATATCTGCGACCTCAAACTTATATTATACATGGACCGCTGAAATAATTAGAAATTGTTGGAAACTATTTTGAAAACCATGCTTGAAGTTGTAATTGAACTAAAAGTATGACGTCGTGAAGTGATGTGGCGTTGTTCTCCGCATGAGGCGTCACAAAGTTTTGTGACTTTTGTGTCGAATGACAAAATGCAGAGAGAAATTAAGTCAATTAGAGAAGAGCAAAAATATCGACACAGTAGTAGTATATTTTAAGTATTAGAGAGAAGTGAAAAAAAATCACGAATGAAAATAACAATGTTTTTTTTCTTTGTAAAAAAGGCGAATCTGTTCTTGGATGGAGATCTAGGAAATTGCGTCGTTTGTCATTCCGTTGGTTGTCTTTGCTCGTCTCTTTGCTTGATAAAAACTGACAATGTCATTCAGAGAACGAGGGAGTAAAGTGAGTGTAATTTGCAGACGGAAATTTGACGGATATGAGGCGATCTCTCACGGCGCAGTTTCCACCGGGCGGACGACAGTTGAACCAGCGTCGGTGTTAAAAGAATATTAATTGAAAATCAGCCGGTTTCATTTCATTGCATTAATAATGCTCTTTGATATTAAAAAATTGAAGTATGTCGTTCATTAGCTCATTAGGTATAAAGATGTATAAGTATTGTGAAATCAAATATTTTCAATTCTTTTTTGATCGAGAAATGGCACGATTTTCTCTTTCGTCTCACAAAACTGTGTGTTGGAGAAGTTGAAAGATTGCCGAAGGTATGTTTCCAGCAGAGAAGAGAGCCGACAAATACAATGGACAGCAATCAATCTCAGCCTCGTTGACTGCCGCGATTCTTCACTTGCTCCTGAGCCGCTCAATCAGGACGACACGTGTGCTGCAATCTACATGCTAATCCCAGCAACACCTTCACGCATGAAGCTCGCTCCCAACAAGCATGCCATGGTTCAAATCGATGCTTTAACCGCACCTACACTTGCCAAAACTAAAATTGAATATTTGCCAAAATATTCTCTGAAAAAACTTACTGTAACGCGATGTACTTTCTTAAATTTATCGTGTTTAAAACTAGAACAAGGTAAGATTCTAACTTATTGTCTCTTGTAAGATACAACAATCTAAATCCTCTAACGTCCCGACCAAAGTTCTCTTCTGTGAAATCGTAAAGCACCCAGCTCTCTAGTTGCGTTTTCCTGTGTCAAACCGTGAATCTTCTAAGCCTAGAATAATAAACCGTGAAATATTTTCCTCGTTGAATCTGTTATTCTGATCAGGCGTATGATGTGGATCGATGAGTTTCTGTGCTGGATCTATGAACCCTGGTCAGACGAAGCATTATAGGACCTAATAGGACTTAAGCTGGTAGGGATAACTTGAGTCGGAGCAATCTCCCGTGTAATGCATACAATATCAGCCAGCATTATGGCCACGGAGACCACGTACCAGCTCTAAATTGACTAATATTTCTAACGGAATACAACATCACAAAATTCAGAAAAGATACTTGCCTTAAAAATAACCGGGGACAGTTTTTGTAGATGCCGTCTGAGTATCACGTGTACGTATTTCTTTAGCTAAAACCTTGTTAATATTTGAGGAATGAAACTGAATCGAACTTCTGGTTTCGGAAGCTATGTTTCCAAATGGCCAAATTACAAGTTGGATTGTGTAATCGCGAGGAAACGATCATGTCTGAGTAACCAACGTTGGGAACACTCATCCTGCTAAAACTAACAACTCTTTTTCTGAAACTTTTTCGTCTGTTTCCACCGAATTACACTTGAATCAAACTCCAAAAACATTCTCCGAGCTCCTCGCACACTCTCGGACATAGGTTGTGCAGAATTACTAAGAGTGAAATGAAACCCCATGGCTTTAGAAGAACTCCTTGGTAAATACATCTCATTGTGACAAGGAGTTTAGCGATAGAGCTCTGGAGTGGAATGGAAGGGCTGTGGTGGGGGCGGAAGGCGTTGAGGAGTGGGGGAGGGGATGTAGGGCGCGGATTGGCGCAAAGGTCCTCCAAGTTGGCAAGCGTTGGAGCTGGCGCAGCTGTACCAGGAAGCAAGGAGAGCCATTGTTGAAAGAATTAGAAGATGACCCTTGAAAAAATAGGCCATATAGGTGAGCATGCATTGATCGGACAGCGATATGATCAACTTTTATATTGTATCAGATTTCAATTAAGGATCAGATTACACGGGTTAGAAACATCGTAAAGAACAGATATTTAAGGAGGGTAACAATAATTTCTTTATTCAGCCAATTCTACAACACAAGTTGGTGAACATCTATCATTGGCTCGATAACATTAGTTAGGTAACACATTTTGTACTATATATTTTCATCTACATACATTTATCACACAGTCAAAAAAATTGTTGTATAGTGTCATAAACAGGAGAGATAGAATGGTGTATTCATTTCACATATCGCGGGATCAAAATTGTATATAAATCCTAAAATATCCCCGCCATGATTTGAAATCTCTCACTGAAAATGTGAGCCATTCAAATCAATTGAAGCTATAAAACATAGATTTGTTGTTTTTCTAATTAAGTATAGTGGGTATATCACAGTTGTTATTATTGTCAGGAGTCTAAACATGAGTGTATACATATAATGCTACTAGTATAGTTTCTACCGATTAATATTTTTGACATTCATTTTAAGGCAGACATTGTAGACAATTTTCGAAAGTGGGACAACTATTTGGGTTGCATTCGAATCATGAAATTTAATTTATTGATCCAGTTTCAGGACAATGGAAGACGCAACAGATTTCCCGCCAAAATGGCGGTCCTTTCTCCAGAGGATTTGCCATGATTATTATTGACATGCGTTGCGTTTGCAGATTGTGTATTCCCATATCTGTGTTCTATAACCAAAGCTACACTTTGACATCAATTGCTTTGTGCTACTGTTACTGTTTATTAACATATCTTCACTACTTGTCGCACGCCCTAACCACGAAGCTACACCCATCTTCACCACATGCAATGAAAAATCATTCCTACTACCTCGAACTTCCACTTGTGTACTTGCTGTTAAAAGACGTTTCCGTCACTCTATCCTATACTTCCCGCCCTTCCCGCGATTAGCGCCCTCATCTCGGCGGTAAGTGAATCACGTGCTCCTCTACCGCGTGGTAAAGCCCAGTGCTTGGCCGACGACAAGGATCAAGACGATGAAGACGGCGAGGAGGACGAGGATGCAGCAGATCGCAACGGCCACCATTGTCTCCAGCGTGTGACGAACGACTGACGGCGGAGGACACGACGACGTCGGAACAGAGGCGTCGAGCGTAGCCAACTGACTCGTCGTGCTTGCTACCCTATAGCTTTACTTCGAGGGGGGTTGAAATATTGATTCCCCTGGCGGTAGTTACACCCCCGAGCCTACCGCCCCTACTCTTCCATTCCCGAAACGCTGAATCTAACTTCGCCTCTCAGATAGCAAACAAACCGATGCTATTGAGAAGAAAACAGATGAAAGAGCTTAGAGCTTCGATTCTATTCGTGTATATAGAAGCTGTTTCTAAAGATCCAGTAGATATCTTGTTGATTTTATTTTGCTCCTCGCCGGGCGTTTGCCTCCTTGAGCTCATATTTATAAGTTATTGACAGTTGGTTTGAAGACCTTACGTCAAACATTCTCATTGTTGTTTTGCAAAAAAAAAAAAAAAAAAATTCCAACTGATTTATTGTTTTGTTCGAATGTTGAACAAAATGAAAGCCGACGAATTTCGATGTTTCAAATTGTATGTAAATTCTGTTTGGTATCATGATGCACAACGTTTGGACAGCTTCCCCCTCCCCCTCCCCCACCCACAACCCCGTCAGGACGATTCCACGGAATATTATCTCTGAAACGGAAATGGAACCTCGACGAAGTTCAGCGTTAAATAAGCGCATTAGTCTATTAGATAACACGTCGAAGTTAATTAGCTGTTACTCACGCTAATATCTCAACACAAGTGCTAAGCTTTCGCTCCTTTTATTCATGAACTTTTCTGAACTGCGGTTTTATATTTTACAACTTCTCGCTGGCGACAATACATAATTAACGTGAACTTATGGACTGGAATCGCATCGTCTTTGTGACTTGAATTCCGCAATACGATTTGGTATATTAAACCCGATATCTAAATGAAACCTGCTATACGTTTCAATGTATTATAAAACTTAACTTTTTACAATTTGGTTAAGTAGATTATGTTGTTGTTGTTGTTATTATTTCAACACAACATTCAGTGTAAAATTGAGTCAGACAACTTTTAGTCTCACTGTTCTCTGTTAACACAGGGAGGCCCGCCCTCGAATGCGAACAAAGGAAAATTCAATCAAAAAACCAGTCAAAACAACAAACAAAAATGAAATTGAAGAAAAAGGAACTGCTGATTTCATTAGGGAATTGGACAGGAATCGTCACTCTTTCAGTAGGAAATTGATTGATTATTTTCAACTCGAATAACGAAGTTATATTTTAGCCGCCGCTATTTTTATCTCAGTTATCAGCTGTAACTATAATCTGTTTTCATTTATTCGCAAAAAGCTTTTATCAAATAATCGTAATAGCTAATAAGGAGCCAGTAATTGCAAGATCCTCAACAATCCCTGTGTTCTTGAGGAGGAACAATTGATTCATTTGATTAATTTTTCAATCACATTATTCTGAATACTTTAGAATGAACTGTAATTTTAATTTTTGTATCCGTAAATTGATTCATGAGATTTAAATATCAACAGGCGTAAAGCAAAAATAAAAACTCTCTCATTTTGGACAGGCAATAATATGTTTAATGATGAATGTTGCCGTGTAAACAATTGAAATCCCTTACCTGAGGTAACTCGAAGAAAGATGGCGGGCATGCAGAATAGCAACAGAACCAGACTCCTTCCTGAGATGTGCAGGTATGCTGGGGCCATACTGTGTCCTGTAACAAGAACGGAGTTGTAAGACATGCCTAACTGCGTTCTGACACATGCAGGGGCGGATTAAACTGTTTGGCGCCCCTAGGCTAATTCACATGAGCCCCCCCCCCCCCCCCCCCCCCGCAAAGGAAATAATTGCACCCTGTGTATTTCTGTTCTATTTTCTCTAAAAAATAAAAAATAAAAAATCACTGAACGACGTTGAAATCACAGAAAATTCCTAAAATTGGATGTCAACCCGCGAGAATGAAGGAGTTAGAAGCCCCGCAAAGCTATTTTTAGAATTTATACACACTTTGAGTGAATCTTGGGCGAGGAAATAGCGTATTTTTCTATCTAAATCATTGTAATATACCTCAAGTTAAGAACCCTACCTCTTTCGTGGGAGGGAAATCTTCATATCTCTCAATTCTATTAGTTTGGCATTTATTTGACGCCGCGGCGCCCCCTGGAAGATGGCGCCCCTAGGCTATAGTCTAAGTAGCCTAATGGGTAATCAGCCCCTGGACACATGGGTCATCATTCTGACAAGAATCAGGAGCTATAGTATAATACACATAGGACACGTCTACAGATCTATATCAAAATATCTGGTGATGGTGTCAAGACGTCACTGATTTGAGTACCCGGTCACATAAATTAAAGCATAGTGAGTATACCTACAATTTATTCACAAGTTGTGAACCGGAGTGTCAGAAAGGAAAAGATTCAGGTGTACATTGTCCTGCAGACTCGGAACAACGATTAATAAACCACGTCGAGTGAATGAATTGTTGACGTCATCACCAGTGCTAAATGAAGTGGGGGGCGTAAATCAACCTGTGAAGTGGCTCTAGAACTACACACAAAATGTCGCTTTGTTAAATGATGGCCTGTCCAGTACACTCTTAAGCCGAATTAAAACGAAGCAGACTTCCACTTGTTTTATCGTTTAATCGACAATTGGTCTAGACAATATGAGATCGTATACTATTTTTAAGTAAATATAACATTAACTATTAAATCTATTTTTATATTTGTAGACAAATGGATTAGATTATAATATAATCTGGAACGTATAAAATTGTTTATTTGCGTTTTTCGAGAAACATAAAATATATATTTATTTTTAGCCCATTACCATTTCATTCGAATTTATTACAAAAGCATTCGGAACTCTATAAGAATTCAAGTAATATATTATGGCAATCAAAACAAATGTGTCTGAAATAATAAAGATTTTGGTGTAATTTTTGTATTACCTAGGCTATAAAAATGATTTTTGAGAATGTTACCCTTCCAGAGACTTTATCTGTATCTATAGATTTGAATTTAAAGTCAAAATTGACACAAGTTAAAGCAAAATAATCTGCAGTTTACACAATTTCTCAGTGTTTCTCGTTTTATGTAAATATAGTGAATTCTTGATGGCCGTTTGAGTTGCTATTTAAATA
This sequence comes from Leuctra nigra, assembly GCA_934045905.1. Lineage (NCBI taxonomy): Eukaryota > Metazoa > Arthropoda > Insecta > Plecoptera > Leuctridae > Leuctra > Leuctra nigra. The sequence continues at coordinate 32,159,507 of OW203761.1, read as the reverse complement.
ATGAGGTTGAAAAGTTCATTCATCGAAAGAACAACAACCGCGGCCCGCGCTCTACAAGAATTATTAATATCCATGAATAATGCACGATCTCGCAGCCCCTGGTGCGATTCTTCTCGAGGAGCCAACGCGCTGATCTCCTATCATCCCTTGCTTGCTCTTATCGGCATTCGGCGATGTCGTCCCAATGCCGAGAGTTAACCGACTTTATTGTTCGAGAATGATTTAATGCTTTTAGTTTTAACAGGTTTTTGCAGAGATAAGTATGTAAGTGTGAAGGGCAGAGATTTTTTACAGTTCGCGTTTTGTAACGTAATAAAAAGTCTGCAATAGAAACTGCTATAAATTAGAAAGCATTGAAACCCCCGTAAAACCTTACAACTTCCATTTTCATCGGTATAAACAATTCTTGGCTATATTTTAACTCATTCAAAATTAAATGTTGAAACTTGGACTAATCTGCCGTGTACCTGAATGGTAAGCCCTGGTTTTCGAATAACTTGTTCTGCTGTTAATTGTGTCAAGTCTGAAAATAGGTTGTAGGTCTACAGACAAACTATGTACAGAGCAATCTAAAACATAAAATAAAGTATTTTGAATGGAAGGTCAGAAAAGCGGTGTGTTTTGGAGTCGTAATACTAAATCAGTATAAATGCTTGAAATGGATTCCATGTGTAACATCAAACCTTGCTGATTGTTCTGCTATGTTCCTGCAGTACATCAAGTCATGTGACCGAGTAGAATTAGACAGGAGAAGATTGATGTCATTGAACGCCGTGACGTAAGCAACTATAGCAGAGCATGTTTCGTAACACTCGACGCACCTACGAGAGGGTTCAATCAACAATATTACGCAAAGAATCCCTGAAAGACACTGTTTTGACTCGTTCTTGATACCTACGAGTTTACCATCAATCAAGGAAATTGTTCGTGATCTTCTCTCTTTGCTTATATTGTGATAAGTGCTTGGGGCTTTTGAAAAGGTCGTTCTTAAAATGCTGTTGGTGTTTTGTGATCAACCTCCTTTATCTTCCTTCCCCAGCTTGATCACGCGTTCAGATTGCCAACTCGCTGAGGTAGACGTCGCGGCGTCTGCCGCACCCCAGGGCGTCGCGATGCCATACAGGAACCGGAATCAAGGATTCGAATGAAAGAGAGAAGAATTGATCTTGTATTGATCTTTCGCGGTGTCATGGCATCATAATGGGAAGATTCGGATGAAATAATCGATCGGGTAGGATGTCAAGTACTATTCAGAAATCCGAAGTCAGTACGATTTATTTTTTCATCTTGCGGAGGAAAAACTGATCGACTTTGTTTTCGTTCTCTCGTCTCATTTCTTTCCCACACCCCATATGTTTCTCTCATTGCCTTCCGTCTCGCTCACGCCCGATAAAAGGACTGCTTTAAACGAGTGCGCGATTTCGCAGTAAAGTAGGTTAATGCTGCCATTTTGAACCGCAACGCAAGTGTGATACCGGAGCGGTGGACATCAATCTCAATGCAGCCGACCGCGCGCGCATTAGCGCCAGCGATGAAGCGCCGGATACGAACATGTTCCGCACGTATTGAATAGGAATTAACTCCCTCAAACCTAGCATCGAATTAGAAATATTCTCATCAAATTGATTTTTAACTTCAATGGACGTCGTTTAAAAAGCCATCGAACGAAAAAAAATATTTGTAATAGAATAATGAGAATTTCTAAACGATTTTAATAATTAATAACGGTTAAAATGTCTTTTAAACGATTGTAGATATTTTTTTTTCTCCCCGCGAGATGCCTCTGTGAGATCAATACGCTATATATCTCAAGCATAGTTCTGCCACATCCCGTGCGGCGTCGTCATCGGTGGCAGCACCAGCACCGCCTGGTGCATCCAAGGAAGAACTACTTCTTCATTGCACAGCCACACCCCTTGTGTCCCACCCCACCCCCGCCCCCGCACACTACGACCAACATGAGTTACACAGCGACAATGGGATTACGTACTTTTCGTTTACATTTCAATTATTTATTAAATTACCTTTATAAAAGTGTAATGAGAATACCTTTTTGTTCATGTGGGGATTTTATTTTTGTAGAAAATTTAAGTATGTTTTAAGTTTGATTAAAAAACACTTTTGTAACAAATCATTCATAATCATATCATCCGTACTAATTCATTAAAATCATAACTATATTTGTCTTCTGATCGTAACTTTAACAAGAACATTAACTTGGCTCCAAAAATGATTGTATACCTAAGCATAGCTTTTTTATTTGGTATTTAATTGCAATATTACATCATCATTATTTTCACTTTCAATGTGCCATGATAGTGTATGAAAGGGATAGATGCATATTCACAACGTCACCCTGATCTTCTGGGCGTGACAAGAGGGCTAGATAAGGGCTGGGGAGGAGGTTAAAAGCGAGTCACCAAGCTTGCGTTAGCCATGTAAAACCAGATTGATTTACACTATAAAAGTCAACAGAAGGAGGGGTTAAGAATAAAGTGGCTAAAGATAAGTCTCAGGAGTAAGATGAATGCGAGTCGTGATATCAAGGAAAGGAATCTTTAAATTGACACTTTGAGGGGGTGTGAGCGTGCTTACATGGGTATGGAAAATAAATGTGAATATATTTTTTTAATGATTTTACTTCGTTCATCTGAATTGTATAATACTTATTTTTTCAAAGTAGAGAATGTAATATTCTCTACTATTTCTTCGAAGAAAAGATCTATCATTTTGTTAGTGGCTCCAGGTTCTAACCAGATAAAGAATAAAGATCCAGGCTTCAACGCCATCATCCAGCAATACGATGTATGTTTTGTTTTTAGTATTAGTTCAGATGATTTTATACGGATAATCATAGCACCAAACTTAATATAGTTTCTAGTCTCTGGTACATGTTAAGGGACAACACCCCTCCTCCAGCCAGAACGCGACGTGTAACCCAATTCACATAGGGTAATCAAGATTGACTTGGCTGTCTGCATCTACACCGAGAATGAACCACTAAGTACAACATCTGCCACCATGTAGTGATCACATCTGGCAGAACCAGTTTCAATCAGCCATGAGTCTCAAGTGAGTGAATGGACCTCTTTGCATCCCCACTGCTTTGAATGACCGAGATAGCCAGGAATTAGGTCATCCCATGTATCTCTGGTGGTATGTCGCGGCAGTGGATGTGCTTGTAATGGGTAGTAGAGTGGCGGTATAAGGGTTGGTATATTATTACGTCGGACGGGTGGGGGCGGGGGAGGAGGCGGGCGTGGCAACATCCTTGCTGAGGCGTCGATACTACTCCTGCTACCGGCCAGGGTAGGCAACCCCCACAGCACAGCTGATCATGTCACATGACGACTACTTTTCGATGAATATTATTAAAACATAATTCCTTTGACAAGGTGTATTCGTTATCATCACCTCACATCTACTCACGGAAGAATTGCTAATCCTGTCTTGATCAAAGACCTCAACAACATCAAGGAAATAGGTTTCTACTCAAACTTAATAACATGGCAAAGAAGAAGACACTGTGTTGTTTTCTACCGAATTACAAATTAGAATCGAGCTATTTCCTCTACTCTGTGATGCCTAACTTACATGCATGAAAATGAACACTTTCAAACTCTTTCTTTTCTATGACTGTAAATACAGTTTCTTTGACATCGCCTGCCTTCATTCTGAGAGCTAAACTTGAATTAAGTCTCTAGAGATCTTTTCATGGGATGATTTACCCGAGTCGGACGGGAGAAAAGTTCATCTCGACTCCCTTACAATGCGCAGGATTCAGGCAATGAGGACATTCAATAATCGTCTTATCTTGGGATGAGTTAGCGGACCATCATATCATCTTAATGATGTGTTTGTTCGGAAATTTAGAAATTAGTTCAAGAACCACTTCTACAGTTCTCGAAAGAAATCTCTTTATTACTGCTTCCATGACATGTTCTAACTCTATGTGCCCCTTTCTAAGAACAACTCAATAAAAGGCGCAGGCTCGTAAAATATTGCAACAAAGTTTCCTTTTCTGAGAGCTACTGTCAATCTATACTTCTACATCCAGGAATGCTTTGGCTTTTAATACTACCACCAAGAACTGTTCCTTTTATTTACACATCCAATGTTTAATTGTTATAATTCATCGTTCATCGTATAAATGCGTTGCGAAAGTTTGTTGTTTCCCAGGTTTGAAAACTTCATCTTTGAACGAGTATTATAGTACCTACTTCGGGATCCAGATTACCTACTAACAATCGTATGCGTTCATAGTACGTTATTTAGTTACAGTACATGCATGAAGGACGTAAATGGCCTGAAGACAGTTCAAATCAATACCAAGAGTACTACATAACGTAATGAACGTTACGCGTAATGCGCGTTATCCTATAAAAAGCGGATAATTTAAAAATGGATTATCGCATAGTTTGTAATTGTCGAATAGTAACTTTGCTGGATCGCTATTTTTTCCCTATTATGACTCTCAACTCTATATAAATAATTAATAGTATTATCTAGTGGATCGGTCGCTCCACGCCAGCCGAGTCGTACGGCGCGCACTTTCTTACACAACATAAGTAAAGTATACCGTTCAAACCTACAAGCTGGAGCAATTCAAGCATCAAAGTGGCATTTTCGGCCTACTGGATTAAAAATGGGAAATCTCACATTGTTGCTAAATATTTTAATTTAGAGCTATGGCCCACCCTACCATATATTCCAAGTTGGCAATAATAAGTTATGTCGTTTCCGAACTGGAGGACCGTGAAAATCGTGAAATTGTACAACTTTCTTCAGATAGATAATAATGATGATTCATCTTCCAATAAACTACGCGGTCTCCGCCACAGCCTAAACGGCTGCTGAAATTTTCACGTCTGCCTGATGATACCTTACCCTTATGAATTTTTTGTTCCGCCATTTTGAAACCGGAAGTGACGTCATATCTTGAAAACGGCTGCTCCGATCGGAACGAACTAGCGCCAAACTATTCGGACGATCATGTATATGAAATACCAATAGTAAAAAAATAAACGTACTATTACCGAAACCGGAAATGACGTCATAAAAATGAAAAACTACACTATAATCACCTCTTACTACAAAACTACATATTCAGAAGGCTTTTAGTGATATATAAATCACTGTAAAAAACATGTAAATAAATAAATTTTATGTAGCAGTGATTTCAGCCGTATGATGCCATGTGGATGCCATATCTTGAAAACTCGCTTTTACCAAACGCAAACTTTCTTAGTAAACATAAATCGTTTTTTTTTTTTTTTTTTTTAAGGAATTAGTCATTATTGCTCCGATACCTATGTGTTACAAGTTGTAAGAATAAACTTAAAAAAAGGAGTGATATCCCCATAAAAAACAATCCGTGTAAAATATACCAACCAAGTCTCTTCAACTATAGGTATAAAAAATATAAGAAATCTAAAAATTCAGCTCTGAAAAGTAGTGATATCAAAAAATGGACCAAGTCAAAACTTACTTTTAAACACCAAAATACTTGGCGCATCGTTTTTTAGGTACAAACATTTAGGTACATTTGATTTTTGGCATATACTTCTATACTATTTATACACGATGTGCCAAGAATATTTTGGTTTTTAAAATTAAGTTATGACCTGGAGGCCAAGTCTTGAAACTTACGCCTTCAGGACGCAAACGCTCTCGGACGTCATAAAGTCTCATTTACTGTAAGAGTGATCGACATTGAAACATAAAGTCAAGCCACTTATTTGATTGGCATCCAGCAATCTATTGCAAACAATTTATTAATATTATAATTATTATTACATATGTTATTTAGTCATAAAACCTTATTCAAAATTAAGATAAACAGTTAACAGTAGATTTCAAGGTCATCATTCTTACAGTAAATGGGACTTTATGACGTCCGAGAGCGTTTGCGTCCTGAAAGCGTAAGTTTCAAGACTTGGCCTCCTGGCCCATTTTTTGATATCACTACTTTACAGTGCTGAATTTTTAGATGTCTTATATATTTTTTATAGTTTAAGAGACTTGGCTGGTATTTTTATACGAAGTGTTTTTTTATCGTTGAAGGTTATGTAGCAATCAATCAATGTAAATTAACGACAAGCTAATCGCATACAATTTTAATGAATGTAATTATCTAATACTTATACACTCGTAACTTTACGAAACTCTTGTTCACTGTTTTGATGAAACTTGTTGTTTGTTATATCTGTGTGTCACTGGAGGAAAGATTGGAGGCGCGAAGAGTGACAGAAGCGTAGACAATTGCTTGACATCTGAATGCCGCATGAAATTACACGCGCATAATTCGGTGTACCCAGGAGATAACTTCCAGCGGCACAATTTATAATATTGTCAGTCGAAACTACCACACGGACATTTCTTATTTCTTGCGTCGTGATATCTGAAGAAGTCGTCGCGAATATACCGTCCGGCGTTATTTGTATTGACACTTTGAAATCATTTTGAGATTTTTGAGATATATTTGGTTTGCATTCAACTTTTTTAATTTTTCACACTTTGGGGTGTGGGGGCGAGCTCCCAAATTGTCCCACAGGGCGTTTTATGTTTTTGGGAGCAACACCACAACTCGTGAGAGAAACAACTTTTGCGTATGCTTTCGACCTCAATACTAACGCCCAATAAAAGAAAAGTTACATTTTATTTAAAAGAGACGAAAACATCCAAAAATAATTGATATTTTTCGTAATGATTTTATGTATAATTGATCTGACAGAAGCTAAGAAATTTGAATAAACGCTACTCTACTATAATCGTACATCTTTAGATTTCTTCAGTGCCTATATTCCCTCCTCCAAGTGTCTTTAAGTTTGTTATAACTTTACTTGTCGGGGGCTGAGATTTTAACTTGAGAAATAACAATGTGAGATGGCGACAGAATCTTTCATATCAGTATAACATAGTTAAAGAGCGTGCTACAAGACAGGGGATGGGTGGGGGATGATGACGTCATGATAAAGTAACCCCTGTTAGTGTCGCGAAGAGTGGAGATATATTCGATCCAATAAAATACGAGTTTTTACTCCAAGTTTCTTCACGGCTGTCGCGACACAAAAGAACACATTTGTAGTTGACACCTTGTTTAAGAAAAGTTCATTCGTCGGTGAAAACGTTATTTGAAAAAGATTCTATACGAACTGCAGGAGCGGGAAATATTGGGTTGATATCTCGGCAGTAAAGTTGTAATTGCAGCTATTGATGTAAGATGTTAGCTGAGATACTGGGATAGAAATTAAATGCTATAGGCAATCAGCACAATATCTATCAAAATAAGTTCAATATAATAGTGCAATTTTTTGACATTTTGTAGGTAAAATGTGTTACTGAAAACATAAGGCAGATAAATAGACAGTCTATTTACATATTATTTAATTACAAATGTCCACGACGATTTTCTGACATTCTATGGTAGATTTATTTCTAGCGTGATCAAAATTCAAAGCTCTCTCTTTATGGCGATCTTGGTAGAAGTACATCATGTGCAATGTGTAATTCATCATTCAATGTTCATTCAATATCCCATTCATTCAATATCCCAATGAAGATTTTAATAATTGTAATAATCCTGAATCTTTCAAAGCTTTAATAAGAAATATTTCTATTTTCAATCGTGGCAAAAGCAGCTGTTTTCCTATGTCAGCTTGATATTCCAGTTCATTTTGTTGTTGCCATTTGCCATCAATAAATCATTTTCACATAGATTCAAAAAACCATCCCAAAGTCTTTAATTTCTAATAATTTTCAGTTTAATTAAAGTTATACAGAATTCTATATCATCTGTGAATATAGTGTGTGTATCGACTTATAATGCTTCGCCTATGGAAAACTGAGTGAAAGAAAGCTTCTAAAACAACACAAAGCTCATGAGTGTATAGCTGGACGAAGGCGTTGCATTGGACGTTTCGTCTAAATAGAATGTTGAATCGACAAAATTGCTCTTTGATCACTTTGACACTCTTCAAAGTTTAAAAAATATGAATTTCAAATTCACATACTTGTATGCAAAATATAACTGTACATTACTAATTTAAACAATGGGCTATAGGATGTACAAAAGCCAATTTCTTCTCTCCACAACTTTGTAGGAGACGGTCACATTCGCAAAAATGACAAGAGGTCTTCATTGGTCTGACTCTGAGAATGTCAGCTCCATGCTTATAGAAAGTGGCCGGGCAAGTTCAACAATGAGTCACGGTATAAGTTAGTTAAATGGTATCGCTACCAAGAACATTGTCTGACAAGTGTGAAGAGGGTGCATTGAATCATTGAATGGCCTGCATCATTCAGATGGAGCCTCTACTCATACTATATATATGGCAGAGTTTCAAACTCAATTCACGTTGCTTCTCTGCGAGATATTGCAGTGAATTATTGATAAATAGCTCTCCAATTCCTAGACAATCTGTATCTGAAGTGAGTTGAACCATCCACTGGGGATGTAGTGCGTCCTGTGAATAAATCATAGCAATTTACAGTGACGTTTCAGTCTTACTAATTACAAATTGAGACGGAGAGCTCGGCTATTCAATGTAGGTCAGAATTTGGCATTGTTTTGATGTTCTACGAACAATTAGCATTAGAGCTAATCTTCTCATAAAGGCAGAGTAACGCAGGAAGGATGTCATGGAATGTTGCTCGCAAAGTGGAATTGTTGATGTCAAATTAGTAATTACCATAACTGTGATTAGTTATGGTTTCTAATCACAGTGGCTATGATTAGAAAATAGTGTTAATTATTTAAAGTGATTAATCCAAAGCGAGGCAGTCCTCGAAATGTGTCAGAACAATACTATCATGCCTACTGAAACATTAATTTAAACTTGTTAAATAGTCAGGAGAACACTAATTATTGCACATTTAAAACTCCTAGTTTACTGGGGGTAGGAGATTATCTGTTGAACACAAACCTATACAAAAAAAAGTTGAGCGAGTTACTCCTTTTCCGACTCTTTTAGCACGGACTTTTTTACCAACAAGATGGTGCGCAGATTGATATTTAAACATGATCCACCGCTTGGTTAAAATTTTAAACGATTATTATTTATTTGATTCAAAATGGTCTGATCAAGTTGAAATTTTGCAAGGCCAATATTCCATCATGATTACCGAATTTCATCAAAATTCTCTTAAACTGTTCCGATCACTTGGAAAAAATAGCCATCAAGATAAACATTTTATAATATAAAACAATCAAGTCAAATCGGTCAAGAACTATTGACCTGTTAACGTTTTAATTTTTGAAATGTATAATGTCCAAATTCATCGATCTAAAAAAGTATGCACATTGATCACTGCTCATTTAGTTCATTGCATCACTGCGAATAGATGATGGCTAAATCAAAGTTACAATGAAATGTAAGTGTTACACGTATCGGTGCTCGCTCAGAGCATACGCAAGTGACTTGTATGTGAAGAATATAATTACTTATTGAGCGAGCGTAGCGAGCGTCACCACGGTACTCTTATGGCACTTTCTCTGTGTGCTTTTTTGTTTCTTTTTGCCTGCACTGCCCAGGTCAAACCGCACAACCAATCGATCTGAAATTTTGTACACATACTAACGTAATCTAGGCGGTCTCTGGGATCATTTTTAAACAGGATCCTGTGATTGGTTCAAATTTAAAAAAAAATATCTTTCGATTGGTTGGTCCGATCAATTTCAAATTTTGCAAAGTCATTGCAACCAACATTGTCCCCAATCTTACAAAGTTTCAGCCAAATCCTCCCATTGGTTAAAATTTAAAACCATCTTTCCTGTGATGTTTTAAATTTAAACTAAAACTGATTGACCGATCAACTGAAAACTTCGCATGGTCATTGGGACCAACATTTTAGGTATTATTGCGAATTTGAAGACTTATCTGTAGTTATTTTCAAAAGTTATTGTCATTTTAAGGACATTTTATTCTATAATCTTGAAATATTTGAAAAATGTATACTAAATTTGCATCCCTGCCTTCTTGATGCAGTACCAAGTCCTGTAAGCAGTTGATACTTGCAAACGCATATCAAATCGGATGCAGTATCGGATGCAGTGGCTAGAAGGCTCGCTCATCAACGCGTTAAACTGAGCGTTTTCAGAGTAAATACGGACATTGTTATTAGCGTTTCAGTTTCCCACATGATTGCCTTACTGTGCAAATTGACGTGCTGAATAAGTAAATCAAGCGGAACGAAATTGTATCAAGTCCGAGCATTACTTTATTCATGAATCATCAAAATGATGTTTGCCTGATTGTTATATTTCACATTATTGAGCGGGGGAAGCGAGCTACTTCTCCCAGCTCTTTTGGCACGAACCTCGGCTTTTTATATATTTTGAGTCTGTAATTTCCTATACACAGGTTACATTTTTTTCTTCGATCGATCTGAAATTTTGCACACATTATAAAGAAAAATCGGGAGGTCTATTCTAGAACGTTTTCCCAACTCCATTATGATGGAATCCGGCTCACGGCCATAAATATTAACATTGCCTCGAATCGGTTTCCATCAGAATTGGGAATTTAAAAGTTATTGAACATTAAAAGTCCGTGATTGTATGCATACCCTAATTTTTACAAGATTATCCGATATTGGATAAAATTGAAAAAATGCGTCTGATTTTTTTTAATAAAAAAAATATATATTCTCATTGACTAAAAATCTAAATTTTTACCACCACATTGTAATTTTGCATGGATTGTGTAATTTTGCAATACAGTGATGCAGTCAAAACAATTCTTAATTTTATTGTCCCACATCTGCCACCATTTGTAAAAAAGTGTATCCGTCCAAATTCATTTATAAGCACCAAGACCACTGCATTCACTACATCACTGCATCTTGGATATTTCTCTTTCCAGAGTCTATGGATTATTATCAGGCAAGAAGCAATGAAAACAGGTGCAGCAGGTATCGGTGCTCACTTACAACGCGTTTCACTGAGCGTTTTCTTAGTTTTAAGGCTATGTTCTTGTATGTAGACAACATCAGTGCTTAGAGTACCTTATAAGAAATGAGGATACGTTTATTAAATATTAAGTGATCCAATAATTGAGTGCTGGGCCGGAAGAACCATGTAACCAACACTTTTCCGAAATAGCCTTTTTTGAGGAATAACTATGTACATGCCTAGTTCCATCCACTGCCACAATAAAATGTTGATTTTTTTAACGTTGGCATTATATAAATTGAACATAAATGTTGGCTGCCATGGAAGAACCATGAATGTGATTCAAGATAGACGACGGTGTGGACTGCATTGTGTCCCCAAATCTGTTTAGCGTCGGTATTACCATTAGTTTAAGCTATATAGTTAGCTTAAACTCCACTTCAGAAAACTCGGTGTATTACCATTATATACTGCAATTAATTCTGGAGCTTATTTCCTCAGTTTACACCAACCTCAGGCTACATTGACTGCAGTTTATTAGAGCTATGTCGCAGTATATGATGGTACCACACCATCATTTCCCGAAAGTGGAGTTTAACTAAACTGAATATTAAACTAATGGTAACATGGCCCCTTAATCATTTAAATAAAAGCAAGAAAACAAAGCTGGAATTAGCTAAGTGGAAGGATAATCAACGAAAGTGTTTGAGGAAGTCGGTGGAAAAGTATACAAACCGAAAGGGTACTGAAATATTACCCTTTCCAAATAAATAAGTTTTTGCAATAAATGTTATGTTCAGGTTCACATTTATTGAATGAAACATATACCATATATCTTCCAAACTAAGTAATTGTGATAATACGGTCTTGAAAGAGTTTGGGGCTAATTACTCAATGAAATTGTTGGTTACATGGTTCTTCCGGCCCGGCATTCAATTAAGTGGTTTAAAAATACCTAAAAAAAATAGTAATCTTCCCTGCGGCGGATTCGGCCTTTTAGTTTTATCCGATTATGACTTTCTTTGAAGGATATGTTAAAGTGATAAAGTTGAAGGAAATAAACAGCTCTTTGAAAAACATAGACCACTTATTTGAAAAGTATGATCCCCGAGAAGTTACGGTTATATTTTGTGTCAAAGTCGCATATTTCGCTGAATATCAAAATTCTGAATTTCATATACGCTCATAATTTTTAGATTAAATTGTCAAATAATCTCTTACACTTTTCGAAGAGCAATTCAGTCGCTAGAGCATCATCCCTTCAAAATATTGTTTATCTTCAACAACACGGTCATAATCTGCCAAATGCTGGTTTAGAGAGTCGACTTCCTCCATTATTACAATCTGTGCACAGTTACTTACCATATCGTCAGAGTACAAGCCGGGACCGGGAGGAGAATGGAATGCCACAGCTTCTCCTCTCACCTGCAATCATAAGATTCAAGATTAGACAAAATGGCAGAACATGTTCATCGTTCTCAAAATTATCCGATGAAGAAGAATAGCAAATATTACTGACAAGTATTGATATTCAATTCAATTCATAAGAATTTTATTCTTCAATTCAAATTTACATACAGAGTAAAATAACAAATAAATGTTTAAATTATAAAGAAGAAGAAGAATAGCCCTCATGGGGTCAACGAGAGCCTGTATTGCCCTTGATATTGCGTCACAGCCTCAACAATTTCTGTGTGGTTAATTCTAAATGTATTTTTCATACATCAAGTGGAAGTAGTCGAAATACTTTTTATAGAGAAATTAATCGAGGAAGGTCTTGATGATTCAGTCAGTTCTTATAGCCTATGTGATTTCCCCAAAAAAATCTTTACGTTTTGTGGTTATTTTACACTCTACAAATACTGCAAGACCTATGATCACCAGTGGCGGAACTACGATTTCAGTCCTCCCGGAAATTCTTCCCACTCCCACACATATACACACAATATACTACGTAACTAAGTCACTTTTAAATTCTTCAGCTGTATTAATTAAATGCTGTTAATATCAAATTGTGATGGAAATCGAAACAAATCATAATCTGTTGTAAAAATGTTCGGTTGGTTGGTATAGCTACATGTTTATGCAATCTAAATAATATTTAACATCAAGCAATAAAGAAGTCTCATATAAATTAGATTTCAGAATAATACATATTTTATGAAAGTTGAGATGTACCTAATCGCAGAGATGGTATTATTCTTGTTGTATGATGAATAGTTTCCAAATGATTAATTTACAAAGATGATAGACATTTTGGAATCTTACATTTTATTAATTCTTGTTTTAAAAAGTAAAATCGGTATGGACGTCTTGAGTAGTGTATTAACTTAGTATTACCATGGCAACAAATTCGGTACATAGCTAGAAATGACATAAGTGCTGTCATTTGTCACACCATGGAGCGACCTATAACTACATGATCACACGCCGTTTTTCCCGCCAAAATGTCCAATTACATTTAAATTTAATTTGCATGATGAGAAATTTAAGTTTTCATGTGATAATAGTGTCTGTCATTATTATTTGTTTATACAAATATATGATCAACAAATTAAGGATTACAATGTAGGATTACAATGTAGCTATGCATCTATTCACAATCACAAATCTCCAATTTTTTTCTGTTATGAATAAAGAATTTTAAAATAAAAAAAAATAATCTTAGTAATTCGATTAAAATCACAATTATTGTCAACCCATGAGTAATGTATGTCGAGTGCCACCCTAATTAATTCATTACACAAAGCAGTTATTTTCAGTGAGGAATCGACAATTAATACGGTGGAACATAAAGTAATGTTCAGTTAATGTAGAGTGGAGTGAAGTGACTTTTTCATACGATGAAAACCGCGATAGATTCATCCTTGAAAGATAGCATGACAGGCAGATGAGAACCCCATGAGAAGAAGAAAGAGAGAATGAGTAACTTTTGTCGCATGAAACTTTTGAATAGAAGCAATTTTTAAAAAGTTGTAAAAGGCGTAAAGCTCTCGCGTCTTTGCGTCGGAAAGTTGTAAGTCTCGTTGAATTCGATTTGCTAAAAACAGGGGTGCGACACTCATGTGTTCGACGCCCTCCCCCCCCCCCCCCCCCCCCCCACGCCCGGCCCCTACTACCACCTCATCTTGACACATCCAAAATCCAATCCAATAACAGCAAACAAATAAAATTCAAAAAGCTACACAATATCTCAAAATCGTAGTTTCAAACTTCCACGAAATCCTGAACAATATACTTTTCTCCGTGCATAACGCCATGTCTTTTCTGAGAGCGAGTAAAATCTATCTATAATATACTTCTGGTACTACGAAAATGGCCCAAGTATGAATAGGAAACAGTCGTTTTGTGTTTCCATTTCGTGTGGTTCTGGGTCGGAACGCAAGTTTATGAATAAACTTGAATTGTTTACATATTTCAGAATAGTAAATGGAAAAAATGCCGCAAGTACATATTTTTAGAATAGTAAGTCTTTCTTTTCGATGCTGATTTTTGTATTATGATGAGAGACACAATACAATTCCGCTAGTATACTAGTATAGTGCTACCATGCCTAGAATTGAACACAACTCACAGTAACTCTTCGTTATTTTATCTGAATGGACGTATGGATTCGGAAGATACGTCACTCATATATTTTATTTATTATTTTTGAAATGATTTATTGGGAAGATTTAAACAGAAAACCATCGTTAACCACGACGTACCTTGGAGGTGCTTGTCTGTGGAAAAGGAAAACCATATTGAAAATAAATTACTAAATTATCTAACATACCAATGTTCACAGAGTATGAAACAATAATCTAAATCATACATTGAAAATAATTTTGCACAATCAAATCATCAGATTAATAAATAATAAACAGAGGAAAAATCATCGAACATTATCGTATCAAAACATCGATGGTATTACAATGCAAAAGAACAATACCAACACAACTCCAGACGTAGCCCAGTTTTGATTTCAAATTTAATGTTTTGAATATCGTTGGAATTCTATTAAATATTGCAGTTTAGAAGAATAGCGATGATGGATACGAACAGGATTCATAGAAGAGCTTGGGAAATGCCATGACTATGTTGATAATTCAAATGTCACGCTGTTTATTATCTCAATTCAGAAGAATGGAACCTTGCTTTGAATATAATCGGTCGAATGGTTCAAATGTTATGCTAATAAAATAAAATGTGACTTATTCTAAACGTAATAATAAGAATTTGTATTTAAATACATATTGTAATAGTGTTTTAAAGGCATTATAATGAATCTATAATTAAATAATAATAATAATTGAATTTTAATACAAAATGTAATGATATACTAAGTGATATATTATGTAACTTTATTTTGACGTGCCTACGTCTTAGTATTTCATTCTAAAGTCAACTAATAAACAACATTCTAATAAACACATCGTCTCTCTCCAAATATAGGCAAATATTTCAATGAGAATAAAATACTAAGTACCACTAGGTACTAAGATAACATGACATGACAAATATTTATTTACAGTTCGATATCTTAGAATAATTTTTAATAATATTTCCCTTTGTTCTGGACATTTGTGATTGTGGAAATCACTTTTGATTTTGAAATGAGACGATAGGATAGAGGATTGAAAATAATACTTACTCTTCGTTCTTTTAAGTTCGCTGCTCTCTACAAATTGTAGTAATGATTTTGTTCTGGATATTGAAAGCTGAATTTCTTGCTACTGAGACTGAATTCTCAGAATCCCAATCCGCGCTAGTCATGTAATAGGGTTATATTATGTACCTTGCAACTTGAGTGTACCATCTCACTCCTTCTAAGAAATTCAGAATTACTTCCATGAACTGGTTTTCTGGCAAGTGTGGGAGCGAGTACCTACCTACGTGTTTTTACACGAAACAAAGATATGAGATTGAGACAAAGGTTTTCGAACTTGAATTGAAAACTATTGAGAGTATACTTACCTATACCCTGTCCACACTGTAAAAGTTTACAAATAAACAGTATAATCGCAATTAAGTTTTGTTGATCTCGATCAAGCCCATGATCTCGCTCCCTGAACGTGAGGAGCGCCTTGATCTACATCAACTGATCTGGATCAACTTCTGCAGTGTGAACAGGGTATTAGACGTCATGAGTAAATAGAACAATGTTATACAGTAAATAGGAATTATGACTATTGGAAATTAACAGTACAGAACTCAACGTAGTAGAAAGTGTTCCCATGAACAACATAGTGCGTGGTTTAACAAGACAATTTAATCAGTGCAATGTAGAAACTAGTGCATACAGTGTAGTGTAGAATAGTCTGGCAAAAAACTAACGCCTAACGGTGTTAAGAAACCCACAAAAATTCAATTTTTAGGTTTCACTAGGTAACTCCAATTATCAAAATATGAAAGTAATTATTAGAGATATTCTATCCTTCTTTACACTGCCTACCTACTTACAATGTGAGCACTAATTAAAATAAGAAACAGTAGTGTGCTTAAGGTGGCTGCATATCACGTGACTTTTCAACCAAAAAGCTACACATTTTCATTTGGAAGGGTTCAGTTTAGCAAATACTTCTCACTCATCAGATAAGTTAGGACACATCTGTTGGAACAAATCTACGCAGAAAAAAACTGCGAAAATAACTTATTAGATGATTTTACTTCCTTGCACCTAAATATTCTCAAATCAAGACCTGAAGTTTAAGGAAATCCTATGAGTTGCCAAGAACAGCAAACTTTAATCTAATAAAAGGGCACATATGCATCACAAACCTGACACAATTTTGCCAACAAAACATGCGCTCTTTCTTCATCTTTCCAACGAAATGTTAAGATATTAATTATATCCACTATTATAAAAGTAATGTTTAAACGAACAGCACTTGGTTTTGACAGCCTTCACACGCGTACGTATACACGATATTTGTGTTGTTTTTATTATAAAACCACTGCAAAATTAAATAATATTGACTGCAAATATTGATAAGGTCCAGTAGGTATGCAGTGAATTTCCTTCATAAATCACCTTGGATTACTCAACGTGAACGATGTAAGGTATGTACTCATTGAGCGAGCGTAGCGAGCGTCACCACGGTACTCTTATGGCACTTTCTCTGTGTGCTTTTTTGTTTCTTTTTGCCTGCACTGCCCAGGTCAAACCGCACAACCAATCGATCTGAAATTTTGTACACATACTAACGTATTCTATGCGATCCCTGGGATCTTTTCTGAACGATATCCTGTGATTGGTTCAAATTTTATAAAAATTATCTTTCGATTGGTTGGTTCGATCAATTTGAAATTTAGCAAAGTCATTGCAACCAACATTGTACCCAATCAAAAAAAATTTGAGTCAAATCCTCCAATTGGTTCAAATTTGAAACCATTTTTCCTGTGATTTTTGAAATTTAAACTGGAACCGATTGACCGACCAACTAAAAACTTCGCATGGTCATTGGTACCAACATTTAAGGTATTTTTGCCAATTTTCACTCTAATCTGTCGTTATTTTCAAGAGTTTTTGTCATTTTAGGGACATTTTGCGTGTTGGCTGTCAAATTCACGGCGACTCGAATCTACAGTTCAAGGCAAGGTAGTTAGAGCAGAAAGTTTTAAACGATATGAAACTAATAATGACCGTTCAACAGATTGATCTGATATTGTGTACACACACTACATATCATATCATATGGGTGGTCCCAGGTATATTTTTTGAACGAGATCCTGTGATTTTTGAAAATTAACAAGGAACCGTTCAATCATAAAGGTTTAATCGATCAACTTAAAACTAAGCAAGGATTGGCACCAATATTTTTGGAGATTTTGGAGATTTTTATACAAGTCTGTGACGAAACTAAAGAATTGTTGGCTTTTAATGACATTCGATAGACATAATTTCGGTTCGAGGTGTTGCGTGTATCCGTGCTCGCTCATCAACGCGTTACACAGAGCGTTTTCCTAGTAGGTAACTATTTCTTTTGATCGGATGTAGAGAAATAAAGTCACGTGATATGTATTGGCATTAAAGGTTCAATGTTTCATTCATTTCATTTAGTTAAACCAGTTAAACATTTTGGTTCAACTTCAACGAATGTCGTGTAGACACGAAATTGAATCATAATAACTAGTTAGCTATTTATTGTCTTCATACGTTGAACCGGTTCTAACTCAATGCATCAAATGAAACATTGAGCCGTGTAAACTAGGCTTTAGTTTACATTTTAAGAGAAAATCAGAGATAATTGAGGTACCTATACGACGAAATGTAAGTTAGCAAGTTTATGCAGAAAACCTGCTATATTTAGACTGTTCGTCAAAGGAAGAAAATGAAAACAAATGGAACACATGAACACTACAGTGAAGGATAATGGGTGCATCTTGAGTGCGTAATACTACAGCGTAGAAAGTAGGGAATCGAGTGTAAATTATAATGGAATAGGCTAAACAGTACATTGAAATAATATAATGGGGAAAATAGTCATAAAAACGCTACAGTGAAGTAAAATACTAGAGCACATTACTATATAGTTTTAATGAGTTGATTGGGGGCCACTAGAGCACATGAAACTTAGGTGTAGTGGAATGAGGGCCACTAGAGCACATGAAACTTAGGTGTAGTGGAATGGGGGCCACTAGAGCACATGAAACTTAGGTGTAGTGGAATGAGGGCCACTAGAGCACATGAAACTTAGGTGTAGTGGAATGAGGGCCACTAGAGCACATGAAACTTAGGTGTAGTGGAATGAGGGCCACTAGAGCACATGAAACTTAGGTGTAGTGGAATGAGGGCCACTAGAGCACATGAAACTTAGGTGTAGTGGAATGGAGGCCACTAGAGCACATGAAACTCACATGAAACTTAGGTGTAGTGGAATGGGGGCCACTAGAGCACATGAAACTTAGGTGTAGTGGAATAGGGGCGAATAGAGCACATGAATACTATAGGTGTAATGGAATGGGGGCCACTAGAGCACATGAAACTTAGGTGTAGTGGAATGGGGGCGAATAGAGCACATGAATACTATTGGTGTAATGGAATGGGGGCCACTAGAGCACATGAAACTTAGGTGTATTGGAATGGGGGCCACTAGAGCACATGCATTCTATAGGTGTAATGGAATGGGGGCCACTAGAGCACATGAAACTTAGGTGTAGTGGAATGGGGGCCACTAGAGCACATGCATTCTAT
The DNA here is from genome assembly GCA_934045905.1 of Leuctra nigra. Classification (NCBI taxonomy): domain Eukaryota; kingdom Metazoa; phylum Arthropoda; class Insecta; order Plecoptera; family Leuctridae; genus Leuctra; species Leuctra nigra. The sequence goes on along the minus strand of OW203761.1, from coordinate 32,140,440 downwards.
AGGTGTAATGGAATGGAGGCGCCTAGAGCACATGCATTCTATAGGTGTAGTGGAATGGGGGCGACTAGAGCACATGAAACTTAGGTGTAGTGGAATGGGGGCGAATAGAGCACATGCATTCTATCTATAGGTGTAATGGAATGGAGACGACTAGAGCACATATCAGAGGAATGGGGCGACTGGGAAGCCGATGCATTGATGCAAAAGCCAGTAAAACACTAAACTATCACTTGTCGTTTATTCACTGTTTATATTTTGCAAATCTATTTTTTTATAGGTTAATGTACTTTGCAGTGCATGTAGCCAGGTTAGACATGACAGTACTGATATGTCTTAATCTCTACTGGACAATATGTATGAGCATATAAGCATATGAGCGCTGCGCTTGTCTCAAATATGACGAAATGTGGGTTTACTTATTTTTGTACCGATCTCTTGATAGCCAAGAAGCAGTGAAGAAGAATGATGACTTCTATATAGAACATCAGCAGTATAGTGTAGTGTATTGGGGGCAACTAGAGCATTATAAACAGAAAGTGTAGTGGAATGAGGAAAACTAGAGCACATGAACACTACGAAGGGACGCGGGCGAGGGGACCACGGTCGCTGCGAGAGCACTGCCCTATATTCGGGACGCCGACGCTGACGCCGACGCCGACGCACGGCAGAGGGCGCGCCGATATCAGGGCCGAGTACAGACAGCGCCCACAGAATTATAGCTCTCTTAACATGATCGGTAACCTGCTTGTCTCGGATTAAGTCTCATCCTACTTGAGATACGTACTGAGGAGACTTTTTAGTGATACTTTAATGTGAAATTTGATTCTATTTGAACTGTTTGGGCGCGGCTCGACCCAACCCCCTGCATGCGGATATTGATCGGACACGACCTCACAACCCAATCATAAAACAGCTGTTGAAACAATGGACCAGCAGACCATTGTTGCTACAATGGCACTTGAAAGTTTTAGTATGGTTTAAGAGTTTAGATTGTGGGTTCCTTACAGGTTCCCGCATTAACAAATACGAAAACAATTATATTTTTTTCAAATAAGAAAATAGAAACGTCATCCTTCTTTTATATTCTTAAAATATTTCGAACTAAGAAAGGTTCATGTATGGTTCTTGCCTTTAGCTATTATCATGGACAATTATTTATTCATTTTTCTAGAAATTAATTAGTAGATATAAGACTCTAATATGATTATGAACATGTTATATGCTTATCTAGTGATTTTCTTAATCTAAAATTTAGTTTAGTGTAACATTCAAAATACATCGATTTTGTTAGAGAAAATGCGAATTCTAATACAAGTTATTATGTTATTGTGAAATGTATGAGTATTGTTGTTGACATTGATACATATTCGGTTAATTTCCATATTTCGAATAAAATACAACAGCACTGTCAAATAAGTGTATGCTGACATTACAATTTAAAAAGTTTGACATCTTATGCAATAAAATATTTATTTTCGTTACTACACCCTCGTCTCAATCAATGTAGGGGCTAGTTGTCGACGCCCTTCAGTCAAAATTTGGCCATTTATAATTTTCTTGGGTGTGAATAATATTTATAACAGCAACTAATTCATATAACTCCTTTTATAATTGTGAAAACAGGGACAGTGTCAACGATTTACATTGTATTTCAATCGCACCCGCAGTGCCATTTTAGTAACTAGATCAAGAACCAGTATCTTCCCCAGGGTTTGGTGACTACAGAATAATTATTGTAATAAGAAGAATATAAAGAAAGACATACCGATATATCTACTTGGATCTGAAGAGAGTTGTGCTGGTTTGTTATGGACTTACTCTGTAACGAACGATACAGATACGGCAGCCATGTTTCTCCCCTTCACCAACCTGGCGTGCACGTGAAATGTAACATAAAAAAATCCACGCACTTCTTTTGAATGCACAAACACTCGCGAAACAAAAACCAATTCTCGTGTCCCATCCACTCATGTGTTGACGACAAGAATCACTGTTAAGAACGTCAGGACACGTTGGTGAACATCACGTCGTTTGCCGCCCCGCCCCGTATTACTATTACCTGTACGCTGTCATCGGGTAGTGCGAACAACTCGGCGCTGACTTTTCCAAATCGCTCCGACACGCGTGCTGCTTCCCCGACGCTAGCCGTCGGAATGGGAGCGGCCGGGTCAAAGCAGGCTCGGCGTGGAAGGGTTCACTTGGAAAGGAGGGGTGGTTGCGATAAGACAACGCCACCCCCGGCTGCCGGTAATCGCGTGCTTCGATTCTAGATAGCACCACAGTGCACTGATACCGGTTATGTATTGGAAAGGAGGGATAACTGATGTGTGGTACATTTCTTAAAAGTTGTCATTTCTTGCATTTCTTGAATAGATGGTTATTGGGATGCGATATTTTGTTCTTAATGGTTATAACTTTATAAGATTAAGAATATTAATTTCTTAATTTTTGCTTGATATTTCGAAAAATATAAATATATTAAGCTAATCAGATTAACAATGATATTAGTGCGTTTCATACATCTGACATAATTGCTTAATTTAAGATACAATATAATATTAACAAATATTCGATATTCCATCATTGACACGAAAGTATAAATGAACCAGTTTTTGACTTTGCGTGGCTGAGAGCGGGGTATTACAAAAATGTATTACAAAAAGTACACATAACACAATAACAGTTTCAAATAGAAACACTGCGTTCAAATAAATACAAAAAAAATGTTGTTTACGATTCAATTGCCAATGCTATGGCAACAACCAATGACATTTCTAGCCGGACTACCTACTGATTGAAAACATTGAAACGTTTGAAAACATTTAAAACACAGAACATTAAAAAACCAGCCCCTATCACATAAACTTATGTCGAACTTAACTATTATAATTTTCGTACTTTGTCAACTAAACATGAAATTGTAATATTTTAGTGAAATTATTTACCAACATCAGGAATAGCTGGTGCAAAAACCATAGGTATTATTGTAATGTTCTTACGTATTTTGGAATTGGTTTCCATCAATTCCGAGCGGCCGGCACGTCGCCCATCACTTCAGCAAAGTCCTTATAGGAAAACGCTGTGTAACACGAGAACCGGTAGGAACGTCTCCTTAAAAAAATGTTATTGTAAATTTGTAAATATGAACACAAAAAATGATTACCAATAAACATTTCACCCGAAATTATTAACATTTTCATTCATAAAATATCAAAATGAAATTTCATGTGACATTTTAGCGGGAAAATCTGTGTGACGTATGTGAGCCCGGTGATGCCATTCTATGCCCACAACAATGTGTTACCATAGAGTAATACATTGTTGCCATGCCAATGCTGAGCCCCACTACGTCAGTGCCGATATTACTGTTTTAAAACAAGGTCCAATTTTGGAGATTTCTATCAATGTATCTGTTTAATTTTGTTTGTGTTCAGATTTCAAATGCCTACCTACTACTTAATTAAATTGTATAATCTGCATTTCATTGCAATAACGCTGCTTTGTAAATAACTTCTTACTTAGGATCTAGTATCAAACAACCATGCTATAAACTCTGCAGTGAAAACAAAATCAAAATTTTGTAATTGATGAAAACTAATCTCGTCGATTTTGCTGAAAATTGATAAATTGTTAGTTTTGATGACAGGCTCGGTAATCGGTATTACAAAAGCAAAATAATTTGTAGGTACCGAATTAATAGCTTTTGGATTAAATTTGTTGCACAGCAAATCAGATACTTCAAAATGTTAAAAGCTGTCATTTTAACGTACACTCCCCCAAATAATAAACGGTACTCGAAAGAAAATGAATTGACTGATTAAGGTTTGATGGCATCATCCCATGAAGTCAGTGCTAACGCATTATCTAACTCTTTTAGGTGAGCTCTGATTTCATTGATAATAACAAGGATTGATTGTCAAGGAACCAGCCCAGCAGCCAATACGTTTTGTACCAAGTACCGTTTATTATTTGGGGGAGTGTACATATTCGACGTTTCAAACCCAATTTCGTGTTCTGTTTATTTAGGTTAAAACGCACCCACTACAGCATAAGACTTCTATCAAACCAAACCACACCAAAAGTACAATCGGATATATCAGATCGTCAAACCTGTCAAATAAATACCTTCCTACCTACCTGCGTTAAAATGATAAAACAGCATTCTCTAAAAGAAATTTGAAACATAATTTAAACATTTCGTTCGTGGCTGGATATGATGCAAGAAGAGAGATAGGTAGGTAGGTATTGAATAAAATAATATTCTATTGTCTATTGTGGTAGAGAATAAAAGTCTTCATAAATAATAGGTACACTCCCCCAAATAATAAACGGTACTCGAAAGAAAATGAATTGACTGATTAAGGTTTGATGGCATCATCCCATGAAGTCAGTGCTAACGCATTATCTAACTCTTTTAGGTGAGCTCCGATTTCATTGATAATAACAAGGATTGATTGTCAAGGAACCGGCCCAGCAGCCAATACGTTTTGTACCAAGTACTGTTTATTATTTGGGGGAGTGTACCTACTGCAAGGCTTATACGACGACGTACTTAGTACCTAGAGGCTAGGTAGTCCGGGGCAAAAGTCTAAATGGCTGGTGTGGAGCCCCAAAACATTTTTAATGGATATAAGCAATGTTGTTCTTAAGAGTGATGTTTAGCGCATTACCTCCTAATTATTTCAACTATTTTTATGTTATCATTATTAAATTACGCCAATTTTCACACAAAAAGTCAAGTATTTCCGGGGTCCCGTCATGAAAAAACTTAATAAACACCTTGGTCCTAGTTAATCATTTTATTGTGCATAATCAGCATAGTGGACACTCTGCAACCTTTATCAACATTATTGATCAAGAAGCGGAATATTATGTTATCACTCGATCGTGAAGTAATCCGTTCGGATATTTTGGCGAGGGGGGTGGGGGGGGGGGGGGGGGGGGGGTATGACTTTTTGTCAAACATGTCTTGAGTGACTCTTTCTGTTTTTTCTTCTCATCCAGTTGCGGAATACTGCAGAAATAGTTTTACAATATTAAAACACGTCATACAGGTTATCAAATGCCTTTGTTTGTCTGTGGGAAAATAGGAGTCGAGACTTTTACCCCGGTACAAAATTTATCATTTAACTCTTTATAATTAATTCCTAGTAAACAAAAACAATAAATAAACATGTTAATATGTATCAAGTACAATTTATCAAAATAAATGAGCATTGATAATAATAATATAATTCTGAACAATACATACTTTTCCCTGGCCAAGTCTACAAAAAATAAAGCATCAAAATTTCTTAATTTCTGCATAAAATCACTGGCTTCACTTCAGGAACCCAAAATTGCACATACAGGTCCATCTATATGTCCCGCTCAATACCTAATTTTTCAGAATGACCAACATAAATAGTTAGCAGGTTATTTGAAAAAAGGACTCTTGCCCCAGTGATGGCCTTATGCTCCAGACTAGGTACTCTAGATACTTGCAGTTCATTCAAGGAAGACAGTGCAGACCACGAATTTTTCCAGCAGCCGAAATGCAAATTAGCGTCAGTCACAGAACAAAATTATGATTCTATAGTTGCGACCAGAGGCCCTATTCTAGAACTTGTACCCTCTGCTGGAATTCGATTCCACATAGTATGAATAAAATGTAGATTTGGGAATTTAAAAGTTTTAGAAAATGGGTGGCCCCTGGTCGCAAATAGAATCATAATTATTATATATATATTTTTTTTAGGTATTTGGTAAATACATAAGAAACAATATATTCAACCAGAAGCACTATTCTAGAACTAAATTCACAATTCTGATGGAATCTGATTCCGTGCTATGCTAATCCTTATGGCCGTGACCGGATTCCATCAGGAATGGAAATGGGAAACCGTTATAGAATAGGCCTCCAGGACGCAAATAAGAACCAATTTGATGCGCCCAAAACTACAAAAAGAAATAAGCAGTAAATCGATGGAAAAAGCGTTCTCAGCTGTCCAGGCCTCCCAGCCAATTTAATAATAAATTAAAAAGTAGGAAAAGTAGCATGGGCGTCCATAGGGGAATTCATGCAGGGGGGAAGAAGCCCCCCTGGATGTCAGGCAACCTACAATTTTTGGAGGTGTTTTACGTCTAGTTTGATTTTGTAAAAAAATAACGATTTTTTTTAAAATTGTGTCAAAAGACCAAAAAACGCCCTGCGGGGCAAGGTGAGAGGCACGCTCCCTTAACCCGTGGGAAATTGTTTTCTATAGACATGTCCCCCCCCCCTTGCAGAAATCATGCGTACGCCCATGAAAAGTAGGACTTCTGAAGAGAAAGCATTTTTTTTGCAAAAGGTAGAACAAATTACCTACATCAATTCAGTGTTGTCAAAGTTACTTTTTAAATGTAGCAGTGTTACAGTTACCTACTTGCTCAAAATTCTAACAGTGTTACAGCTACAGTTGTTTCAAAAGTAACACCTATACAGTTACTTTTTGAACGACAAGTGTTAAGTTACAGTTACTTTCATATTGACAGCAGTTACTTTCACAGCTAGGTACATACTTTAAATTTACTATAGCATTTTTCATTTAATTTTTTTACAATTGAAGGGATTGAATTTATGTTGACAGGACAAGAAAAAAAAGTCTAGGCCAGAGGTATTTTAGACATTTTGTGTTTTTGTATGTCTTCTAGAGCTAATTTTTACTGAATTGGGCATTTTACATTATTCAGATGAATTAAATGTATCATGTTACATTTCACTAAAGTTACTCAAAATTGTAACGGGATAAAAGTTACAGTTACTATTTTCATTAAAGAAAGTAACTGAATACAATTACTTCATTTTTAAAGTAACATGATACAGTTACTTTTACTGGAAAAAAGTAGCATGTTACCAGTAACATGTTACTTGACAACACTGCACCAATTAGAAATAATAGAACAGCAGCTCTAAAAATCAGCCAGTATATCTCGTCATGGCAATAAGAAGTTTCATTTTTGTGTGGAGTTGGAAATACACAAATACTAAATAATTTTCAATACCGATTGTTCACATAGTATTAACGAAATTTGGAGAGTGCGTTGCTTTATGGCAGAAAACTAATAGCAATGTTGAATACCAGTGAAAATGTGCTAGGATTGGGGGAAAATAAGGACATGCTTGTACTTAATATAATTATTTATATTATTTTAAAATATGAATACAAGCAGACAAAAATGACCAACAATCATTAAAAATATAATTCACAAATAACTGTTTATTGTGACGTATTGTAGGTCGGTACATTCAGTTCACAAAAATTTGACATTACTTGGGTATTTGAAATTCTGTTGCAGAAAATTATTTTTACTGCCTGTTGAGACAACATCAAAACTTAAATTTATTATTATCTAGAGCACACTATTATGATTGTAGGCAGACAATTAAATGTATAATAAAGAAATGCGGACTACATTATGAAACCAAGCAAAGCATAATCTGAAATTACAAAATAAGTGTCAACATAAATTATTTGCATTACGTTTTGAGAGATTCTTATGCTGGCAAAAGAAGCTGAATATTAACAGGTCCTTTTGTCCATACAAAAGAAGATGGTATAATATTCCCTCCTATGTAAACAATAACATTGCAATGCTTTTCAAGCAGCTGAAAGTATATAATTTGCACATTTTCACATGGATATAAAAACCCTATGCCAAGAGTAGGTAACATACTCTTGGTCGAAGTGTTTTAAGAAATGATCTCCCAAATAGATGTGAATTTAATAGCTATAAATTGTCAACGTCCACATTGAAACCCTTTATGATGGTATAGCAATATTTCAATTATAACAAATTTACTTCCTTACTGGCCATGGAAATGTATTTTATAAACACATCATATAACAATTAAGTATTAACTAGGCCCCATAACTTCCATATATATACACAAACTCGATATTTCAGTGGATTCATCAAATATGCTATACCATCGTAATAACAGGTCAATGAACAACCGGACATGTATGACTTTGGGCCGAGTCCAAAATAGAAAATTGACAAGTCGAACTACAAAATATGCCTATCTACTGATTATTGCAAAACACTGAGTGATTACCTACATAAATCTTTATAATTAAATTAAGTTCCTGGGTACAAACTTCAAATTATCTGATAATTCATATACCTACAACTTTGAATTTAGTACTTGTCTAGGAATAGATAAGTTAAATATTTCAGTACAGCTGAAACAAACAAGGAAGAATTGATAATATACTACCAAAAGTAATCAATATAATCTGAATTAGTTACATAATATTACTTCATAGCGTAAGGTTCATTTTACAGAGCTAAGAAAATGTCAACTAAGTACAGACTTGAGCAAAAATATTAGTTAGTCTTCAAAGAAAATGGCGACTCGGCCCTTGAACATATTATGTTGATGTGCTATATAGTCAATCACACATGTCATAGATTATTCATTTATATATTGCTCTTAAAAAACAAAGGAATTTCATTATCGAGGGAGTTCTTCCCTTAAACCACTATTAAGGTTGCACCAGTCAGAGAAATTTTATGCCAATCTACGTTCACGCATGTGACATCATAATAGTATAAATGTTCATAAAAGTAAAAACACAAAATTGTAGAAAGGTTTCAAAGTATGTTTTTAGAAACCATGTCAGAGTCTAAACCAAAAACTATAATTTTAATGGGTATCTCCAGGCCCAGAACTCCTCCATCTTGTGCCTAGTTTCATGGCAGTGAGGATGCTCCAGCTGGCGATTTCATGGCCCCCTGATGATGTTATCTCCAGAACAAGGGGGCAGTTTAACGGGGAAATTATACATTAGTTCTTCACTTAGCAGGGTGGTATATATTATTATAAATATATATTTATTATATATATAAAATGAAACTAAAAAAAATTACGGAACCAATGATATCGATGCTTGCATGGACCGATAAGTTGGCAAATCCAAATAAAAAGAGATGTGATCAGAAAGAGTAAAGATACTTTAAAAACATTTGCAACCAATTGAAAAGGGTGATGGTTTAAAATTTATTTGAAGGTTCACTAGAATTTTGTTGTAGGCCAACAATGGTTTTGAGAAATTTGATTAGTACTAAAGCACTAAACAAAGAAAATAAAAAATCTTCTACATAATATAATATATCACGAATTGTAGAGCAAGGGAGACCGTGTATGTCGTAATGTACAAGTGGGTTTTTGTTATTGTTTCTGAGCAACAATCAAGTTCACTTCTTCAACGCTTCCTCTTCATTGAACAGAACCTTTCGAGTGATCTAGCACTCTTCCAAGGACCATTCCAACCCAGACCTCGCAAAATTAACAAAACCGTCTCTGTACAACATAACCGTGATGCGAGACTAACAGCCATCAGCTTTAAAAACTAGGAGAGTTTGTTGAATCCAGTCATTCACACACATCCTCCCCTGTCCAATCTCCACTTTGCTTCGGGCTTCAGCAAGTCCGCAAGATCGTAATCAGTGTTCAACAAAGAGACTGTCAACCGGCCAGCATTTAGCTCCACGTTTGGTAGGTATCTTGGTACCATTGCTGATCTCCGGTGGAATTGTAGTTACTTCCGTTGACGCCTGCAAGCCCGTACGCATTGCCCAGCGGCTGTTGGGCCAGTGGCTGGTTCCCCCAGCTGCTCTGGTAACGACGCTTAGATTCCCCCTGGTTCTGGTGACCCCCGTCAAACTTGCGCTTACCTGCTGAAAAAAAGATGCAATGCATTAGCATCAAATATGGGGTATGTTCCACCATTCTGCATGCAAGGAAAATCCTCCAAAAAATACAATAAAACAAACATTCAAAATATAGTACTGCAAATGATCAACTCACAACACAACACAATCAGACAAAAATCACAATAGCGAACACACACAGGGATAGTTTAACGTCTATACAATATTCCCTTCTAAAGGTTGAGCCGATCGAGGGACCGATCGAGGGATTTCAGTACTCAGAAGTATTCGGCTTTTCCCACTTCGTGACGTCATGGAACAGGACACAGCCGGCAACTGCTAGGTAGTCTGTATGCGCTGGCATGTGATTTAGATAGAAACTGTCCTACTTAGGGATGGCACTTTTACCGGTTCTGGAAAAATCGGTAAATTTACCGGTCAGCGGTAAATTTTGAAAAATGATGGTAGATACCAAATCATGATTATACCAAATACAAAAATGACCCTACTTTATTATTTGACTCATTTACAAAGATTACTGCAGTCAGAACAATAACAATAATCAATGTTAATAATGACAATAGTACTCCATATTGATAAATGATAAGGGATGATATAACCGAATATCATTGACTCGACCAATCTAGTGTAGGCTATGCCATGCCTGTGTTATTCTCCCATAAGAGGAATTGTCGACCACCAATTTGACCAAGTTACAATCTGTGTCTGCTAAACAAGCAAACCTGAAGAGAGATTCCGACATTGGAAGTAATCCTATATGGATGGAGTTATCATTCTGAATGATTGAAGACAACCAAAAATCAACGTAAAATATGCCTAACTGCTAATGTTGTCACACTGAAGTTTACTTATAGTTTTTACTTAAAATTTGATATCTCCATTCATACATTAGAAAGGATCAAAAAAACAAAATTTACCATTTATTTTACCGGTAAATTATTAATCGGTAAATTTTACCAGGTGCCATCCCTAGACTCCTACTCCATGACGTCACGAAGTGGAAAAGCCTAATACTTCCGAGTACTGAAATCCCTCGATCGGTTCAACCTTTAGAAAGGAATATTGTATAGACGTTGGTGATAGTTCAAGTTATTGGTAAATCCTCGGTATTTATTTTCTCAACAGGTCAATAGACCCATAGAGAAAAAAATGCCAAGGATTTAAACAATAGCTTGAATTTTCCCTCTAGTAAATTATGATCGCTGGTCACAGTTAGGAACACTCCTGGACACGGAAAATGGTCCGCAGTCAATATTCACTCGACTCCTAGACTAGTATTTATTATTTATTTAAAGAAATTTTTCGGTCCTAAACTCACACTACAGTCTGTGTCACACGGAATTGTCCGCTAAGATATTTTGAATAACCCTTGTCCGAGAGAGAGGGATGGTCTTGGAAGACAGCGCGATCGCTCACAGCGACCGAGGGATGGACAAAAAACCGGTTATTTGCAACATTAGGGGCCACGTCTGGCGGACAACTCCGTGTGACACGGACTGTAGCCATCCGGTCTTTGTGCCAAAAATTACATTAAAATAAATGTTAAATACTAGCCGTAGTCTCACTTGAACATTGACCGGGGACCAATTTCAGTGTCCAGGATTGTACTTAGGATTATGTATTGTAGACTGATACAAATGTGATATTCATTTGCTTCAATCCATTCCGATAGGGTATTGTTACACACTACATTTATGGCATATCAACATACGATTAACCTCATGGGCTAGATTCACAAAAGGTTTTTTAAACCCTATACAGGTGTAATATTCACTATAATTTAGTGATGTGGATTTTACCGTAAATTTTTTTCTCGGTAAATTTACCGTCAGGCGGTAAATTTTTTTATTTTTGTCTAAATCAAGAATCGTGCTATTGGCTCTTGAAATAATTGTTTTAAAAGTGTTTTGGGGGTGCCAAATGTGTATTAAGTGATGAGGAAATGAAGGGGATGCAGTGGTTCTTCCAAGTGATTTCTTTTTGCATCGTTTGGTCTTCACACTCCAAAATTTAATAAAATGTAATAATTGCACATAATTAAAGCTCAATAAATTAAATAATGCCATAATGGAGAACGTTACTGCCCCTGTTACACTCTCAAAACGTTGTTTATTATTATAATTAACAATATTTATTTACCTATCGAATTTAACGTTTTGAAGATGTACCATGTACCTACATCAAGTCATAAGCTATAATATTATCTGCAAGTTTTGTTTCCACATAAATTATATGGGTGTCGAGTGTAGACATATCCAACAATACACTTTGAAGAACCATTTGCTTCCCCTTATCTTCCCCAGGTCTCTTACAGTCATTTCCAAGTTGCAATTTAAATAATACCTTCATTTAAAACAAATCATAAAAATTTGCATTTTTGTTTATACTTTGAATATTTGCACACTTCTCTGCTATGAAACCAAAGAAAATATATGAAGAAACACTTCTAGGGAAATCAAGTACAATTTAACAAGTACTCTAACTACAGAAAATGAAGATAAAATGAAATAAAATAATAGATAAAATTAAGTTAGTATTCATGAAATAAAATGAACATTTTCTGCATATTTCTACCTACAAAATCGACATTGGTCAACATTTCACTTTGATAGGTAATTAAAAAATCATTACAATTTCAAATTCATAAAACTTATTATGAACACCTACAAATCAAAATGGACTACATTTCACTTTACTGTGAGGTCTGCTTGATATCCCTGAAAGTATTTCCCTACTATGTCCTTGGTTTCACATCGGAGAATGTGTGCAATAGGTACATTGTATAATGCAACATTTTAATGATATTCACTAGATCCCTCCACTTCTCATTTAAAGTGTAAATTTCACTGTTTTCTTGACCTATGCACTTGGCTGATTCCATAGAATATAATGATGATAATTTTGAAAATTTTACCATGGTAAAATTTATTTGGTAAATTTACGGTAAATTTACCTGACCGGTAAATTTACCTGACCGGTAAATTTACCTGACCGTAAATTTACCGACTCACATCACTACTATAATTACTCAAATCTTTTCTGCAATGCTATTAACACAATAAAACTCGCTAAGTTATCATTACAAATTGTTATTTGAGCAATGATAATCATTAGTCATCAAGTGATACCATTATAGCATTGTAATAACTAGTATGTATTGCATAAAAGCTTCTTCGGACAAAGGCAAATAGCGCTATACACTTTTGTGAATGTAGCCCCTGAAAAACCTAATTTTACCAACGGAAGTCTACAAAATTAAAACAGAAAAATTTAACAAAATTTGTACAACAGATTCAACAAACAATACACAGCTATTTAGGTTTGGAATGGATCACAGTTGTATCGCCAACTTACAGGCTAAAATTGAGCGAGTAAAATGGGTGGGGATACAGACCATCCTCACCTGGTAAATTTCCCTTGGCGCGTCCCCCCCCACGGACGGGTGCTCGTGCCCCCCCACGGGCCCCCCCGGAGACCACGCTGCGTGCCCCCCTGGCTCCCCCACGGATTGGTGGGCCACCTGCCCGGCCACGCGCCACCACTCCACGCCCACGGCCAGCCTGGCCAAACAATCACATCGCTCTTTAAATGATCAACACACAGCTTCCACATTATCTAAAGATATGATTTATTAACAATGCAGACAACATCACTACATTTAATAAATATACTTTTGAAGCACTTTGACTTGAACCAACACTGCAAGTTAAATTAATATAGCCTCCTTTATTATTTGTTACACACTCTTTAAAATAGAGGATACATTAAAATACGCTTAAAAAACAATTCACTGAATTTCATTGTTTTAGACTTTATTTGACCTTTTAGGAAAGGAGACTCAGCGGAGTCATTATTCTAAGTTAAATGATTCAGATAGTGAAGACAATTTAAAATGTATAATTTAATAACGTACCAACGATTGCGCAGTCTAGTATAACCACAACCAAAAAACGGTAAGGATATTAAATTTTTACTTGGTGTGTTGTTTAAAGGTACTCAACGACAAGGTTATCAGCGTGCATTGTTGTTTAATGGCACTCAAAGACAGGTTATCAGCGGCGTTTTGATTAGGGATTTACTAAAAAATTATTAACTGAAACCCTTTTACATTCTAAAATAAGCCAGGCGTTGTCCATTATTGTGGAGTCACATTTTTGGATAATTTAATAACCAATTCCCACATAAATTTTGGTGTATTAAATATTTTCAGAGAATCTTTAGAATGTAGATTGGTCAGTGGCAAAAAATTATAACTGTACTGAAGAGAAGTGTAGCAAATAGATAAAAGAAGCCATGATTTATAATTTAAAAAAATTCAATCTTTGGTATGTAATGCTCAATTGTTACTAGGTAAAGATGCTTCATTTAAAAATATATTTACCATATCCCCCCCACTTTTGTTTCCCTGTGTGCAACGCAAATGCATGAACTACAAATTCCAAGTTACATTAAAAGCATGGAGGATTGGTATATTTGTTAATAAGAAAAGCATAAATACACTTGGCAAGAATAGAACTCATCCCTTGAGCACTGCCACCTAAGATAAATGTTATTTTGGATAACTGTTCTTTTAAATTCATTTCAGAAATAACTTAACATACATCTAAGCTCTTAAAATAAAATATAATATGATTGATGGAAAGTTAACTTGTTAGGTATGTTGCATCTTGAACATTGTTAATAACATTAAATATTTCTCGAGCAGATGTGTGTGAATTATTTATTACTGAAGCAAATTCTTTTCTTGAACTACTTCATGAATGTCAATATGAATTGCTGTTGGAGAAACATAAATGTATTAATGAAATTGCACTCAATACAACTCAAATAAAAAGCATAGAGCAGGGTTATCCAAAAAACGAGCAGAGATTGCATGGAGTGGGAATTGTTAGGTGCGGGAACCAAGCATCTACTTGCGCCCAGCTAAAAGCAGCAAGCCTCTAAAAGCGACCACGAAAGCAGAAAGCACAGTATGACTAAAGCCAAAGAGTAAATATTATTTCTGGTAGGTATTGGGCTAGCATATATGCGGTTTGAACTAGTGACACTTCATTTCCTAGTGAATCAATGGCTTAACCTTTCCTCATCAAGAAAAATGTACTAACTCGAAAAAAGTTAGCCAAATTGATGGCGAACCATTGTATTATTTAAATGAGACTTGTGAATGAAAAGACGAGTCAGAGGAAAAGTTAGCCGCAGCTGAATGTGGCGCTGTTCTGATGTCTCGGATCCCTGCCCCTCCCTCCCTCCCTGTATTTGTTTTGGATAACCCTGTAACTAACAGCAAAACAAACACATTACCATATCTGAGCCATACAGGCCAACACATATGATACCCGCTGAATTCCGGCGCTTCCGTCTTCTCCGCTCAGTATGCCCGTTCATTATTTTTACAAGCCTGTCCCAATTTTGATCCAAATTAGTACGAGTTCAAAATTATCTTTTCCCGGCTAACGTTATATCATTATATGGATAATTTTGAAATATTTCTATCTATGGCTCAGATATGATATCAGCTTTTTGAAAGTGGCACTGCATTTCTGCAAGGATTGCACAGCTGGGTGTTAGGCAATTGTTAGTTGCAAATGACAAGGAATTACAACTTGTAGCCACATATTGGTTTGGTACAAGCGTATCACGCCCGCCTTGGCTCCAAGGAAAGGAAGGCTGTGCCACCATCAAAAAGAGCTAACGTACGAGTGACACGAACGAACGTTTAAGAACCCACCGGTTGAGGCGGCCTGCCTCTCCCTCTGGCAGGTGGTGGAGGTGCATAATCGTAATAGCTTTCCTCGAAACGGTAATAGTCATCGTAATACGGATCGCTGTAGCCTCCTCGATAATCCCCATACCCGTAATACTCGTAATCATAATCTATAAAACACACAACAACAAACAGACCCAATTTTAGCCACCACGGTATCATATCAAATACTATCTTTTTCAGAAACAAAAAAGGCATGCCGGGAAAAGAGAAAAGTAAATCAATTATTCAGGCCAGAAAAAATAATCTAATAAGTCGGAATCTAACTAGTTCAAACTAAAATAATACATCAGTGCGGTGACTGACCAGCTCATCTCACAAATAAAGAGAGACATTAAGTAATATACTCCAAGCACCACATCACAATAAATAATTTGAGGAGTACCTCAAATATGAAGCAATCAACAGGAAAAACAAAACAGTTCACATTCTACAGTATACCTAACCTTACTTACCTTCCAAGACACAAATAACGCAATACTTTCATTTTCAATGAATCATTACTGTTTAAATGGTATATTTTAAGTCTGAACTGATGTTATATCTTAGGAGAACGTTCCAAACTAAATTTAACTTTACAAATTCATAAAATAATAATTTTAACAGTGTATAAAACATAAAAAATAGTGCAGAATATAATAAAAGAATACTAACTACAAAGAAGATTTGAATCAGGACTACGAGAGATTACAAATTACCGAAGATGTTGCACGTTATGTTATGGTATGTGAAATATGTTTAACAGTTGTGTGTTGAATATGCATAAAGTAGCCAACTGTCATATTCTATATTGATTCACATTTTACTTGAAAAACCTGTATTGTAGCACCAAGCTACACAGAGAACCATATTTCATTTTAAAAGTTGTTAACACGAAACATCTTTCCATATCCCTTAATCTCTGGTATTACCTATACCGACCCTATATACTGAAATGCAGATTAAATGTTCAAATCAACCAAAAAATTATATTCTGCAAGTACCATGCATAATAAAATAATATAGTCCCACAAGAAACGACTGTGCAACTCATGTGGTTTTTGCAGTATTAGTAGAAGAAAATTGAATGCAACGTGCAACTTCCTGTATCAGATAATAACACAAAATACTTGGCTGCATGTAAATCATTCAAACAGTAGAAAATAACAATAGTTATATTATTTTGGCAATACCTAATTATTGCGAGTATTTCTGATCAAGTAAGTTAATAACATATTAGTACTGCTTTCAGTTCCCACATTTTATAGCCAAGGATAGTAAAATATAATATTTAAGCAATGTTTAGGGGGACCACTCACTTACTCACTCCACAACTAAAATTCTCAAATGCTAAACAGCAAATGGATATTTAAATTTTGAAAAAGGAATTTTTAAGCCTGGAATTTAAGTAATTATTAATAACTGTTTTGTCAAAAGTCAAAACAGTAACAAGTAGCACAAACACTGCATTAGCTTGAATGAAGTATCTTTGGATTCACAGGCTTCAAATAATAGGTACTTACACACAAGAACACAAAAACTGTGTATTTTTACTCTGCATGCTCATTGGTAGGTATATCCTGAAACTGAGGATGTCTTATCGCAGTTCAGAAGTTAATTAATATGGATTGGATAGTTTTGATAATATGATTACGTAAATAAATTACCTGAAGTTGTTAAGGACCGCAATTTACCAAATGTGTGAAATTGTTGAATATTACAGTGTTCTCCCTTTGCATCACCTATACGAGTTGAAAATCTAGCTAAACTCTTATAAATAAAGTAATACTACATGGAAGGAAGATAACTTTCTGCTGAATTTACTGAGGGGTTGACAAAAATCTCTCTCGTCAACTGTTTATGTACGTACACCCAAGAACACAATAACTGTGTATTTTTCACAAGATAGAATGGTGAAATATGTTATTTGGATGAACTTTTCATAGTATTTCTCCCAATTTTATGGAAAAAAAAATAGTATTTGATTGTCAAATACATGAAAAGCACCCATCACAAATTAAATTAACATTCCCTTTACTTACAAGTTACAACTGTTCAGTGTGCTTTGATAAACACATTGAGCTCAAGTTGAACCACACTACCTACTTGATTACGTTTTAACCTAAATTAAGGGATTTAATGATAGTTTATGAAATTATGATTCAATATTCATAGAGTCCCGATCAATACAAAGAAGATGTAAAATAATTCAAGTAGGTACACTCGACAATTCATAAAACGGTATTTGAAATAAATGGATTGCCTGAAAAAAATGTGATGGCATCATCTGATGAAGTCTATACTTACTCGTCATCTACCTCTAGTAGGTGAGCTCTGATTTCATTGATAATAACAATGATTGATTGTCAATGAACTTAACCAGCAGCCAATCTGTTTCGTTCAAATACCGTTTTATGAATTGTCGGGTGTACCTATTCAATAATCAACAATTTTAAAACACATTTTGGTTAATCGGGGCCCTAATATACTCCCCCAGCCATACAGACATTAAAACCAGAAAGTTATGTTGTCATTTAAAATATAAAGAAATCAATAGTGGCTTACAGAAACCTGGTAAATGGAGACATTTTTTAAAAGCAAATGTTTTCAGATCCATTGATATGATGCATCCCATGGTAATTCAAAGAAAAAAAGAGTACCCAATTGCACAATATCAGTGCATACTACACATAATCAATTCTGTAATTTCTAATTACTATGTTAATGTGAAACTTAAAAAAGGTTACTGACTTGATACCTTCAATAACAACTTTCAATCAAAAACTTTTCTTCATTTACTTAGAAGATTAAATTTGTGGAAATTTGTAAAAAGGTTATTTCTCCGTTTTAATTTTTACTGCCCCAACACATGGGATGCTTGGATTTGGCAACTGTTTAGTCACTGCTCACTGGATACCACCCTGTACCTACAGAAGCAGGAGTGAAGCAACCAATGAGTGTGCGGGTTGCATTCACATGGTTTTTGTAAGATATCGATCACCATGATCAAGGGTCACTTCATCCTCCCAACAGGTTTTTGTGAACCATTATTGAAAATATTGTAAATTTAATTATTTGCTCTCAATCCCACTAAAAAGTATTATGTCCCTACTAGATGTAGTACATATTTTCATATAATAATTCAGTGGGAAGAAAAATGTAATGAAAAAGCATTATTAATTTATTTTTATCAATGATGAGGAAGAATTCAGTATGTACCTAAGTAATGGTAAGTGAGAGTAAGGTGCAAGTGATGGAGGGTTAATGTTAACTCAGTCATAAAACATTTGAAAGTATTCATGCCATCCTATTGTTACTATACACCTGTGGGAACCACTTTTACCTAGGTATTTAGTTGATCAGATAACAGTAGGAGGTAAACCTAAACAACACATGACCTTATACTTTTCTGGACACTGACTGAATAACATTTCTAAAACAAGTGTTATGAAACCCTTCTCTACATTCATATGAGGTATTATCACATTCAAATCAACCACATCACCACATGAGTGATGAATGATCAAGACGTTTCAGTTAAAATCAATTGAAAACCTTAAAAATCTAAAAAAATCTCAGATCAATTGAAAAACTCATTGCAACATGTCATTAGGTAAACTCAACAAATGATAAAACGGTATTTGAAAGAAATGGATTTTCCAAAAAAAAATGTGATGGCATCCAATAAAGTCTATGCTAACTCGTCATCTACCTCTAGTAGGGGAGCTCTGATTTCATTGATAATAACAAAGATTGATTGTCAATGAACCTGACCAGCAGCCAATCTGTTTCGTTCAAATACCGTTTTATGATTTGTTGGGTGTACCTACAATAACAGAAGGTCAATGTGGAAGCATGGAAGCATTACTCCCGTAGGTAGCAACCGTAAATGTGTGAACAAATGTAAATTTATACAGCTACATGGATGAGTGTTGAGAAGATGGATTTATTTTCACCATTAAATCATATCATTATAAAAAAATGGAATTTATCCAATTGATCTTCAATGGGAGTATTGATACTTGGAACTAAAGCAAAATCTCTTTCCTAGATATTTCAATTAGATGCAGTAGATTGACTGATTCGAGCGCTTAGTAATTCTAGTATAATTCTCTACATTCGATCCAAAAAAAATAGTTACCTATGAGTCAACTCATAAAATCGTTCATGTTGAGTTATCCACGATGAATTATGAAAGAGATTCACTGCATACTGGAGCTTGTCAATATTATGTATGTAGTTGATTTTCTATTGATTTATTAATTTATAAAACAATAATTTTGTGTATTCATACGCACATGAAAACTGTCCAAACCCAGTGCTTTTATTGTAAATACCTATTACATTCATAATAGAGGATATAATTCATTCAACATATCGTTGGAAAGATGAAGAGTGCATGTTTTGACAACAACATTGTGTCAGGTTTGTGAAACAAACTTTACTCCCTTTTATTGGAGTAAAGTTTGTTGTTCTTGGTTGCTTGTAGAATTTCATTCAACTTCAAGTCTAAAGCCCCATTTACACGGTGCAATTTCTTGAACAACTTCTGTGCCACAGAGGTTCTGCTAGTGCGCAGTATCACTTTTGAGATGATAAAAGGAATCTGCACATGTGCAGAGGTTCTGCTCGTGCGCAGTATCACTTTTCAGATGATAAAGGGAATCTGCACATGTGCAGAACTAATGTGACACAGAAGTTGTTCAAGGAATTGCACCGTGTAAATGGGGCTTTAATATGAGATATTTAGGTGCAAGGAAGTAAAATTATCTTGAATAGTTCTTTTGGCAGTTCTTTTCTGCATAGATTAGTTCCAACAGATGTGTCCTAACTAGAGATGGGTCGATACCACTTTTTCACCGATACCGATACTCACTTTATGATTAGCGATACCGATAGTATCGCCGATACTTTTGTTTCTTTATATTTCTGTAGTTCCTGTCCACCAAAGTCTCAATTCAATCAAAATTCACAAATACTAGAGATTTTTTTGGAGATTATGTCACTTGCAACCTTGACTCTGATTGGTTGAGGCATCTGCTAATGGTGATACAGCTCACTGACGTGATGCCAATGAGCACCAATGGCGGGAAAACAGCCACAATTCAAAATTTCAACTAAAAAAGTAATAAGTATTAAAGTATCAAAAATATTGCATTAAAATTGACCGATACCACGGGTATCGGTGGTATCGCGAGTATCGGTATCGGCCCATCTCTAGTCCTTACTACCTTAAATCTGATGAGGGACAATACGGACTAAACTGAACCCTTCCAAGTGAAATTTTTTAGCCTTTGGAATTGCTACCACGGGACCTTTTAAAGCCTAGGTCAATTTTAGGTCAATCAGTAATTTGCCCATCAGTACAAAAACAAGCACATTTCCTTTCATATGCATTGATTTTGGGAAATGGAATGTGAACATGAATTACCATAATGAATTGCCAAAAGGAATGTTGGGTTTTGCTATGACATGACGTTTGGTTCAGTAACACCTTCAGACCACCATAATATGTACACCGTTTTAACATTTACCACCGACTAGATTTTACATTAGTTCCAAATATCAACACGGGACTGTTTCAGCACAAGGACAATTAGTCGGAAACATGTTTTAGAAACGTTAATTCAATCCAGTCAGCTATCATCTGCAGTTGACCCTGCTTTAGATCACTAATGTTGTTATTGGGGGGATCAATCAATTGGTACAGTATAAACTGGCTAAGCCTGATCAGATTATTTCCAAGTATAAAATGCACTAAGGTCGGGTAGAACCAACTTTGGATTAGCTAACTATCGATCGTCAGGGAGTCTAATCCAGTTGGTGCAAATTCCACAGCCAATAGGATTCACTAACTTTCACTAATCATCGATAGTAAACTTAATCCAAATGTGGTCCTCCCCGGCCTAAGAATACACAATTTTAGAATTTGTCATGAAGTCAGATCTGTTGTTGGATTTCTGCCCTCATCCTCCCTCTCTCCAAACCCCTGCTGGAAGAGTTTATCAGAACAAAAGTACAAATTATATTGTGAGACCTTCAGTAGAAATTTAAGGGAGGCAAGAGTTTGTAAAATGATGAAGGCCACCTGCTGGAGCAAAATTGGTGCACACACCGCCAAGTTTACCAAGTAAATTAAAAATATTGTCATGTTGCTATACCTTGATCAAAATTGACAATGACAAATAGATTAAATTTTAAACTTTCAATGCACCAATCTGCTCAACATGAAAAATAGGCAGGTCATACTTTGTACCAATTGTATTATGATTCTTGGGCAGTACCCAGCACAGGGGACAGAAAACCATATGTAAAATATTACAATTGTAACTCACCATAATCGCCGCGTCCCATTGGTCCCCTCATCCCCCCACCACCACCACCAGATGAGCCCCGGGGCCCTGGGCCACCCCCTCCATGGCCTCTCATTGGGAGCGAAGCTGGAATCATACTGGGATGCGATGGAGAAAGGCCTCCTCGGCCTTGCATCATTTGCATCATCCGTCGTTCCCTGGCCCGCAGTATCTCCTCCTTTTTCTTCTTGTCTGATGGTGGTTTTGCCAGAGAGACTTCAATGTAAGAGCCTCCCATCTCCTTATTGTTCAGAGCCCTCATTGCCTATAGCAGACCCAACTTATGGTTAAATCATTCATACAAGCAAGTATTCCTCACTAGACACTTCGAATTTACAAAATTCTTACTTTTACAGCATTATCACGGTCTTCAAAATGGATGAAGGCATAATCTTTAATTTTCTTCACTCTTTCTACCTTCCCATGAGCTTCAAATGATTCTTTCAGTTTCTCTTCAGAGCAATCTTGCGTTAGATTCCTCACGTACAAAACTTTAACCTGAAGAAACACATTTGCATAGTAATATAATGACATGACTGTGAATTCACTCACCCACACATATTTATATTGTAGGTAGGTAGGTACTTAGAAGCACAGGAAACCTCAGTTCGTTCACATATACATACCTTTGACATTGTGACCTCATCTGGCTCTTCCTGTGGGTCTGCCCAGTCAACAATGATGTCGCATCCCCACACTTTGATTCGCCCAGTACCTAAACGTCTTTTTGCCAATGACGCTGCCTTGTGGGATTCATACTCAAGGAAACAAAAACCGCGATTCTTCTTCTTGTCATCTGGAGAGCTGTAGATTATCACCTCAGTCAGCCCAGCTAAGACAGAAATAGATAATGTTAACAAAACAATTAAAATGCAAGAACTTCTACAATGTCAATACAAAATCAAATTGTCAAATAGTTTTCAATTTGTACAGAAACTAGTTGATAATTTACTATGTAATTGGAAACTTTGCAGCATGGCAAGGAGGCAATGGACAGTGAGGTCAAAGTTTTTTTTTACAAGAAAAATGCAGCAAATAAAAGCAGAACTTGAAGGAATGGGAATCATTATAAGAGTAGACAAGTCAATCAATGTTAAGTATTTAGTAGGGTAACCTAAAATGTAACCCACTTTATACTTGCAAGGATATCGAGGGAATAAAGGTAACTGACTTGCTCCCAAGACACCCAACCCAGTAGGCAAATTGACCTCAAAAGAACTTAATTTTGTTGCAGAGCATATATATACCAAGTAGGGAATTTACAATTTTAAGTTTGCACTACACATTATAAGCATGGTTCACCTTTTTTATATTGGCCACAATGTATTATTCTTATTGGATGAAGGTCAGTTAATATGGACGTAAGGGAGAGACTCAACTTACGTGCATGTTTGGAAAACTCTTCAAACAACTCATCTCGATCTCGATTCTTGGGTATATTGCCCACAAATAAGCGATGATTGTTATAAGAAACGGTTACGCCAATCTTTTTGCCTTTTCGAATTTCATTATCATTCAGCTGCAAGAACAATGCGGAAGGAAACAGCCAATTATGCTTGCTGGAGGGTGGTGCATTGATCTGCCTTATTTAGGGTGGGAGTTTTGCCTAATCGACCGTTAGCTAGCTAAGCGAGCTCTGCCTTCGAAACCACACTTTGCCTCGATTACTAGAATGATGGACAACAGGATGATAACAATTATTGTTTTATTGCTATTGGTTGGGAGTTGGGAGCAAGGAAATAAAAACTAATGACCAGGAAAAGAGTGCTCCCGAATAACCCAAGCTGAAAGTAACCAACTAACTTGCCGAGAGGCAAAGCCAAGAGCAACCAACCCTCTGGCCAGCCGGCTCTACACTACGGAACAGAAATAAATACTCTCCTATGTCACATTACCTGTTAATTTACCAAACTCGTCCAGAATCTCCTCTTTGCCTTTAGACTTTGGAATGTTGCCCACAAAAAGACGTAGATTGGGTACGCTAATGTTAATTTTCAGACTCTTGCCGGGTTTGATTTCGTGATTATCGAGCTGTGGGATCAAGAGAAAAACACAAACATGCCAAATTTTGGTGAGTAGGCCTTTACAATGAAGAAAAAACGAATAGTAAATTTAGGAAAAATATATCAAAACACAATTTTGTATTGTCACTTTGGACAGGCTCTTTTCTGGAACGCTCGTAGATTCTCAATTTAGCAAACAGCTCCTGTAAGAAATGTCTTTTTATACGTTATAAATTTTAGCCTAAATCGCTGAATATCGAGATAATTTTAATTATTAGGAAGAATACCAAATTGTTCACTACTGCTACAAAACACGCATGCCAAAGTATGTGGCTTGGCTTGAAAAACCCTTCCAGACATCTTCAAACTGCCTGCGTTGGAGTCTACATTCCGCACTAAATACTCTCCAGTTCCGAAATTGCCCAGAGAGCAAAGAGGAGACCTGGAAATAGGTACACATGGAATACGATCTTTTTTAAAGCAGTACATTTATTCAAAATTAAAACATCAAATGATTAGGTACAAGCAGCTGGTTCTCCCCCCACAAAGTGTACCAGTAACGATTGGCAGTGGTGTAGCTACATGGCAACAAGATAGAGTAAATCAATTTAGCTAAATAGCCATTAGGTAAACCAAAATAGTTCATAAACTTACAATAAGTGAGCCAATTCCAAATGAATTTGATCAACATACAGATGTAAAAAGGTAGTATACCTAACAATTAATAACACATCAATATCTATATGAACACAATACTGTCAGAAATTTGAACAGACCTGCAAGCTATCATACCAATAGCCACTCCACTGCTCTAAAAAATTAAACTTGCTCTCAATATGTACACTCGACAATTCATAAAACGGTATTTGAACGAAACAGATTGGCTGATGGTCAGGTTCATTGACAATCAATCCTTGTTATTATCAATGAAATCAGAGCTCACCTACTAGATGTAGATGACGAGTAAGTATAGACTCCATCAGATGATGCCATCACATTTTTTTCAGACAATCCATTTCTTTCAAATACCGTTTTATGAATTGTCGAGTGTACAACTAAAATCAGTAACTATATATGAATTGTGGCTATTACAATAAAAATTATAAGAATGCTGAAGATGGACTTAAATAAAAGTAAGTTTTCTTAGAAATATTATGTTAGATTAATAAATAATAATTAATATAAAATTACCTCCTTTACGGCTACTTGTGCCGATTCTCTGTTAGTGAAGGTCACAAATGCATATCCCCTGTTGAGACCAGACATGGGGTCCATCATCAAACGCAAATCCCAAATAGTCCCACATTTCTCAAACAACGGAATGAGCTCATCTTCATACATGTCCTTTGGGATCTTCCCACAAAATACCTGGAACATATTACATTCTTAAAAAGAAGCAACGGAAGGGCCAGTATTACTTACTAAAGGTCTAGGCGGATTAACTAGAACTTTTGGATTAATTAAAACTTCAATCATTTTGTAGTATCTGATTGGCTGTGCCGTCAATTTAATCGAATATTTAGTTAGCCCCGGTAATACTTAAAGTGAAATTTGCTGGATTAACTAACTTTTGGATTAAATTCAACTGTTTCAATCATTTTGAGATATCTGATTGGCTGTGCGTGTGCCACCAATTTAGTCCAATATTTAGTTAGTCCGGCTCAGATTAATGTTGGTAATACCGGCCCTAAATCCGTCATAACTTAACTTAGGTAATACGTGTACATTCTAAGCGATGTGTTAGGAATATTTTCACCATTCTTAATTATAGTCAGCTACTTGATCAACATGATTAGGAATATTACATATGTTAAAGTAGGTAACATTTTAGAATACATGCTCTTAGCTTTTACCCTGTAGACTCCTGGCTAATTTTCCAGTCCTATTGCTCCAAGAAATTTTCCTCCGAACGTTGTAGTGGGGATACCAAATACAATGGAAGAGATGCTAAAAACGAGGGGTTGACAAATTTCGCCACGCGTGGCTTACTACTTGAGGTGGAAAAATCTGTGAATTTTAGTAAGCATTTAAACACTCTCAAAAGTTACATTTAAAGTTTAAACGGCCGAGGACCATAACAATTTTGGCGGTGATATGGCCTCTCCCCAATGTACAGTAGTGGAAAAATATTATAAGGTAAACCCTCCTTCCCCCTTTCCATGCATTACAAATTAATTTAGGACCCTGCCTCTGAAAAGTTGTTTGAATGTGGAGGAGGGTTATTCTAAATTCCCTTGTTATCTCATATCAATTGATTTGATACAGTGTCACTACCATGCTAAAAAGATAGCAATGAGACCATCAAGTGAAACAGACAAGGAAATTTAGAATAGCCCTCCAGTATTCACTTTCAGGAGAATTTGTGATACATACTCGAGAGCTTATCAACACTGCACTGATATTTTCCAGATTCCCCACTTCATCTAGCAGAATAGCAATAATTTGGCAAAATATATCTAGACATAGTATACTTACTAGTTTTCAGCTAGTCTGACACAACAATTTTGAGTATTAAACAGCACTTTTTACGATTAAATGTCTACCAATATTTTAACGTTTAGTTGACGTTTGAATGTCCCAGCCTTACTTACTATGTTCGCAGAGAATTCCACTTTAACTATACGTACGAAGCCCTTATTCCATAATGAAACTGGAATTGAAATTATTTCGGTCTGAAAAGGTTTCAGATCAATGATCCTGATGGCCATGAAATGATTCCAGATCAAAATGAATTCATTTGCTATAGAATAAGGCCCTGGAGGTGAGCTGGGGTGCAATAAAAAATTACAATTTTCTCGAGTTTCTTGTCACGGTGACAAGCGTCTCATCTCGCCCTAGAAGGCCGTGACATTGTGTGACATTAAAGTTGACCTTTTATATTTACGCACCCCTGGTGGAGTTAACTGCTACAGATAACTTCGTTTAGTTCTAGTTACGTAGGACCTTAAAAAATTGATGGTTCACAATTATCTTGACAAGTGCTGTTTTCATGATGGAAGACAAGTATAAGCAAAATAAAATATCTTACTTCACAGCCATTTCCAGGTGTATTGCCTTCCCAACCAGGAGGTGGTCCGCCATATTTTCTCTGACCTGTTGTCACATCTAATGTGTATCCAGTTCGTTCCAGGATTTGCTGAAATGCCAAGAAATATTGTGAAAGAGGGTGTGGATAAGCATCAAGTTTATAGAAAATTATCATTCCATTTTGGAATTTAATTTCACAAACATCACAAACAAAATTAGTAGGTACCTATACCTACATTACTTGATGAGATTAAGCTTATTGAAATACTTATTATATTATACATTTGACATGTGTTAGATACCTCCAGTCTAAAGGGAGAAAAAATATATTAAAATAGGTAGGTAGGTACATTGTTTTTTGATTTATATAATATAAATATTCACCTTAATTTTATCTTCATCTGGGGCCTTGACTGCAGTGCCAGAACCAGTCGACCCTTGGCCCTGGCCAGCTCGGCTCTTCTGCCGATATGTCTTCATAACGCCACACAGGTATGCCGACTTGTTTGACACATGCTCCAAGTTGGAGTCAAGGAACTGTGTTAAAACGTTGAGTGCTCCATCAACGGGAAATTCCTTAAGGGCATCTAAAGCTCGTTCATCCAAATCTGCATGTTCCAGTTTCCCACTTTTGTAGATTTCATCCAGTTTACCAGCTACTTTTTCGTCTAATCCATACTCCAACAATTTTGCATAATCTTCTGTTCTTTCAACAGGCTCAGAATCAAGATCTTCTTTAATGTTAGATTTTTCTTCTAAAGACATTTCCCCATTTCCTTCAGCCATAACTAAAACAGAAAAGAGCAAATTTGTAGTAGGGTGTATTTTTACTGGGTGGCGTGTAACACTTCAAATATCATACAACATTTCTGCATTCACCCATGAAATGCAGAATTTTTTGATTGCGATTAAGAGTTCTAGGTAATCACAATCAACTTTTACAGTGTGAACAGGGTGTAAAGCATAATTTATTCAATAATTTACCACCTGCTAGTTGCTACATAATCAATTGAAATCACTTATTGATTGGTCACATTCACATCACATTTCATAAAGTAAAGAGACTAAGAAAGTACTACCTATCTACTGGGTGCCGCAACAGGTGTTTTTCCATGAACATGATTAATAAACAAGAACCCCAATATTCCATTGTACAATAATAATATGTTATTGCATTATTTGAATAGATTCACAGTTTTTAAAGGTTTGGTTCGGGTTGAGAAATCTAGACGTTTGTGTTCAGTTTGACTACAAAATTAAAGTTTTGCACTAACCCACGGTTTAGTATTACCCACTGTACTACAGTAGGTAGTTAGGTGCACAATACAGTTGCCAGAGAGAGAAGAGAAAAGGCAGTACAAAACCAAATTACCTATAGGCTAGCGTTAGAAAAAAAATCTGAACGGGAAACATCATAGTTTCAATTTCAGTGTAGTGTGTGGTTAAAACAATAAAATTTCATGTTCAATCGAACTCTTACTGGCAGGGGTTGATAATGAAGTTGATTATGAACGCTCAATTGGTAGAAGGTAAGCAGGTATCTACCCCAAGGTTAATTTGGGGGCAGCCACGGCCCCTTGTGCTCTTTTTCAGGGTGGACGCTGTCCACCCCCTTATTTTTTTATGGATTGTACAAATCAAGTAGACACCAAATTTTAATAACATTCCCGGGGGAATGTGCCCCCGACCTACAATGTATTGGGGGGCCCCCTCAACCCCCCCTCCCCCCATTGTTTTCAAAGGAAAACATATTTCCCCTCACAATCGCCATTCGCCAAGCGTCCGCCCACATATTATTTTAAATTAACTATTGTACTAGGTATGTACCTAAGTATTTAATTTTTATTGGCGAATGGTTTACCTATCGCTAAATTCTTTTAAGGCTGATGCACAATTGACGTCACATGAGTCAATTGTGCATCCGCCTTTATATGAATAGCTTGGTTGCATCCTATTCGTTTACTGTTACGTTTGTTAAAAGCTGTAGGTAATGAATACGATTCACGAATGATCTTAGCTCAATACCGTTGGCATAGGAATAATTGGCTATGTACTAGTTACTACATGGAAGTACAAATTGTATGCCATTCCAGAACAGACTTCAAGAAGGAGCTGGTTTATGAAATGAAACTGCCAGTGCCACCACTCAAATGAGTGCATTTGTAGGTAATAAACTAGATCAATTTTCACCAAACATCATCTGGACTCGAGGTAGGTAGGTAGTACACCTAGTAGGTAATGCAGTAAGAGTTAATAAGTCTAGTAGGTAAGTACCTACATACTACCTAGGTGGTAGGTAACAATGCAAATGGCCATCTTGCTGCAATGTAAACAATAATATCACGTTGCCCAAAAGAGAATATTATACCTATTTTATTAATCATGGCTAAAGAAACCTTTACAATACCAACCAAATAGTACCTATCTACCTGCCTAAAAGGTACATAGTAGTTTGGTTTCGAATTAATGGCGTAATGTAAACAATCTAAGGAAGGCGCCAACCCAAGATAATACGCTACCTCGTTACACCATTTTTTCAGCTAGCAGCCTTCAGTCTGAGACTTGATTGAACGAGAGATTGTTCGTATTTCTTTATTCACTTACCCACAACAATGACGCAAAGTAAAACAATATGCCTTCAGCAAGTTGGCACTATTTGTGCCTGTACTTGTTTCTCACGATAAATCAATTTGATAGTCGGTAAAAATGTATTTATAAAGATCACCGGCTCTAGTGCCTAGTACCGGCCGGTAAGTGTTCGCAAAATTTTGCAAACAATAATGTATGATAGAGTACTTGTTCAAATGTTAAAAGACGAAACAATAGCACGAATATATGCTAAATTAAATAGGGATAATATTTTAAGAACACATGACCAAAAGCCAACACGATGTCACACAAAAATGAATGAAAATTTTACCTGCGAAATTTAGTAAACGGATTCCTCCGAGAGCGAAATGGCGGCGGACAACGTCAACGTGATCGAGTATGTGAACGCCGAGGGGGTTACACAGCGACGCGCAAAGAGGGTCTCAAACCCAGCGCACTTCGGCAGTTCAAATTATACCGCCTCACGATTGGTCAGGCAATGATTAGGCACAGTGAAAGAACAATGACCAAACAATTAGAAGAAAATAAAAATAAATATAAATTAATTCTCACCACTTTGTAAATTTTTTATCCTAGTCACCTATTTCTATATTCTGCCAGGTGAGGTATACCTGGTGGGGTATACCAACACCTTGAATATTCGTTCAAAACTCCTGCCTTTTCGCCAAATTAATAAATAATTATACCAAATTTCAATTTTCTAATAAAAACAAATATGTAAATTCAGAGCAGTCACCAGTGTAGGAATGCTGCGACCTACACAAAATAAGAGATTTACTGTTTAGCAAAAAAATTGGCTATTTGAAAATAATTCCGTTCATGCCATCAGCTAAAGCGCACTAAATCTATGGTAGCTAGGACAGTGTAAACTAAACTCATAGAACATATTAATAAAAAACATTCGATTCATGCAAATTGGCGAAGGCGGTTAAAATCTTCAAGACGGTTATATTCTTTAGGAACGAGTTTTGCACCGACCGTTTTATCCTCCTTGACAATAGCAGAAAGAAAGGGGAGTGCAGCAGCTGCATGCATCACCCGAGCCTGCAACTGTGAGAGAGAAGTGAGCTTAGTTGGCAAATAAAAATGAAAAAAAAATATCTTCTGTAAAATAAGACATTCCATTCTCATATCTAGAAGGTTTCAATTCTGGTGGCGTATCAAGGGATGCCTACATTTCACGAGAGATTTTTTTGTATGTGGGTGGGTAGGGGAGGGGAAAGCGGCATTAAAATTTGAAAAAAAATCATTTTCTACAGTTAACATATTTTATTAATCCACCACTCCATGTTTATTTAATTTTATCCGATTGTCGATTTGATCATTTCAAGGAGGTATCAATATTGGTAGAACATTCTGCTAATTTTTTACATTTATCTAAAAATTGTGTGTTTTCGATTAATTAGGTTTAGATATAGTTTACTAGTAAACAGCCTTTTGCACAGCTTATAAGTTGTTTCAAATAATTATGTTAAAATCTATGTACTGCTTAGTGCTCTCTACAACAACGGAAATTAAGTAACACAAAACGCAATTTTATTTTTATTGTTTAGTGTATCCGTCTGGAAATACATTCACAATTTAAAAGAATGTGTGAAAGGTTATGTGAGAAATGAAAATTAATTAATTAATCAAATTGGTTCAATTAATAATTTTATTACCGAGGGGCAACAGGTAGTTACTTGTTTTATTTTGTATTTTTTGTTATTGAAGTCTTTGAAGTCTTTATTGAAGTCTTTATTGAAATCTCTATGGGAAGCTAAGTGTATTTTTCCAATTCTCTGTCATTTTTGTCATTCTACTAAAGGCACTGTTCATACATTGTTTTATTTGAATTTATATATTGCGTTACAATTTGATGGTAAATTTGTGACTTGTTGTACTTGCACTACAAGGTATCTTGACATGTAATTAAGCTGTATCTATAAATGTAATTGAAGATGTTTGTAAGAAATAGCTTTTATATAGCTAATAAATGATTTTCCTTCTACTACAATGTACGGACACAGTACCAATACCTACTGTTAACTTTTAATATCTCCCGCCCACGAAAACCCCACCCCATTTAGTGCTTGTAAAGACAACTCAGAAGGCGCCACTGTCCAGACTAAAGTACGCCGTGTGAGTGAGACGAGTCGAGTACGCCCCGACGGCCCCGTCCGTCACTGTGTATTTTGGTGTGTGAAATTCACTTGTTGATCAAACAGGTTGATGTTTTGTTTTTGGTTACGTTCTTAATTTATGTTTGTGGTAGTTATTAAATTTGATATGATAGCAACCCCGGTATATCATTAATCATTTAGTCCAAAACAAACCGTGAATAATAAGTTTGTGTTCTTTTGCGATTTATATGAGTGACAATGCAGGCAATTTACGTTCTGTCAACATGCAATTTGGTTGTACTTCTTGCATTGTGCTTGGGCGTGTACGGACAGTATGACTGGCAAGCCCGGGATGCTTTCGATGAAGTTCGCATAAAAATGGATAAAATTAATGGGGATAATTGCCGTATTCATCATCTGGGCGATCTTTATTTGCCGGAAGACGCAGTGTCTCATTTACCCGACGTTAAAGATATCAACATAAATCCTGTTTTTCCTAATCGAACAGACCTCTTGCACCTCCATAATTTGGCAATGAGTAGATCGTTTTATTGGAGCTACATATTGCAGGCAAGGTTCATACGCCCTGCAATCAATGATACATATGATCCTGGAATGATGTATTATTATCTGTCTACTGTTGCTGATGTATCGGCTAATCCCTACATCAATGCCAGTGCTATCTACTTTGCTCCGAACAGTTCATACACTCCATCTTATCGAGGTTTCTTCAACAAAACAATGCCTAGGTTTGCTCCTAGAACATTTCGGTAAGCAAAGAACACCATTAATTAATAATATACCTTGGTACTGATACTTATTCTACAAAGTGTGTCTCTTTGTACTTCTAGCCGGGTTAATAGTTCCATCTATCTGCATGTCTTGTATAACTAGCTTTTATAATCACATATGACATAAGGGCCAGTTTTTCAATGCCCTGCTAGCAGTAGGCATTCAAGGGCACTGCCCTTTACCGTACGGTGAAAATAGCAGAGGTACACTCGGCCAAACAAATCTTGAACGTTGACCAAATTTGAATGACTGCTGGTCATGTCCCATAACCAATCAAAGCTTGTTATTATCATTGAAATGTGATGTCACATACTAGAGTGAGACAATGAGATCGCTTAGACTGACTTCTGATGGTGCGATCTTACATTTACCAGCCTATCAGATTTATTGAACGTTCAAGTTTTGTTTGGCCAAGTGTACCTACTAACCGTGTTTTCACAACACGGCTGAAAATAGTCACATTCAAATTTTAAACAGTTGATTAGGACTTGATTGCCATGACAACAACCAATTCCTTGTTGAATGACCACTTGAACTAGTACCCACCCACCACAGCCTTCTCACAGCCTTTGTTCCTGGCGCGGTAAAGACGCTAGGTAAGTAGGTACCTACTCTGGTACTCTACTCCTACTCGAATGTAGGTACACAACAAAATAACATCACCTAATGAATATTGCAAATATATTGCCACCTAATGAGAGTAGTGTCTTTATGGGGTGTCTTGACGATACCCATACATGTATTATGTACTTGTCCACGGGAATCGGGATGATAATAAAATAAAATACAATACTGTGCTTTACTTGAATGAAAAACTGCTTATCGGCAAGATTCTAACCAGGAACAAAGGGACTGTCGAGAGGGCTTTGATACCCACTTTCATAGGTTCGCAGCCAGATCCCCATGTTGGTAATTCATATTGTTATTTGCTCTACCCGGCGAACATAAAATAGGTAATGGGTGTTGTCAATATAATAATTACATTACCTACCTTCTAATAACATAATCGAACACATTATAAATAAAATAACAGTAACTTTATACCTACCTAGATACATTTTTGTTTAAAATAATTGTAAATTCACATCAGGAGGCCATCTTGAGATTCATGTTTTGAAACCGTTTTATTATGTTTGCATTGTATAAAATTTGAGAGGTTGAAAACTATGGCTAGCGTTAGCCTTATTCGTTCATGGTTTCAAAGCGTGAATCTCAAGAATTTGGCTCCAGGAACTGTAATACCTATACTGGGGCTGGATTCACGAAAAGTATTATCTGTTAATAGGTACGTAATATCTTTTGATTTAATACCAAAAACACCATGTTAAAAAGATAATACCAAAGATAGTACGTTTTAGGAGATAATACTTTTTGTGAATCTGGCCCCTGGTGGTATTAATTTTCTTTACCTATATGTACAGAGTGCCCCTGGATATCTATGAGCAAGAAAAAATGCAAATTAGTATAATTCATGTTGATGATTTTCTGGTGGAATCCTACTATGTATCTATTTCTGTTTGTGGATTAAGAAATAATAATTAATATGCCTTTTCCTTTTTTAGAGCTGATGACTTCAATGATCCTATTCATTTGGAACGAATTTCAACACTGAACACTTTCACAGTTCAAGACTTAGGTGCAATACCAAACGACAGCCTTAGTTCAGACTATACTTCAGATCTGTACCGAATCAATGAATGGTATAGGAAATGGTTACCCGATAATGTTGTTGGTCGTCATGACACTAAAACCACGTACCAGGTTGAGATTCGATATGCCAACAACACAAATGAAACTTTCACGTTTCATGGTCCTCCAGGTTAGCAGATTTATCTATTAACAATTAATAATTATATACCCACATGCCATCTTCTTTTCCAGCATTCAGTGTCTGAGTTTAAAGCCAAAAGTATCAATTTAGTACACGTAGGCATTCCAAATTGGTTCAATTTAAATAATGACCCAATGAACTAGTAATATTTTGTATGGATTATTTTTCTCAATTAAGTGGGTATCTCACTGGGTTGCGAACCATGGGTTCCAACAAGTGCTTGGTAAGCGCTGTGTGGTTCCAATCGCAGACATTTACCCTCGGATTTACAGTCAGACATGACAAATTCCCAAGGTAAGATGACATGTTATCCGCGGTTGGAAACGTTTCTTGCAAAAAGAGGCAAAAGCCTATCACACACACTGGTTTGATTTGATACTTCACAATTGACACGAGTGGCGCAGAAAGCACCGTTTCCGTTTCCTGTTACTCATCATTGGTCAGTTCACATCACATGGTACCGTACCACAACACATTGTTGGAACTGTAAAAAATCAAAATAGAGAATTGTCTATTTTTCAAACCCCACGAGCTGAACAAATTCCGTCTCTGCACATGCCCCCATGGTTTCCAACCGCGAGTTCCATGCGGTTTGCAACAAAGTGTGACAGGGGCTTCAGGTATCTAAAAATTGCTTTGAATAGAAACCATGGAAATTGAAAGGAATTAAATTTAAAAAGCATTATATTTAAGGCAGGCAATGTACCAAGTTGTGTCGTTATTGCATAAGATATCGCCGAATAAGTAAGTCAACCTCGAAGAACATTTAAATGGTCGAATTTAGTGTCGCATCGTCATCAAGTTCATTCAATATCAAGGAAGAACACCTCAAATCATCTCAAACCATTTTAGAAGAGATTTTGTGTTTACGACGGGGTCTGTTGCATGGTTTTCCATAGAAAACTCTTTTTCACTACTGTTTGAAATTATTTTCATTGAATTTGAAAGAATTTGATGACGGTGCAACACTCAATTGTGTCAATTAATGTTCTTCGAGGTTGACTTGCTTATTTAGCCGTTTCTTATACAATTCATAAACGTTTCTTAAATCTTGCCTTAAATAAGTCACACAATTGAACTATGTGCACTAGAAACTCACACCTCTACGCAGTGATGCCGACTACGTGGGTGCTCCAGAGCTCGAGCACCAATTGGAATAACTTAAAAATAAAAAAAATCATCAAATTAACTTATTTATTTCCCACTTAAAATATGTCTTAATAATATACACCTGCTAAATTGATGAATCGATTTATTAAAAATCTTTAGAATTCAGAGAGAATATAATTTTTTCTATACTTGATACCTAGAGACACTTGAAAATGGTGTTCACGAAATCGCGAAAATTTTAAAAGTAGGTTTTTCCATCATTTCTGGGCATAGTTTTGCATACTGATAACAAATATGCAAGAATTAAATCGTGAAATATCGCGATTTTTTTTTCATTTCACCACTATTTGAACAAAAAATTGGCACCGAAATCCAGTGGTTATAATAATAAAAAACACTTTATTTGAAAGAAAAACACCATTTTTTAAACTCATTTCAAATGAGTGGAAATTGTTTTGAGCTATTTCATTGTCCTGAGAGAATTGTAGAATTTGACCTGCTCCCCCCCCCACCCCACTACTAGCCAGCTTTTGGGGCAAGAATGTCAGGGAGAAATTGGTACCTATTGATTTTTAAAAATGTGATCTCAATACCTATGGATTGAGAACCTCTAGAACAGAGTTATCCATTTTTCATGTGATAAAATCAACTGATGTCAGTGTCAATAATAGTTTTCATCAAAATTTGGAAGCATGTATGTGTAAATTTTAACAAAATAAAACGAAATTAACACCGCAATTTGACTTTATGCACAGCTTTTAAACCCAATATTAGCATCCAGTAATCACCGACATTCTGATTTTCAAAACACCATTTTCAAGTGCCCCTATTGATACCTAATTAATTTATAATAATTTTAATATTCCCTCTTTTTGATATATTTTTAATTTGGGTTGACTATTGTTGTAATTTGAAAATGATAACTATATTGATAAAATTGTTAAACTGCACTCAAAATGCATAAAAACATACTAAAAGAAGTGATGCGGGGCTGTGCGCCCTGGACCTGCCTGGATGTCATCTTCCTCCTTTCAGTCCCACAAAATTAGTTGAACCTAT
Organism: Leuctra nigra; assembly: GCA_934045905.1. Lineage (NCBI taxonomy): Eukaryota > Metazoa > Arthropoda > Insecta > Plecoptera > Leuctridae > Leuctra > Leuctra nigra. Next base: position 32,104,114 of record OW203761.1, on the reverse strand, counting down.
GGTCCGTGTCACACGGAATTGTCCGCTAAGATATTTTGAATACCCCTTGTCCGAGAGAGAGGGATGGTCTCGGAAGACCGCGCGATCGCTCACAGCGACTGAGGGATGGACAAAAAAAACGTTTTTTTTTTAACATTAAGAGCCAAGTCTGGCGGACAACTCGGTGTAACACAGACCATAATAGGTACATTATTTTTTTTGTATATTTGCATTAATTTTCACAAGATTATTTTACATTTCCTACTTTGATTTCAAACATCTTTTTGAATAGGGGCTGATGAAACACCTGGGCCTGTACAATGGACGAGACCTTACTTTGACTGTGATCGTTCCAACAAGTGGTTGGTAAGCGCTGTGGTTCCAATCGCAGACATTTACCCTCGGCACACACAGTTCAGACATGTCGAATTCCCAAGGTAAGATGACATGTTATCTAGGTCAGGTCAGTAGGAAAACTCGTGGTGTAACGTGTTGATGAGCTCACCGATACTTGCAAAATCTCGAATCGAATTTGGTAACGCACAGAAAACATACCTACATCCAAATTGAATTGAAATATGATCACTCAATTAACGTGGCTCAACCAATCGAACATTCCAAAATATTTTTTTTTTGAAATTACCATCTTGAATTACTTTTTTCAACATTTCAACTACATTTAAGTATAAAAGAATCATAAAATTAAAATGTAATTTAACTTGCAACTTTTGTCTTATAGCGAGGTTTCAATTTATTGCCTTCCAAGAATGAACAAAACTTGGACACAGGAGGTATAGAGAAATCATTTCGTTTTTGGTTTATAACTTTCAAAATAGCACACGTTGGTATTGTTTTCAATTTTTTCCCTAATAGAATGTCCAACCATAGTCCAACTATCTATCAGAAAATAAGTTTTTTGTTCAAAGTTGGGACAACATAAAAATTATATCTTCATTATTAGGTAGCCTAAATGTGACACGATTTTACTTGTCTGCCATAAGATAACATGGGGAAGAAAACTTAATTTATCTCAGAAACTAGACACACTAAGTGTTTAATTTTTTCAAGGAGTGTGTATGCAGACTCCTTGAAAACTATTATTACTTGATGAAGATCTGAGACCATGCCTGATTGGCTGAGCCACCTTAAGTAAAAATATTCCTACCTACCTACCTAGTTTTCATTGAAACTGAGAATAGCCATCTACTCTCTGGTATCTGCATAAAGAAATCAGATAAGTTGCAGTGGAATTCCCATTTGCCATTTTGATACCATCACTTCTGAGTCTTGAGTCACGTATTGACACTGTTTACGTTTGGAAAACTTTGGAAAATGGAAAACTTTCAATCATTTGCTGCCTTTTCTATCACTTAGGCCGGGTAGGACCAACTTTGGATTAGCTAACTATCGATAGTTAGTGAGCAGTTAACCAATGAATCCAGTTGGCGCGAATTCCACAGCCAATGGGATTCAATAACTTCCACTTTCTATCGATAGTTAACTTAATCCAATTTTGGTCCTACCCCGGCCTTAGAACTTACTTTTGCATTAAGTAGCTAGATGTTAATTAGTTAGGACTTTGTAACAATTTACTTTTTTATGTTTTCCACGATGAATAATTACAGTAGTGAAATTACTTTCAAATACGTTGCCAAAGGCGGCCATATTTTTTAAGTGAATATTCAGATCAACCATCACATCGACCAATCACAGATAATCTTCAAAAAATTAAGTAGGGTTCTGCAATAAAACAAAAATAACTAAACTACAAGGCCCTACAGCATTGATGACTTGGCAAATAAATAGCTAAGTCGTTAATTTTTATGTAACCAATGGGTTACCTGGGGTCAGGGTTGAGTAAGTATATGTATAAAACTTAATTATACGTGACATGTATAAAACGTACGTATAATACGTTAAAAAACGTATAAAACCTAGAAAAACTAAACTTATCGCGAACTAATGTAACTAATAAACTAATGTTTGAATTTGGTGGTTCATATGTTTTTTCAAATGTTGGCACTACTAAAGCAACCCATACCACCGTGCATTAGGTTATTTGAGCGAGCGAATCGATCGCTTCTCCTTTTTTGCTCTTTTGCCAGGGACCTCCGTTTTTTTCTTGTTCCGTACCGTTTTGCGTTCTCCCCAATCGAGCTGAAATTTTGCACACAATATGTTCGGACCATCTCTGGGCGTTACCTACATACCTGATTATTTTAAAAATTTAAAAAAAATATCTTCCCATTGGTTGGTCCGATCAATTTAAAATTTTGCTCATTCATTGCGTCCTACATTGACTAAAATCTGTCAAAGTTTCAGCTAAATGCTTAAATTGGTAAATAATATCTTCCGTTTGGCACAATCAAAATTTTTCGATAAAAGTTCAAATTTTGCATGGTAATCAAGACCTACATTATCTAACATTTTGCACGTCATTTTAAGCCCAATCAGTCAAGTAGGTAATTACAGAATTATAGACATTTTATGAGTTTGAAATCGCTTAGAGTTTATCGAAAATTATCTTTTCAGTCTTTTCAGCATTTTCTCCACCAAAATGGCAAAGCAGTTTAAATAAAACTGCAATGATATTGTGGACTACTTTTCCATTTGGGTAGAAGGTAACTTAGTGAAAATTGGTGACAGGCAAACAGACTTGTTATCTTTTGTTGTTAGTTATCTTTTATCTTTTTGAGATAACTGTGTTCGGTAAGAGATGTTGCACGTTTCGGTGCTCGCTCATCAACTCGTTACACTGAGCGTTTTCTTAATGTGACAGCCTTCTTTGTGTACAAGTGCATTCTTACCTTCATTGTGTAGGTACACTCGACAATTCATAAAACGGTATTTGAAAGAAATGGATTGTCTAAAAAAATGTGATATCATCATCTGATGAAGTCAATACTTACTCGTCATCTACATCTAGTAGGTGAGCTCTGATTTCATTGATAATAACAAGGATTGATTGTCAAGGAACCTGACCATCAGCCAATCTGTTTCGTACAAATACCGTTTTATGAATTGTCAAGTGTACCTTTATATTGTGGAATTTCAAGGGCTTACAGAGTGAGCTTGCTGGTTTTAATAAATTTGTGAACAAATTTAAATCATAACATGTATAAAACGTATAAAACGTCGACATATTATACCTACGTATTATACAGTATTATACATACGTAATATACGTGTTTTATACGGGACGTATTATACCTACCCAACCCTGCCTGGGGTCTGAGGCAGATAACAGTTTGTAGGTAGCTACATGTGCTATATGTAATTTTCTCTATGTTTCTTTTCTTTACATTTTCAGATACACAGCTATAGCAGTATTGGAAATGGACTTCGATCGAATAGATATAAATCAATGTCCTAAAGGCAAAGGAAACAATGGACCCAACCATTTTGAAGACACTGCTCGATGTAAAAAAGAAACTACAGAATGTGAACCTTTAGATGGCTGGGGCTTCCGAAGAGGGGGCTATCAATGTAGATGTCAGCCTAGGTGGCGTTTACCAAACATTGTACGCAGACCGTTTCTAGGAGAAATAGTGGAGAGAGCAACAGCAGAACAATATTACAATGGTTTTGACTGTCAGAAGATCGAATGTATGTTTAACTCTAGTTGAATTTCTTATACATATTATGCAATAATGAGCAAAACTTCATGAACCATGAATCCGACAGCCATAGTCAAGGTTTGGGTACATGTATTAAAACTTTTGTTATAGGGGTGCACAGGCTGCCTGTACATTGGAACAATGCAACTAATGAAATGCGAGAAAAGTACCTTGAAAGATTTTACGAGTACCGTAACTTTTCCACTGGTCCGAAAGCTTTGCATACTAATACTGGCAGAATGAACATCGATGAAGCTCTCAAATTTATTCATGGAGTAAACGAACTCAACTGCAAGCAGTAAGCATGAACGCCAGAACTAACTGTATTCTATAGGTACAATTAAATTTAAATTTTGTAATGTAATGAAATTATTTTAGGTACCACCCCCAAGATTTAATCCTGCATGGTGACATGGGATTTGGAGCCGAGAAACAGTTTGTTAATGAAGCAAGGATGGCTGTACGACTTTCGAACTTCATTAGTGCATTCTTACAGGTAAGGTTGAAACGGTACTAAACAATGATTTCATTTCAAAACAAAATTTCACAAACTTCCATGCAAGGACAAAGCTACGAACACCACACTTTACAGGGATCGGAAACTGTCTGCGTATAGTGACGTCACTCCCATAAGACCAATGCTAAATGATGGCGGCCCAGTGCTTGGGCCGCCGATTTGCACCTGATGACTTCCTGCACCCGTTTACTTCCGGCCGGTGACCCGCGAAATTTAAAAAAAGTACGATTTTGGAGTGTTTTAATTTGATTCACACAATTGCCGCCAGGTTTGAAAGAGCTTCTCAAACTTGCCGCTGCTAAAGATGATAGCGCATTGTCGAATATTTGAATTATGTTCTGGCGGGAGATAAAGACATGTGTAACGAGATTGACATCACAGCCGCCTGTTCTATGATTGTTGTGTTCAAGGTGACCAAGCACATGGCCAGCTAGTCAGACAGTTTCCGATCCCTGTAAAGTGTGGTGATCGTAGGACAAAGCTAGTATCTACTCATCTTAGTTAGCCGCCCATGTTGTCGGTTTTCAAGTTCTTACTCAGAAATAAAAAGGTTCAATTCATTTTTATTTTTTATTTCCCTCGCCAGTGTAAACTGCTCATGTATAAAATATATTTCTTACCAATACTAACATACGGAGCAGTTACATGGGGGATTGGAAATAAGGAACGCAGCCAGCTTGAGGCAGCGGAGATGAAATTCTTACGAAGTGTGAAGGGAGTGACAAAGATAGACAGGTTGAGAAGCTGTTGTATTAGGAAGGAGCTGGGAGTGGAAAGTTTGAGGCTCAAGATGGGCAGAGAGAGATTGCGTTGGTTTGGACACATGAAAAGAATGGATCTCAAGAGAATCCCAAGACAGGAGTTTGAATAAACAGTGGCGGGAAGAAGAAGAGTGGGGAGACCAAGAGAGAAGTGGAGTTGTCTTATCAGAGAAGACGTGGAGGACAGGCAGCAAAGGTAGCAGGAAGTGGAAGCAGATAAGTGGTGGGAGGTCAGGAGGATCTGGAGGGAGCTGGTGGAGAAGTTGGAGGAAGGTGACGAGGATGAAGAAGAGGAGGAGGATGATTTGGACACATGAAAAGAATGGATCTCAAGAGAATCCCAAGACAGGAGTTTGAAGAAACAGTGGCGGGAAGAAGAAGAGTGGGGAGACCAAGAGAGAAGTGGAGTTGTCTTATCAGAGAAGACGTGGAGGACAGGCAGCAAAGGTAGCAGGAAGTGGAAGCAGATAAGTGGTGGGAGGTCAGGAGGATCTAGAGGGAGCCGGTGGAGAAGTTGGAGGAAGGTGACGAGGATGAAGAAGAGGAGGAGGATGAAACGTCAGGTCTGGCCAGCCGGTTTGGAAGAGATCCGAGGCCCTAGACCCAGTTGGAACTCCCACTGTCTGACCTGACAACATTGTCGGAACCAGTTGAAGATTATTATTTATTATTTACATCTAAAAAAATGGTATATGGTACTATTTACAAGGTGGCAAGGAATTTCTAATAATACAATATATGGGTACAGTAAACCCTCATTATTTCGAACTTCAATAATTCGAATTTAGGGGTAAATTCGAACTAGGTGGATGGTACCAGTGTTCAGTATAGGCTTTACAATGTTAAATAATTTTGATAAATCGAATTTTAGGTTATTTCGAAATTCGAACTGAATTTTGGTCCCAGCCCATGTTATAACTTGCATACAGTTGTTTTAATTCAAACTTTGCAAAAGGATTGACAAAATAATCGTGAACAAACTTCGAAAAAACAAACTCAAACTACACATTTCCAATGTTTCCAATGGCGTCACGTCACAAAGGGAGTAGTCAAACTGCTCTCTGTTGTGTTGGAGTGGGGGAAGTGTAGGTCTAGTCTCTTTAGTATAGGAATCCTGCTCGTGACGTCACAGTGGTAGAAAACTGGAGGATGCTCTGGTAGGGGAAATGAGTCAAAGCTATAAATAATAGCTATATATCATGTTTCTCAGATGAATATTTAACTTGAATATGTGTATGGATAAATATTGCGTATTATTATTAACTTGTACTTACTTAAATATCTTTCTTTCACAAGTAATCACTCTAAATATGAGATTTGGATTGCCGCTGTCAGATTTGTTATTCCCTATACTTTTATGCAGGTTGCTATGGCAACCTTTTTTCACGCAGGATGCCTATACAGGTTAGCCTAAAGTTCATTCACGATTAGAATTGCAAGCCGTAATGGCGGCCGTGTAGATACTACTGTAGTCAAATGAACAATTGTATACCTACATATGAAAATATCAATAGAATAATCCAAAACTATGTATAATACGACTGTAGATGGAAATAAATCAATTTGATTGAATTTTTCTAATATTTTCTAATAATAAAAATAGTGTATTTGACATAATTTATACAATTTCAATAATACAAAGAAGAAAGTCTTGCCATTGACAGGGCAGTGTTCAAGTGACTGACCAATGAACGACGTGATCGACTAAAACGTCAGTGAAATTCTTATCGTGAACGAACTTTACCCTGGAACACTTTAGGCGGGAATATTCAAACTTCATTCAACATTTTGAAAGCATTTGGCCGCGTATATAGTGCGAGTTAGCTATTGAAGGCAAAAAAAAATGAATCAACATCGCGTTATATCAAATCAATAGGTATGTACTAAAAAAAAAAAAAAAAAAAAACTATTTTTTATTTTTTTAATATTTCGAACTTTTTTAATTCGAACTGGGATTTTTTGGGTCCCCTTGAATTCGAATTAACGAGGGTTTACTGTATTACTTTAAATAAGAAAGGAACAATGAATAATATACAAGATAAACTAAAAAACTTAAGCTTGAACAAAATTACAAGTTATTTACATAACAAAACTAAGAGGAACGTTTCGAAAAAGCTTGACTTCAGACTCTGTGATATTATTGACGGTCCTGTTAATTTCTTCTAGTCACCCATTCCCTTATTTTATTAGGAACTCTTTTCGCTGCAACTTTCTGAACCTTTTCTATTAACTCTACGGACTTCTTGCTTACTACGTATGTCCCACACTGTTCCACCATAATCAAGTATGGGTCTTACAATGGTATGCCTGATTTTTAAAGACTATAATTGCTCCTTTCAAAGATCTCATTACGAAATTCAGGCTGGTCATAGCTTTGGTCGTAACGCTACATATTGACTTGTTTAGACCATCCTAGTTTATCGTTTAAACAAACACCTAAATAATTGTACTCTTTAGTAGGGGTGTGCGAGTACTCGAAATTTCGAGTTCGAGTCGAGTTTGGGGGGTGAATCGAGTCAAAAAAGGTTAAACTCGACTTTTTCGAGTTTAATTTTTTTTTTTTTTTTTTTTTTTTGATTGACAATATTTATATTGCTTACATCCTTAACAGTCCCCTACCTACCTCTTCCTATCAATAATCCACTCCTCAACTCACAAGAACACATGCATTTCTGTTAAAATGACACAATGAAATAATAACAAAGTATTGTTGGACGAAATTGTTGAGATTTGGGAAATATGATATTCCTGCTGATAAAGTGACATAACTCAACTGCAGGTCTAAGTGCTTCTGACAATACTTCTAGGAATGCAATAACCCAGAATTCTTGGCCTAAGGAAGTTCTAGGGTCTTTGGCCTTGACATTCTATGTAGTACCTACCTAGTAGTATTTATAGTAGCAGATTGAATGAATTTTTTTTCCCCCAAGATACAGCAGCTGTTAAAGCTTAGATCCTAGGAAGTTTGATCTTTACTTGTCATTCCAAGCTACAAATTTCTAGTAGCACACTTCAAACCCCTGTAGTATGAGAATCAAAATGATTTACCTAATACACATCTTATCTTATAATAAGAAATGACATGAATTAGCAGCCCTACAATGTATAGATGATGTATGATTAATGTAAATATTTCAATTCATTTTGTGATGGTCGAATAATAATTTTATGACCTAATAGTACGTAGGTGAACATTTGCTGAACATGACTCGAACTCGACTCGAAAAACTCGATTCATCTCACTGACTCGACTCGAACTCGACTCGACCTTAAAATATCAAACTCGCACAGTCCTACTCTTTAGTTATCAAGAACGCTACTTCCAAGCTTATAAAGAGTCTCTCGCTTGTTCTGCTTTCTCGAAAAATGCATCACTTTACATTTATTAACAAAAAATCATTTCATTCACAAAGTCATTTCATTCTCATTCTCTCTCTCCCAGAGATTTCTCTCTCCTATAACTTTAAAATTCCGGATTCGGCCCTTATATGATACGGTGCAATGTTAATCCATGATGGTCGTGAATCGTATAGGGGTCAAATCCGGAATGTTAAAGTTATAAATAACTATCCAGGGAAAAAACCTGCATGCTACACATTAAAAAAAAAAAATAAAAAATTCTATTGCAAAAAGCATAGAAATCACTTGATTGCTAAGTTGAAACCACTACATATTTACCTTCAAGTTTAAAAGAAATGGAATGAGTTACTACCATTCTATAAATAGGTATAACGTAGACGTAGCGTATCGTGTATATAATATTATGTAAGGTGTACCTATAAAATGTTTCACATGAACTCTTTAGTAGGTACTGTAAATAAGGTAGTGTGGCCTGCATTTGCACATAAAGCAATGTAAAAATGTTTTGTTGTAGATTGCTGACCCAAAGGAAGTGTATTCTGGAAAGCGTGTGGCTGACAAACCCTTGTCAGAAGATCAAATGATTGGGGAAACATTAGCTTTGGTGCTGGGAGATTCGAAGATCTGGTCTGCAGGAATGTACTGGGACCGTAAGAAGTTCACAAATCGAACTTTTTTTGCACCTTTTGCATACAAGACTGAACTGAACACCAGAAAGTTCAAAGTGGAAGATGTTGCTAGACTAAATAAATCTGGTAAGATAAATTTATCAAAAAATTATAATTTCAATTTCTGTCATTTACTTTGATTTCTAGGTCGATCATATATAGGTACCTAATTATAATCTTATAATGTTAGTGTAGTGTAGGTAACCATGGTCCATGGTGTAGTCCATGGTGACTGAGATCTGAACATTCTGCATAGTTTTCATTCATCTATTTAGCACATGTCATATTATGACAGGTAGTGCGTGCATCTGGAGACTGATTTTTCGTTTGTGTCTAATTAGTAAAATTACCATTAGTATAACATTGCATGCCATCTGCAAAGTGAGAAAACTTGCTATGATTTTCGACACAAGACAAGACACATACCTATTGGCTGATATAATTGATATATGGTTTGAAGTAAGGAATAGTCTTATGGTCGTTGAATGTCAAACAGCAAATGTTACAAACAATTGAGAAATAATAGCAGTGAAAGAAAATTAAATTGTTTTAGGGAACAAATCAATTAAGATACAATATCATAATGTTGGAGAAATAATATTGTCAATAAATAAATAAGAAATTAGCATTAAGAAGGTACAATTGACGTCAACTAAAGGTGGATTCACACGGCCGTTCCAAACTTCGAGTTTGAAACTCAAGTTTGCCAAAGTTCCGAATCGCCGTTCCAAAAACTCCCGTGTGAACTATGAAAGTTTGAAACTCAATCCTCACAGTTCGAATCTTTTCATAGTTCACACGAAGGTTTTGGGAACGGTGATTCGGAACTTCGGCAAACTTGAGTTTCAAACTCGAAGTTTGGAACGGCCGTGTGAATCCACCTTAAGAAGTGAAAGCAAACTTCAACACAGAAAAGTAGATGTACCACTTGACCAGTGTGTAATGCACCGTTGTATAATAAACTGTTCTATGTTTTTACAGATGAAGTGTACACGAATAAGCCATGGTTCCAATTTCTCAAGCAACGGTGGTCTAGTAATTTCGACTCCCTTGAGAAATTTTACATGAAGATCAAAATACGCTTCAACGAAACTGGGGAGTACTTAAAGAAGTATGAGCATTACCCCAACTTCTACAGGTAAATTACATTGATTCATCTATGCAGTCCCAAACCACTTTAGTGAGTTTATGCAAGATTGCATTGAATCTTGTTAGAATACTGCAGTGCGATTGTATAACTTCTTAGCCGAGATAATGGATCGTTATCTACACCAATTGATGAAAGTAATTTAGCCTATCAGAAGGTAAAGCAATTCAAAGTGCTTAAAGTCGACTTCCTGAGATAAATAATGTGATTATATTTCATATTCTCGTAGCTTTTGCACAATTCAAATGGTTAACAATAATATTAATAGTTTACTTTCATCAATTGGTATAGATAACGATCCATTATCTCGGCTAAGAAAGTTATACAATCGCCCTGCTGGTTCAAATGGGCTGTGTTGGGGCAGTTCCTTTGTAAAATAATTGTTTTAAAAGGACAGTTCACTTCAAAATATACCTATCATCTATGGAAGCACTTTTTAAAAGCTCAATTCCTTAAAAAGAATAACGGACAACTAACTCTATTCTTTTTTAATCTACAGGGCAGCTAACTTGGATCATGGCCACTGGACGACACCATACTTCGATTGTGGAGGAAAGACCAACAAATGGGTTATTACATATGCTGCACCATTCTTTGGTTGGGACAGCTTGAAAGTCAACCTCGAATTTAAAGGAGTGGTTGCTGTAACAATGGACCTTATCCAACTAGATATCAATCAATGCCCTGATAAATACTATGTTCCTAATGGGTTCAAGGACACGCACAAATGCCATAAGAAGACGTCATATGTGAGTTACATATTATTGACTGCACAATTAATTTAACATTTAAGATGCAAGAAACGCAGTTAGCCGGTTTTTACAAGGGATGTCCAATGATATCAATATTGGTAATCCATGTTGAATTTGCAATCGTATTAATTATCGGACTAGGTGTAGTACCTTTACATTTTTATACATCAATGTTTTGGTGCCTCGGAATATTCAAGATCTGTTCATAGATTTCACTTCATGTTGGCTAACTTGTATAAGGTGGAATATTTGACATTTCTTAAACCTACAATGAGTACTACATACCAATTTAACTTGGATAAGTACGGACCACTTTCAACGAGGTTGTTCTGGGCATTATGAACTGATCACAGAGCCCGATATATTTCACAAGGGTTTTTATATCCAAGGTCAGATTTTTGCAGCACATTTGATTCATGAAAAATTGTCATGTGAAAGTTTAGATTGGTAGGTAGGTACTGTAGTTGAAAATCGGTCGGGGCGCCCAATATGAAATGCACCGATATATAAGGTGACCATACGTACCAGTTTTACCGGTACAGTACCGTTTTTAATGCTCTTGTCCCGGTGTCCCGAGAACCTTTGCGAAACGGCTCATTTGTCCCGGTTTTGAAATTGCCGCTTAAAATGTCCCGCCCGGTAGTTCACTCTAACGGCGCTAGATGGAACTTTTGTCTACAGCGGTCACATCTAAGATGCGTAAAAGAAGATGCGCACGGATTTCGATTTCGTTGAAAGTTAAGATGGCGTGTGTTAAGTTGGTTTAGCCGGTTTGTGTTCCTGTCATTCATCTGTCTGTGATATTATTGTTACTTGTTAGAACTTTTACTTATGGCTCCTCGGAGGAAGTGCAAATTTAACGAAGACTTAAAGAAAGAGTTTGTGTTTATGAAAAAGGTAAAAACTGATAATGACCACGAAATAAAGTGCATGGTCTGCGAGACAATACTGTCAATAGCTCACGGCGGTAGGTCGGACATCAATGACCACATAAAAACTCCATCATCCAACCACAAGATCTAGATTTTTTCACGTTAGTTTACCTACTTTCCTGAAAATAACTATACTTTTAAAGTGATTTTAAGCCGTGATGCATTTTTTTTCGAGTGATGCATTTCAAAAAATTCGCTGCGCGGCATTTTTCTGGGGGGCAAGCCCACCAGACCCCCCTTTATATCACTCAGAAACTTTGTCCCGGTTTGACTCCTCTCGAATATGGTCACCTTACCGATATAGGTACCCTACATTAAACTGAATAGCCTTGACCTTTACAGTATTGCCTCCTGGATGATAACAAAATGGCTATTGTTATCATATCGATGTTGTTGGACACCCCTTTATGCCTGCATTGCATTAATGAATGTGAACAGTCATTCATTAGGTATATTGTTTGTGAATTATTATTGTGAAATTCCCAACATGCATTTCTAGGGAATATTCCCCAATGTCGATTTTTGCAAGATTTTTTTACGTTTTGGGATATTTTTGTGAATATTATGGGGTTAAAAACATCATTTGAGTCTATGTCCCCAGATTTGGAAATGTTCCCAAATTTGGATGATTCCCATCCATGGATGATCATGGGGAGAACATTCCCATGGGAATATCACTATTTGTTATTGGATCTTAAAGCTTGATTTACACGGGTCAATGTATTGATCAATACATTGAATTCAAGAGGCTGTGCACATGAGCAGAGCCACTTTATTATATCAAAAGTGGCTCTGCTCATGTGCACAGCCTCTTGAATTCAATGTATTGATCAATACATTGACCCGTGTAAATCAAGCTTAATAAATTAGCAAATTTGTATTGACATATGATTAATTTTTTTTGTATTTTCCAGTGCGTTCCCATCCAGGGTAGAGGGTATGAAACTGGCGGCTACAAGTGTGAATGCCAGCAGGGATTTGAATATCCCTTTGAAGATGACATTACCTACTTTGACGGACAACTGGTCGAGGCAGAGTTCAGTAATATTGTTCATCGCACTGCGACTAGGTACGATATGTTTAAGTGCCGTCTGGCAGGAGCTGCAAGTGTTCAGGGCAGTTTTGTAATACTTATCAGTATGGTATTAGCGATTTGGTTGTTTTATCGTCAGTGATAAACAGTTTTTATACAAGTGGGTGTAATTAAGTAGCATTAGCAGAAAGATATTGCCTATCTACTATGAATTTTGATTGATTAATAGATATTGTGATCATTCGTTAAATTTTTTTATATGTGCAACTTTACAGCAATAGTATTTTATAGTATAACTTTAGGGAGTGTAGGTTGTAACTTGTTCAAAATATATCTTTTAACAGGATGACAAAATTAGTTCAATAGGGAATTCTCTTGACATGGATTTAATCAAACTACCTATTATAAAATATCTTGTTTTTTCTGGTATCGATGAACAAAAATGTATTATGAGTGATAGTGTGATCGACAATGTTTTATTTCTAACAGGGAAAAATAGGAGTCGATTACTGGTCCAAGAAACGATTTTTTTTTGTTAAATGTAGTTTTAACAAGATATACAGCAGGTACAATACCTAATTGAAATAATAATGATATTGATTGCTGATAACTTGATAACGTTGATAATAGCGTAATTCCTCACTGTACCTATCTTGTATCTTGCCAGATTTTACTCGGGTAATAGTAGGTAGGTACCGAAGTAAACGGGAAATCAAAGTTCAAGAGAATTCGCTGATGAAACTTAGTGTAGGTAATAGTGTATAATTTTGCGAATAATTTACAAGTAGGTACACTCGGCCAAACAAAACTTGAACGTTGACCAAATTTGAATGACTGCTGGTCATGTCCCATAACCAATCAAAGCTTGTTATTATCATTGAAATGTGAGGTCACATACTAGAGTGAGACAATGAGACCGCTTAGACTGACTTCTGATGGTGCGATCTTACATTTATCAGCCTATCAGATTTATTGAACGTTCAAGTTTTGTTTGGCCAAGTGTACATATTATTTAGCAATATGTAGGTACTCCGTCCATATGAGGTTCCTTGCATTTGATATTATGACGAATACATCAGTAGGTATAGGTAGTCCGAATTCCCTGGCTACTTCCAACATGCTTTCGTGGTTAGAATATGGATTACAGCAAAAGTTGTAGAAATTTAATAACAAATTTATAAGACCCACTTACCTTTACCTAGGTATGTGAAATATTGATGCCACTGAAATTAATGATGTAGGTAGCTATTTAAGTACCTACTCATTCACTACAAAAAGAACAATGTTTTCTGACTGCGCTTATTTCATTGGCTACATTCATTCCATAATTGTAGTCATTTACATGAAGTGGCTCATTCAATGAATCTAATAATTTTAATTACAGAGTGATATTCTACTACCTAAATATATTATTCCATGCACAGTTCAATTCATTTGGTTGATGTGGACTGAACATGCAGTTGATGCTCTGAATACCAAGGAAGGGTGGTGTAGTTTCCTTTCAATACCTAGTTTATTATATTTTGTGTAATAGGTAGCCTACCTACCTTATAGCCTTAGGGCATATTATCACTGGAACAAATACCTACTACGGTGTAGCTCTACCTATTCTACTCTAATAATCCAATTTTAATATTTTTGCTATTTCATTAATATTAAGGAACAACTAGGTAGACAACTTTTAGAAAATTACAAAAGTAGAACCTAGTGAAGATAGGAACACAGTAGGTATCCACGGTGTAAAAATCTTTAAAAAATTACATAAATTCCTGCAATTTTAGTGTCTGGCCCCCAAAACCCAGGTTGATAATCCATATTTCTGTCCAGTGCCCTGGATCTGTATGTACTACTAATATCCCACATTTGATAGCACAGTGCTACTTTGAACCATATTACCCAGATCTTAAATGCCCCTAGTAGTACCGACCTTGAACTCTGCACCAGACAAATGCAAATGTATTAAAGGTACGGGTCCTGGGTTGGGATTCCATAAAGTAAGAAGCAATTTCGTTCAATGAGATTTTGCCATGACCTTTATTTATACCTACATTGCTATTCCGCCAGCAATCGAAAATAGTTGTAGAATCGCAACCCTGGGTATAAAAATACTAAGTTACACTCTATCTAGTACCTTAGCATAGAGGAGTAGCCTAGTAGTTTAGACGTTTACCACCTGTCTACCTTCTACCTTTTTTACGACTTAACATCCCATGGAAATACAATGATGATATAGGTAACTTATTGCAAATATTTTTGACAGCTAATGATGGTAGGAGACCTACTTAATTATTTCTGATTGTAACTTTTAGTAAAGGTGTACCTACTACCTTTATAAAAGTCATTTTTAAATTATAGGTCTACCAATAAGACTACTGTACATACTACTGGCTACTGTATAAGTAGCCTGGTCCTACACACAATGCATTGAATGCACATATTGGAAGGGATGCTTAGGTACTAATGAAAAGTTGTTTATGGACAAATTTTCAGTGTGGATACTACCTAATTGTTTAGAGATGGGTTCTAAAAACCAAGGCTGCATGCAATGTGTGAGTTGGATGTGTCGGTATACTAGCTCCACAGCCGTCTGTATAGTCGACGTTCGTCCCTCCCTCCTCCTGTGAGCTGCCTGTCGTCTGAGTAGTTCCTCACTTGCCGTCCCGGGATGGGGCCGCCACCGTCTTTTAATTTTTCAAATGAGCGACGGTAGTGACCCATCCCGGAACGGCAAGTGAGGAACTACAATTTCTACTCAGACGACAGGCAGCTCACAGAAGGAGGGAGGGACGAACGTTGACTATACAGACGGCTGTGACTAGCTCATACACCCTGGTATGTAGGTAGGTAGGTACTACTGGCTGTGCTTGCCATCTCATTCCACCATTGTGGTATTTTCTCATGATTGTTAGATCCTTAACACTTTTATGTGCCAGCTGCTCAAAAAGATCTAGGTATACTGCATTGATTTTTGCATTTACCGCAGTACTGTATATTCCGTCCATAAGATAATTAGGTCAAGTACCTACCTATGTACCTACTTAACACCCTCTTTTGTAGTGTTTTGGACTGGGCCTAACATCCATAAATTTGTCTATTTGCGGCCACACTTCTTCTGACCATTATGAGGGGTTAGGTATAGGATAATATAGGTTTAGTAAAATTTGTTGTCATCGGTGAACGGAAGTTTGGTCCCAATGGCCAATGGTATTGCATTGTATAAAGTGTGCAGACTGCAGATAAATACTTCAACTGATGTACCTTTTTCTGTTCTGTATAAAAACAATAAAAACACTTAACATACCAAAGTTTTGATGTGCACCTATTTCCGAAACATTGAAGGAGTTGAGAAAATTCAGTTTGTATAATAATATTATACCTTTCAATCAATCCAAAAGTGAATCAAAGCAAATTTACAGTAACTTCAAACAAAATGTAATTCAGACAAAAATGCATTGTTGGCAGTAAATGCCTTCTTGAATACATTACTGTTAACCCTACAAGTGCCAGGGCTAAAAAGTGTATACCTACAGCCTCATGCTCAAAAGAAGTTGCGTCCGCAAGTAGATATTTGCGGGTGTCAGTCCTCAACGCCACAAGACCGTGAGCTAATAATGTTATGGACCGAATCCAGTAGACTCTGGTCACTTGCGTCGATAAATCTGGAAATTCTTTTGAGCATGAGGCTGCTAGTGCCAGCCCTATTTAGCAGAAATGTGGACATAATTGGGAAAATTAATTTTAAGATGAAATAATTGTTCAACAATATTGGGATCAATTATAAAAGTTTCAGAACACTCAAAAGAATCATACGAGTTCATGACATTTTAATTTTTTTCAAAATATCAATTGATTAAAAATAAAATGTATCGTATAAAATTTTATTTCAAATAAAAAAGGATTTTGCCATTTGCACAAAATAATCACTAAAGACCATAATCGTTTTTATCAAAATACATATTATTTACAATGCTGAGAAGTACAAATAAAATAATCAAACAATTATCTGCAATAGAATAAATCGATTTCGATACATCGATTTCAATAAATCGATACATCGATTTTAGTTGATGCGCAATTGCACACATGGTAACGATAGGCGAGATTTCACCGCCATAATTTTATCGACTGATCCAGCTCAACAATTGATCCACTATTGATCAAATACACAAATCCACCAACAAAATACTACGCGCGCGCTTAAATAAAATTTAGGGCCCCAAATTTACGAAGTGTCGAAAAAATCGACAGTGGAACTAGAAATACAGTTTCAAGTGTCGAAAAAATCGACAGTGGCACTTGGATCAATGTCCACTAAAACTTCTCCTTGCAGAGAACAGGCGAATTTCCGCCTTTGGCGCTGCGCTATTTGTACCGGAGATTTAGTGGACCTTACTGTTAATTTATTAATTAATAGTTTCATTTCAACAACGTTATTGACAATACGTAAGTTTAAAAAAATTAAAAGCTCTTAGCACAGGCGATGTTGAGCGAATGGACATAGCCACATGTTGAAATGGTGTATCTCGAAGATAGTGGCCTTGCTAACATCTAATATGTGTTTTGTCTAGTGTTTGGACTAGAAGCAGCACTGAATTATGGCGTTTTTAACTGGATGCTCTAGGTTTGAACTGAAGTGACGTCGACATACAAAACTCGATGCAAATTTCAAACTTAGTGTGGCTAGTTGAAAACACCAGAGAATCACATCAATAAAAATGTAGAGCGAGTTATACTTAATAAATGCGATGCCAGGGTACCTATTCTGGCTGAATTTGAAGGCACCTGTTAAAAACTACATCCCTGGTAGGTACATTGGGATCTCAAGTTAGCCAAATTTGGCTACCTTGTCACTTTAACTTGATCAAGTGTCATGTTAAAAAAATATCCAGGATGATCGACCTTACCTTTCTAAGAGTTGTAGGTTGATTGTTCCATTGTCAATGTCTATTATATGTTCTGTAATAAGTGCAGTATCGCAAGAAGAATAATTATATACACCATTAATACACACAGGAATATTGAAATATAAACTATACAAAATGATGTAAGAAATTGCATGCCAATGTATAAGGTCACATGTATCCCTATTGCCATGGTGTTTCTTTTTAAATAGATTATTACAAAGTGATTAATAGTTCATTGTGAAGTGCAACTACAATCATTAATCATTATTAAATTGTTTATTTTTATATTTTAACAATATGAGGTGTCTAGTAATTTTTATATTGTGACCTTCAAAATTAAATTTTAACAATATAGTACCTAGTATAAATTTTTTTATTTTTTATTATTGGAATGGGTTACTCCATCATCATGACTGGATTTCAGCATCACCATAGATGGCATCATGACTTCGACTTCTTAGCTACTACTGTTATAGGGATGTAGGGCCGGGATGGTTATTTCTGTTAAATAGAGTAACAAAAGATTATATGCCACATTCTCGGCTAATTTATTATTACCAACTAATTTATTTTTGTAATGACAATGATAGGTACCTACCTACATCAAACTTATAAAACCAGCACCACACCTTGGTGAAGGTTTGCCAAGAAAACAAACTTGACAATTTACATAGTAGTACCTACAATTTACTTTATACAATTTTTATACAATAGGTGCCTACTTTAAAATAATAAAATATTGATACAATAATCAACACTATTTCTAGATCCTATGCATTTTGTACATTTGGACTAAATTATAATCAATCAAGTATTGCACATAAAATTGTTATAGGCAGTTTGGTACCTACTAACTTAATCCCCCCCTCCCATACATTGTATTTCAATTAAATTTCTTATCAATGGACCCATCATTATTGCTTTTCTTTACCGCCCATGTGGTGATATTTGATGAACCGCACCCCTTGTGTTATCTGAGCAGCTTCATTTGTAAAATGGCAAGCAAATAAGAGCATGTTCCGTGGCTGCACCTTCCAAGCGAAACGCATGAACATCAGGGAGTACAAACACAGTGCTGCAAAAAGTGTCACAATTTAGTATTCAATTCATGCACTTGTCTTTACAAAAGTGATAGGTATTTTATTTCAGAAAGAGAGCTGGGGCCCTATAGTGGGCCCTATTCCAGAACTTTTTATTTCCCAATTCGCCACTAAAAGTATCAATAGATGGCGCTGCGGTCACTGTGAATATTTTCAAGATGGCGGGAGTTAAGGGTATACTCAGTTCACGTCCAACATGAATTCTTATGGCAAAACATGGTTCAAAAAGACGCAATTAACGGGATATTCAGACAATTGAAGTCCTTTATAATCTGATACCAAGTAAACTTATGAATTTATGTACATGCAGTAACTATTCGTTTCCGTTGATGGATAATAGATAATTTTTAAATAAAACTTAAAATTTTAAGTAATAACACTTCTAGAGTGACGATGATTGGTTGGTCGATGGGCGGAGCTAGCTTCTCATTGGCTGACGCATTTCATGTTTGCATCATTCTGAGACTGTAATTTGAACTCGGAGAAAAATTCTGAGGTGACAGATCGAAAAAGCATAATCTTTTTTATACTGGTAATTATTTTTAAGGTTCTATGTTTAATAGTGCCCGATGTAGAGGTGTCTAAACTTAGCATGTTGCATATGATAATTCTATTCTAATACCCCAACCAGTAGTGCCACTTTCTGCCAGCAGAGCGCTCATTGCAACTTTTCGTGACGAATACAATAGAATTCGTTTCCATACAATGTTAATCCTATGGCCGTGACCGAATTCCATCAGAATGGAATTGGGAAAACGTTCTAGAATAGACCAGTATCCATACCCTGGATGTTGGTACTTTTCAGAAAGGTTGCATAGAAATAGTTGTTAAGGTGGCTGGATCGATCGATTTTCTGAAGTATTGGTGAGCTTTCACTAATTTATTAAGTGTAAAAAAATCACGTTTATAAATTCTATTAGCACATAATTTACTTTTATAAATAAATATACTGGGTAGTTGAAATAGACAACATTTAAATGGTATTTATTCGTTATCTTATTACAATTTAGAGCAGTATCAATGCCACAAAGAAGTTAGTTTTGAATAGGCATCCTGCGTGAGAAAGTGTTTACCTTGGTTGTCATGACAACATGATTAAATATGGCGGCTTCAGTGGTAGACGCTTTGAATCTGTGGACCTTGGTCAGTGACTAACTGACTGTCAAGAAGGCTCTGGAGCTGTTCTAATTTTCTTTCATTGGCCAGAAAAGATTGAGATATACCACGGCAGTGTTGTTACTTTTTAACGCTAGATGGCTAACTGCAACATTTCTAGAGACCTTGGAGAAATGACGTCACGAGCAGGATTCCTATTGGATATTGAAGATTTTTCTATAATGTTAACAATACGGTACAATATGGCAACATCGTCTTTTGGAAATTTGAATTTGTGTGGAATCATGATGGCTGAGCTTGCTGAGCTTGCACCTAGAGTTTACTTTCATGAAAAAGTAAAGTCAAGGTATCTTTAGTAGAATTGAATCGCCTACAACTTTTTATTTAGCACACGATGATATTGGTTTATATTTTTTTAATGAAAGTAAATAGATCAATGATTCTTTCTTATATAGGTTTTTTGAAAATCTATCGGGCCAATTAAATAAAATCTTCATTTGTAGCAAATTTTTCAAACCTTCCATAAGACAATATGGGGAAAAACCTACTTTCTTATTCGCCCATCTCGAAAACTAGACACGGGAAGTATTTTAATTTTTGATGTGTTGTTTAGGGGATACCAATGAGTGAGTACAGCAAAATTGAACACTATCTGAAAAAATGGTTGATCGACCTAGCCACCTTAACTGTTCACAAGATTGTCTCTTTAATGAATGTTTCATATTTTAAATGAAAATATAGATTTGTAATTGAAAATTTTATTCGGGTCAATTCACAAGTCTTCGAGCATAGGTACTTAAGGTGCTGCAAGCGCGAGCGATTTTGCTGCTTTTTGTAGACACTTTTTGCGATACGATTGGAGACGAAATAAGTAGACCAAATTATTTGAAATTTTAATCGTGATTAAATAAAAGACAAACTAAGGGTTATCCCTTGGTACATTTTAAATTTTTTGTTTCGTTAATTAGTAATAATTAGTGGATTTTTGTTTAAAAATTAGCTATTTTCTTGTCTCCCTGGGCGCCGTATAAAATTAAATTTCAAAAATGTGCCAAGGGATAACCCTAAGTTTGTCTTTCATCTAATCATGATTAAAATTTAAGATCAATTGGTTAACGGGTTTGTTCTCCAATCGTATCGCAAATTTCATCGTTTTGCGCGGTTTTGTTGAATAACCGGCGAATAATTAACGATGCAATAAGCAAAAATTAAAAAGTGCTACTAATATACAATCAGACTGATCATGTGAACATCCTGTAAAAGTTACCTACACTCACTTATGAAACAATTTTTCTCTCAATTTTCTAAAACGGCCGAGCGCTAGTATCACCTTAAGTAGTTGGCACGACGAGAAAAACTTGAAGCAAACATCTTGGCTGGGTTTATTATCAATCGAGTCAGGATTTTCAGGCAAATGCCTATTTCTCATTAGTCATTAAAAGTACGTTTACAGCTCGACGTTCGACGCTCAGCGTTCAAGGTCAAAGATGAACATGGTTTATCTTTGACCTTGAACGCCAGCGCTCGGCGTTGGCCAATCTGGAGGCTGAACGTCGAACGAACGCCAAGCTGTAAACGTACCTTGATGCTCCTGAGGACCGGCAAAATCAGGGATAAATCCAATCATGACATGCTGATTCCAAATATACCCACTTGACTTGATATTGCCTTTTTGGTAATTTTTGGGTTACTAGTGCCTTTTTTGGCATTTTGAGACAATACCTACTGTCTTTTAATGCTGCCTTTCTTGACATTTTGGAATCATTTTGCCTAAATTGCAATTCTGTTTTCACTATTCAAACTCACTTATCATCGGTACTCCGTACATCGCCAATTTGGTCGTTGGATCCCTGGGGCCTCATTCTACAACTCTATTTCTGGTCGCCTAGCAGTTTCTTCCATAAGATTAACATTGAAATAATTGCTAGGCGACCAGCAATGGAGTTGTAGAATGAGGCCCCTGACTGACAATGGTCCAGGAACTCCGCATCTCCCATGTTCGATTCATTGTATAATACCAACAAACGTTTTGTCATGGCAGTGAATATTTGAATAGAAATTTACTCGTAAAGAAAATCACATGGACATGACATGAGATTTCTAACTTATCCCAACTTCACATTATTTTCACATTTTTCATGGTGTAGTTGTGTATTTTGCCTATGATAAGTACTGCATTTTTTTAGCGCTGATTCTGCCCATTGTGAGGGTTTTGTTACTGCCTTTTGTGCCTTTTTTGGCATATCATTTTGCCTTTTAATACTGCCTGAAAATCCTGATGATAATTATCAATATTTATCAAACTTAAAGATATTCCTAGAAACCTTGTATTGGCTAATAATACTGAATACTGAACACAACATTTGATAATTGTTTAGAATTAGAAGTAATTTAGAAGTATTGTTACACGGACGAGATAATGTAATTTTTAAGCAGCTCTGGCTATACACATACCACGTGACATTTTCAGCCCTCGACCACTACAGCGCTTATGGGCAAAAACATGTCACGTGACATGTGTTTCGATAAGTTTGCTTCAACTCGCACAGTGGCGGAATAGCTCAATGCTTCCTCTACCTAACTACTCGAAGATTCAAGTAGCCTACAACAATACCTATCAATAACAGAAAAAATATAGATGGCCTAGAAGTTAAAATCAATAACATTGAATGATAACATGCTACTAGCACCAACTCTAAAAGAATATTTAAAAAAAATCGAAACTAGGTAGGGTACACCAACAAAAGATAAAACGGAATTCGAAAGAAACAGATTGGCTGAAAAAGATTTTTTGGCATCATCCGATGAACTCTATGCTAACTTGTCATCTAACCCTAGTAGGTGGGCTCTGATTTTATTGATAATTAAACTAGGATTGATTGTCAAGGAACGTGACTAGCAGCCAATCCGTTTTGTTCAAATACCGTTTTATGATTGGTTGAGTGCACTTTGCCACAATGACTCTGAAAAGTGTATATAAATCTAATGTGGGAGTGCACGCAGCACACAGTATTACTTGGCTGAGTGGAGTGACCATCCTCTTGTGTAGAGTATAATCTAGCTAGTCCAGTAAAACCTTATATTAAGATGCTGAGTGTTTATGAAAAAAAACTTCCATGAAAACTTCATTATTAGTAGTACTTATACAGTACTATTATTTACCTGCAGTCATTTTTCCACTAATAATTTGTGGATCTTTTTGAATATCAGCAATTGCTGCAATGGGAATTCCCCAATTTGCAACAGGGCCCCAAAAATGAGTACTGGAAAAAATCAAAATTTTACAAAACATTAGCAAAGAAAGGAGTAAGTCTAAGAAAACTTCGGCTATAAACAGAGGAAAGAAGGCAGTGCAAAATTAAAATTGAGTGAATGGTAGGTTCTACAAGAGCACAAAGAGTTCAAATAATGGGAGTGTTTTGTGTTGTAGGTATGGTAAGGTATGGTAATGAAGGTGGAGAATGAGATAAAGAAGTGGAGAGCAGCGGCAGATTTTTTTATCTACGTGTCCAGAAATGTCGTGCACAAGTGTGCAAAGTTTTCACTCGCAAGTGGACCGTTTCATGCGTGACATAACATAAGTAAGCCCGAATATTTTCCAATACATGGAATTTCCATCCATGTGCATTTCCAATTTCCAATATTTTCCAAAGACTAGCATGGCAGAAGTACGAATTAGACAGATCGTTAGAGAGTAAACATCAGTACAGAATAATATGTGCAGAAGAAATGTGGCACGCATTGTAGAAGAAGAGAAGGAAAAATCAATTGATGAGTTAGCAGACAAGTTGGTGGAAGATTTTAAGTAGGTAGGTACCTATGAAGAATGACAATCACAATGCTGATCTGATAAGTGATGTAAGGAAGATAAACCAGATGTGGGGGAAGTATTTTGAGAATCTT
Organism: Leuctra nigra; assembly: GCA_934045905.1. Lineage (NCBI taxonomy): Eukaryota > Metazoa > Arthropoda > Insecta > Plecoptera > Leuctridae > Leuctra > Leuctra nigra. The sequence goes on along the minus strand of OW203761.1, from coordinate 32,080,325 downwards.
TTAAATGTAAAAAAGGATCTTAATGTATCAATGGGTGAAGAAGAGCTGAAGATTGGAGGTGAAATGGAAGACAGTGAGATGGAGGAAGATCTTTGTGATGCAGAAGTAACAAGAGCCATGCGGGAAATGAAGAATGGTCGTGCGCCTGGCATTGATGAGGTTACCATAGAAATGGTAAAAGCTGCAGGGGATGGTGGTAGAAGATGGCTTTGTAGAGTGATCCGAGCAGCATGGGAACAGAAGAGAATTCCAGTTATTGGGAAAAGGGGATTATTGTTCCCCTTTTCAAGAAAGGAGATCAAAGGATATGTAATAATTACAGGGGAGTGACCTTACTCTGTCAGTGTGCGAAGTTGTTTGAGAAGATAGTGGAACGGAGATTGAAGAATTATGTGGAAGAGGGGTTGCGAGAAGAACAGTATAGATTTCGGAGGGCGATCGACAATAGACGCAATTTTCACAGTGGGACAGATGATGGAGCAGCAGTGGGAGAGGGGGCAGGAAATGCATGGCTTTCTTGGACTGGAGAAGGCGTATGACAGGTTCCAAGGGAAATAGTTTGGGAGTGTTTGGTGAAGAGAGGAATAGGCAAGGACTTGGTTGAGCGGATCAAATGTATGTTTCAGAACAGTGTGAGTTGTGTGCAGTCGGGAGTGGGGAGATCAGGATGGTTTAGTATTAGTGAAGGGCTAAGATAGGGGAGTGTGCTGTCAGTGTCACCAACACTGTTCATCATGGTAATGGACGAGTTGCTGAAGATAGTAGAGCCAAATTAGGGGATTGATACTTAAATGTTGATTTATGCGGATGATGTGGTGGTGTGGGGAGAAACTAGGAAGGAAGTTCAGTTAAAGATTAATAAGTGGAGAGAAGAGACGGAGAAGATGGGTTTGAGAATAAGCGAAGAGAAGAGCGAAGTAATGTCCATGGAAAGAAAGAAGTTTAAACACGGTGATGCTAGGATCAAGCTTGGAGAGGGATTGTTGAAGGAGGTGGAAGATTTTAAGTATCTGGGTAGCTTGCTTACCAACAAGGCTAAAGTAGACAGAGAAATACAAGAAAGAAGAAAGAAAGCAGAGGATTTTATCAAGCAGTGAGGAAGTTGCTGTGGAATGAGAAGTTTCCACAAGTCTGCAAGATCATTATGTACAAGATGTATTTCCTGCCAATTCTAACATACGGGGCAGTGACGTGATCAGCAGGTGGAAAGGAAATGAACCAGCTGAGATGAAGGTTTTGAGGCATGTGAAGGGGGTGACAAGAATTGATAGGATTCGAAGTGTGAGGATAAGAAGAGAGCTGGGGGTGGAAAGATTGGTGTTCAAGCTGGGAAGAGAGAGGCTTTGGTGGTTCGGCCATATGAAGAGGATGGGAACCGATAGAGTGCCAAGGAGGGTGTTTGAAGTAGCTACAGTGGGAACACGGAGAGTGGGGCGACCGAGAGACAGGTGGATTGGACTGATCAAGGAGGATGTGCTGGAGAGAGGAACAAGGTGGAGTGAGTTGGAGGCTGAGAGACAGTGGGAGGACAGAACACGGTGGAAGGAATTTGTGGAACAGTTAGAAGTGGAAGAAGAGAGGAGGAAGATGAGGAGGAAACGCCAGGCGTGGCCGGCCGGTTTCCAGGAGTCCTGCGGCCCTAGTGTTGGTGGGAAATACCCACCCCCTGACCCATTCAATTGGAACCAGGGATGGATTATTATTATTATTATTTCATTAGTAACCAAAATTAATTTGTTTTATTATAACACAAGAATAGGAGAACATAAGAACATATGGAAAGAACATATATAAGAACATATGGATATGGTATGGATGACCAGATGTCCCCTAATGAAATGACCCCTATTCTAAATTTCCTTGTCGCCTTGTTTCACTTGATTCGGGCTCACTGCACACTGGGCTGCGATCGTGTAAAATGACAACTTCCTGTCACGGTGACAAGATCCTAGAAGGCCGTGAATAACATTGTGATGAGAAGCTTGTCACTGCGACAAGTAAGTTGTCATTTTACACGATCGCAGCCCTGGAGTGCTATCTATGAAACATGGTAGTGACACCATATCAATTGATACGACACGACAAGAAAATTTAGAATAACCGCACTGCAGTCATTCAAATTTGTCCACTGATCAATTTTTGTTGTGCGAGTGTAGGTAGGTAACTACTACATAAGCATTTAGGCTGACAGCCCACCTCTTTCTTCATGTAGTACGTACTTTCTTCGTTTTCATCACCAACAAAGTGAAGAATTGAATTGAAATTAAATTGAGTGCATAGGTACATGTCAAGTCAACCTGTCTAGTGCCTCCTACAAGGCCAGGTCATTCAGTAGGACACTTAAATGGTAAATTTACTTTTAGGTTAGGTCATAACATTTCGTAATACAATTAATAACAAACAATTAAATGATACTCATTACATACGTTTTCTAAATAACAAACAATTACCTGCATAGATATTCTCGGAATTCCTTGCTTTTCAACTGATCAACACCTTGCTTAATCAATCTGCCAGCCATTTTTAAAAGTGCAAGGTCGTTTAGATTGGCGGGTCATGGACAAAGAAATCCCGCGAAATTTAAAAATAAAAAAGCCATTGAATCCTTGTACCTTGTACTCACAATTATAAATACTTGATTTACATTATATGAATTTCTATAAAAAAAAAACAGTTCTTCCTTAAACTTCACTTCACGCTAGGACTAGGAACTTTTAAATGAATTAATAAATAGATCTCAATTAGAGGTAGTGGGTAAGAACCTAAATTAAATTGGCAATTAGATTTTATGGATGCAAAAAAATGTTTTTCAGGTGCAACAGATAGAATAATTTATAATTTGATAATCTGTGCCATATACATAATGTAGCTCTTGATAGTCTATAAATAATTATAAAATTTGCTAACTTAAAATAACAACCCAGCCATGCTAATTTTAGAACAAATTGAGGTAACCAGCATTTCCTATCCCCATTATGCCAAAATTATAGCTGTACAAGAACCTATAGGTTTGTTTAATGGTGTGTTTCCAATATTAAGGACAATATCAGCGTGATAAGTGCTACCAGTTACCATGGGTATATTTATTCAGTGTACTGCAAGGGAAAATGATCGCCATTTGAAAGATGTTGTCACATTACTCTTGCATGGAGGAAAACTGTTCAGTGGTGGAGAAGATGGAATAATTAAGGTAAGATGAGCCAGTACAAAGATAATCAGAACTATGGTCCACTAATGTAAGCTCTTCATAATATCTATGATTGATGAGATGATCAATAGTAAAACGAATGGTAAGAAACTCTCTGAATTAAAATGTTGAGCACATTTAAGTTATGTCAAGAGGTCTTTGCTCCTAATCCTATGGGAATGTATTTTCTTTTTACTTAATTTCTTTAAAATTTCAAAAAAATTTAAATTAACTAAAAATATTCAAAAGCAATAATAAATACAAGTGTGTATATTACTTGTGCTGTGTATGTAATATTTCATTTTGAATAGCTTGAGAAAAACTATACTTGCCTAGGTACACTCGACAATTCATAAAACGGTATTTGAAAGAAATGAAGTGTCTGAAAAAAATGTGATGGCATCCTCCGATGAAGTCTTTGCTTTAACTCGTCATCTAGTACCTCTAGTAGTTGAGCTCTGATTTCATTGATAAAAACAAGGATTGATTGTCAATGAACCTGACCAGCAGCCAATCTGTTTCGTTCAAATACCGTTTACCTTAGGTAGGTACACTGTTTGAAAAATTATCTAGTGGAGCGGTTGCTCCATGCCAGCCAAGTAGTACGGCGTGCACACTCTCACACAACATAGGTACCGTTGAAATGTTAACATGGCATTTTCGACCTACTGGATCTCAAAAACGGGAAATCTCACATTGTTGTAAAATATTTCACCTTAGACTAAATGGCTATTTAGCTATTTAAATAGGTAGCTATTTAGCAAAATAGCAAAATCTTTGCTATCTATACATTGAATATCAATGCATATTTAGTACAAATGCAAATTTTATTATTAACCAAATACATATGAAATAGCATATATTTTTAAGCAATTTGTCATAGGTAGTTGCTTCGATAAATATTACAAGAAAAAAAAACTAAAAATATGAGTTATATCCCCATAAAAAAGACCCCATGTAAAATCGCTGTGAAATACCTACCAACCAAGTATTTTCTCTTTAACTAAAAAGAAATAAAAGAAATATAATAATTCAGCACTGTAAAGTAGAGAAATCAAAAAATGGACCAAGTCAACACTTTATGTATTTAAAAAATCAAAAAATACAGCTACATACGCATTGAATAGGCACTGTCCAAGGAAGGTCTATTCTACTAGGTATGCTCATAAGTGATGCCCGAGGCTCTAGCGACGTCATCGGCAGTGATCTATGGTCCAGTTCCAGTAGCAGTGAATTATTCAGTTAATTATATCAGTTGGCTATGTAAACAAATGCAGTATGAATAATTGACCGATACTTGGGCATAGATAACATGGGCATAGGGTATAGTGATGACGTCACTATAGAGCCTCGGGATATAATCGTTTATATCTGCTTATAAGCCTAGTAGAATTGACCTTCCTTGGGCACTGTCTACCTTTTTTTATTGAATTATGGGTATATATAGATATAGGTATATTTGATTTCTATGTTATGTGAATGTGTATGTGAATGTGATTTCTATGTTATGTGTATGTTAGGCTTCTATGTTATTTTTACACAATGCACCAAGAATTTTTGTTATTTTTGTTTTGCTTTAGTTGAAGAGACTTGCCAGGTATTTTTACACAGAGTGCTTTTTATGGGTAGGTAAGGTAGAATTTTCTGAAAATTGTGATACAAGCCCATGCTTATTGACATTGTCTTAGTGGAACAATTACAAGAAAATAATGTGCAATAATCTTTGAAAATTGATTTCAGATGTGGGACCTGGATCTTAATCTATTATCACAGGTGCAAGCACATGAAGTGAACATATATCATTTAGCAGCACTTGGTGATACATTATACACATGTTCCAATGATGGAACAATTAAAGCTTGGTTTGTCGAAAACCTCAAATTTAAAACGACACTTCTGAAATACGACGAAGAAGTATATCGGCTCTATGTAGACAGTGGAAAACTATACTCTGGAGACAACAAAGGCCTTGTGGGTATCTACAATATTCATAGCACATGCATTTGTCTTAAGCTGGGTCCACATAAGAGTATTTTTGCATTTTTGCGTTTTTTCCTTGCGACCAATCACAAATCCAGAAACATATCACGGTTGACTTGTTTTTGGTTAATAGCCCAGCCGTCTGCACACTCGTTGATCGTTCCTCCTCCTCCTGTGAGCTGCATGTTATCTGAGTAAAAATTGTAGTTCCTCACCTGCCGTCCCAGGAAGGGGCCGCCACCGTCGCTTGGCTATTCGAATGCGCGACGGTGGCGGCCCCTTTCTGCGACGGCAGGCGAGGAACTACAATTTTTACTCGGATAACAGGCAGCTCATAGGAGGAGGAGGAACAAACGACGAATGTACAGACGGCTGTGGTTATAGAAAAAAGAACGGAAAAAGCAAAAACGGTCTACGTGGACCTGGCTTAACTCTCCTGTAGGTTACAGAACTGATTGTTTTCAGATTGGAGTGTTTGAAAATGACAGATGCCAAATGATGTTTAATTTCATTGAAGAAGTTCAAGACATGGTGGTTCAAGGAAATCTCGTGTATTCTGTGCGAGATCGGGATCTAGTGATTACAGAGTTGTTAAGTGAGTGTATTGAATTTGCTCACACTTAGGTATTCAACCACCATGTTTACCATATTTGCATACAAAAAATACTTAATAAAATACTAAATCCAATTCAAGGCTATACATTCAATCACACTGAGGTGTTATTATTTCACTAAAATCAGCCCGGAGCAAAGCTAGTTACGTGTGAAACAGACGTAAAACATGGTACAGCTAAAAATGTATCATTTTACATCAATTATTTATCACGATTTTTTTAATTGGCAAGAAGTGTGTAGTAAAATGTTCATCTAATGAGTAATGATCATTACATTATTGCAGGCAAGAGTCACAGATTTATGACCAGAAAAACTATAGAAGGAAGCAGTCCAATGGCCATCGTTGGTACACGGCTGTGTTTTGCATCTCGCTCTGGTTTGGATATTAACATTCATGAAAATGTTAAGGAAACTGGATTCAAGAGACTTGGAATGCTGGAGAATGCACATGAGATGATAATACTTGCTCTGTGTGCTGGTGCTACAGAAAATGTTCTATTCAGTGGTGGTTGGGATAAACAGGTCAAATGTTGGGACATTGTCAAACAAACATGCACTGACTCATGCGATGTGGGTTGCTGTGTCAATGCTCTCTCTGTTAGCGATATGGGACAAGTATACGTTGCTGGAGCAAATGGATTGGTTTGCAGGCTTGGAAGCAACTGATCTAATTCAATTGCTCTTAAAAAAGAGTGAAGATCAGTTTTCATATTACACATTTTGGTTTATTGTAAATGGATAGGTCCATGTATGTTACACCTAATATAAAATTATGATATACTTGTTACAAAATTAGGAGTTCATTAAACATACAACTTATATTAAGTTAAATAGTAATATAGACCTGCTAATGATATAAAAGGTAATAAATGTTTCTACTTTTCTATCTACATTAGTAATAAATCTTGCCGTTTTCAAATTTCATTTTTTCTAAAACCCATTTGTCAGAACAGGTTCTTCCAGGATCTGAATAGCCTGAAATGGAAACAAAAAAATGTATGTTCGATGCATGACCTAGGATAAATCCATCTACCCCTGGGAAGTGGTGACTTCCCTGTCACCAGTATCACTAATTCAAAATGGCAAACAAGTTTTAAAGTGGATTTATTTTTGTTGTATTTTCATGGCCCCTTTTACACTAGGTTACACTAGGTTTTACCTTAGACGTTTTACTGTTCCAAACCTTGTCTATCTAATGGAGATAAGTACTAGTTCCAATATTTGTCTACAGAAATGCCACATAATTTACAGTTTTCAAATAATGTCAACAGTTCTCGTAGATGGAAGCCTACGAATGAAAACCTGGTGACATTTCTTAAAAACAAGAAGTCTCATTTCTACTGCTTTCAAGATCAACTAATTAGGCAGGGCAAGTGTCTTAATTTGACACTCTTCTGATCGAGCTAAAATTAGCACAACAATCCCTTCTAAAAATTACATAAACAATTTTAACAAAATCCTTTAATTGGTTGAAAAGTGAAAATCACCAGTTTGCCAAATCAAGTTGATTTTGCTAGGTCATCTCATCATTTGTCGCCTCGTTTCACTTGATACGGGCTCACTCCACACTGGAAGCTATCTATTTAACATGTGATAGTGAAGCCATTATCAATTGATACGAGATGCCAAGGAAATTTAGAACAACCTGCCAGGAGGGCTTTTCTAAATTTCTTTGTTGTCTCTTTTCACTTGATACGGGCTCTCTGCCCAATGGAGTACTAATTATTTAACACGGTAGTGACGCCGAATCAATTGTTGTAGAAGACAAGAAAATTAAGAACAACCACCCAGGACCCTAACCTAATATCGCCAAATGATAGCACGGTGCTCTACCTAGATCTTAATAACCCGTAGTAGCACCGACCTTGAACTAAGCACCATCGTAGCACCAACGTTTGGCAATATTAGGTAAGGGTCCAGGGGACCTATTTTCGAGATCGTTCGAGTCAAATATCATATGGATTCACGGCCGCCTGACGTCAGACAAAACAAAACAATAAACTGATTTGGCTTATTGGATGCTATTTCCTTCGGACGGACGTCACTTTGACGTCACGCTCGATTATGCGAGTGCTCGAACGATCTCAAAAATAGGTCCCCTGGGTACTATTCTATTTCTTTTTTGATCTCCTTTCTTTTCCGATTTTATTTGGCATAATGCTATCTTAATGGTAGTGAAATGAATTTGGTAGAAACGAGATAACAAAACGATTTAGTACACCAGGTCAAGGGAGGAGCATAAAACAGAAGTAAATTTCATTGTACCTATTTACCTTTAAGAGCACCCTTTATACCTAGGTAAATTTTTATAATTAAAAAAGTGGGACTCTGAAGAAAAATAGACGATCATTTTTAAATGTGCCGAGTGTACCTACGTAATTTAATTCGTGCAAGTAAGCGATATGTGATGGAGCCACATTTGGCAAGATGGCTGTTGGAAAGTTTATAGATTTACATTTGTTTTGACAGTTTGCGTTTCCAAGTGAAAAATAACAAACAACTAAAGCAGATATTTTTATAAAAATATTTGTCGTTACATTGTAGTACAGAGTGAGGTCATCTTCCTTGTTCTCTCGAATTGTAGGTAATCGAGGCCATATTAATTTAACGAGAAATGTAAAAACAATTTCAGTGAAAAACAGTACGAGAGAACCAGGCGCGTAGGAAGGGGGGGGGGGGATGGGGGTGGATTATCCCCCCCCCCACTCGAGCAGGCTGACCCTCCATTCACAATAAAAAATTAAATTTAGTGTCCAAAAATCACTTACAAATTGTTTTAATTCTAAAAAAATTCCCTGAGGGGGCAACAATTGGAGGGTTTTTTGCTTCAGTTTGTGCATTTTAAAGCCCCAGAATCACTTTTAACTGGTTTAAATTCCAAAAAACGACCTGCGGGGCTGAAGCTGGGGGGCTTTGCCCCCCAGACCCCCCTTCCAGGTGTCACAATCCCCCCCCATGATGAAAGTAAGGTCGGGGACAGGCTAAGTTGAACCCGCTCTAACATGGGTCGGCATATACCTGGCAATGCTAAACAAGGTTCATCTTTGCCTGTCACCGACCATAGCAACTAGCAATTTCAAATAGCAATGTTTTCTGAGAGGAAATTTGCAATTGCATTAGTGCTGTTTTTTCTTACCTTAGCAACTGCCAGCAGCTCTCCAAAATCACCCGTCTTTAAACGTTGAACCATATTGTTTGATGAATTGCAATTCTCCACAATTTTCTGTGTACAAAAAAAAGATGATTATTTAAAGTTACTCAGAGGCAAAAGCCTCTAGCTCAGAGTGCTTATGTTGACTACATCTTTTGTAATTTTGGGAGCTGTAGTTCCAAAACTCCAAAATGTTAGTCCACATAGGTAATTAAAGTCCTTTACTTGGTGTAAGGTTTACAAATCAATTAAATAAATTAGAATATATATCGAATTGGACTTGGAGATTTACTTTATTATATTATGTACAGAATGATATTTTATCAAGTAATTGCTATTCAACACTAAAAGTTGCAGTCCCGCCAACTAGTGTCAAAAATTAAGATATTGAGGTAATAAGTGCAAATCTAGTGCGCATGGGCACGGCAATTTCATGGCAATGGCAAAGAATTCAGTAAAAGTTATAACTACATTGCAAAACATTGAGTAGAAATTGATGTGTACATCAGTGTCTACAATCAAATACAATCGACATATTTCATTACAGCACATTCATTCATAATCTTGCGAAAACTGTATGTTCAACGACAGATTGAACTTGTTTTGATCATGGCCTTCTGAACGCATCAAGAAGACTGTGTGGTACACCAGAGTTTCTTTAGCCATCTTTTACTAGCGCATTCAATAGCGTAAGTTTTGATTAGCCTTCACGTGACGCAACAAATACCACAATGTCTGAAAATCGATGCTAAAAAATTAAAAATAACCAATCAAGATATTAATGCTTGTCCGAAATTCACTGCACCTTGGAGTTTGCAATCTATTTATAGAATCCAAACTTACGCTATTGGTATGTTTAGGGTAGAATTATTTGAAATCATTTCATGCTGTGTGAATTAAAGTTTGATTTGAGTTTAAGCAGTTTTTAACGGAAACTGACAAAATCAAGTAATTTATTAAATTATTTGCAGTAGGTATAATTTGTATTGATTTTCTCTTTATTTAAGAGTCTACGATACTTGATGAAATCCATGTCTTATGAAGCACAAAAAGGCGGCCCCTACTTTTTTCTAAACGGCTTTACCGATTGTCTTCAAAATTTCACAGGTTATAGATAAAGAGTAGATCTGTGTCTCTAGTGGCCCCAAAGTTTAATTTTTTGTTTAGTTATTTCGGGGCAGAGGTGCCAAAAAGACTCAAATATTGCCCATGTTAGCACTTCCTCAAAACGAGAAAAAACATTTTTTATTATTTTTTTCGATCACTAGAGACACAGATTTACTCTTTATCTCTATGCTGTTAAATTTTGAAAACAATCGGTCAAGCCGTTAAGAAAAAAGTAGGGGCCGCCTTTTTATGGTTTTTTGTGGTTTTCAATATTTGATTTAAAATAACTTACTTCACAGCAGTATATGCAACATGCAACACACGATTATATGTTACAAATGTAGCGTACAACCCAGAGCTAATGCATTTTCATGCATTTCTAGGATTTTTTTTTACATCGAAATCGAAATTTTCTGCGAGTCCTGTCGACTCTTAATCCTTATTTGAATATGGCTTTAAATATTCAGGAAAAGATGAGCTTTCCTATAGTAGTGAAATTAATACTTTAAATGTGTATTTTACATACAAACACTGCATAAGATTAAGATATAAGTTAATTATGATGTCTGGCCATTTTCTTCGGCTTGTCCTAAGTCCCGTTAGGCACAACACGTCACCAGGCAGCAAGTTATGTATGTAAGACAAAGGCTCAATTATCAATGCATTATTTGAACCATACTCTTAGTTTTTTTATTTACAACATAATAAAATCTTTATTTAGATCCGTAAAATGAACATATACTACAAAGTACTCACCCGTCGGTATTGTTCTCTCAGATCCCCGTGCAAAAATGGCAACAAAGTAGCACCTAAGTGCAGGCAGCTGGACCGAATGCAATGATCAATGATAGATGGCAAGTCAACATTGGCCAGAATAGGACAAGATTGAAGCAGGCAAAGTTTCTGCAAGCACAGCTTTTCCTGACTCTCAGTTATTGGACTGTTCGCTTTGCAAAACGGTGTAATAAGAACATAATTCCATGCAGAAATATATCCAGAGCTGTTCAATATGTGAGAGTGTTCTGCAAGTATTGGCAGCACATGTTCCAACCTGGTCATCTAAAGGCAAAACAATAATTTATATTTAGTGCAACATCCAGTCAAAATATTTAGTAGCCAGTACTGCTGTGTCCAATAGGGAATACATGTATATATTTTTTTTGAACTATAATTCAAAATAACAACATATTAAGCGCACTATTTTCACACTAAAAAGTGCACATTTTCATTCATAAATATGAAATTGAAAATCAGTGTAAATTTTGGCGGGAAAACGCCAACCCGGCGAGTTATGTCATTTATATCAACCAACAATGATGTTGCCATGGTAACAATAAAATATGACATCATTTGCCGTGATAGCGTTTTCACGCCAGAATAATTTACACTGGTTTTCAATTTTAAATAGTATTAAATTATGAATGAAAATGTACACTTTTGAGATTAAAAATAGTGTGTTTTACCAACAAATGTGTTGATATTTTGAAATATTGTATTTTAACTGCTTTAAAAAACTTTTGCATATTCCCTATTTCAGCACTTTAGGATAAGCAAACTTATGGAGACAACTAGTTATCAAAATAATAGACTGAGCTTTGAGTTAAAAACGAAATCTCTAATTGCTGATGAGCTGATAATAATAATTACTAATTAGCAAAGATAATCCAGGAGGCCAAGTCTTGAAACTTACGCTTTCAGGACGCAAACGCTCTCGGACGTCATAAAGTCCCATTTACTGTAAGAATGATGACCTTGAAATCTACTGTTAACTGTTTATCTTAATTTTGAATAAGGTTTTATGACTAAATAACATATGTAATAATAATTATAATATTAATAAATTGTTTCCAATAGATTGCTGGATGACAATCAAATAAGTGGCTTGACTTTATGTTTCAATGTCGATCACTCTTACAGTAAATGGGACTTTATGATGTCCTAGAGCGTTTGCGTCCTGAAGGCGTAAGTTTCAAGACTTGGCCTCCTGGTTACAAAAAGCACAGGTCACCACATACTTAGCAATGAATCACAGAATCAATTGGCATATATCTTGCGTTAATTAAGTAGGTACACCCAACAAAAGATAAAATGGTATTCGAAAGAAATGGATTGGCATAAAAAAGATTTATGTCATCATCTGATGAAGTCTAGGTGTGCTAACTCATCATCTAACTCTAGTAGATTTCATTACTACTCATACTAGTCATTAGTCATTACTATTCATACTAGTAGTCTAGTCTGATTTCATTGATACCTAATAACAATGATTGTATGTCAATGAACCTCACCAGCAGAGTTGCCAATCCATTTAGCTCAAATACCATTTTATGATTTGTTAATGGGATTCTATGGGGGGTATGAGATTTTAATTTCAGGGCAAATATTGTACGAAGATGTCAGCTGAGATCGATATTTAGCGAAATCAACCCATTTTGGAAAGTCAAAAAAATATCCGGGACGATCCAAACTGGTCAAAGACGATTCACAGAAAAAATCGGAACTAAATAACCGTTGAACATAGCGAGCTGAAACTTGGCATGAATACTCATAATACCTATGAAGTGTCAAAGTCCTTTTTCGGTATTTTAATTGCAATTTTTGAGCAAACGTAGCGAGCGTCACCACGGTACTCTTATAGCACTTTCTGTGTTTTTTTTTTGTCTGCACTGCCCAGATCAAACCGCACAACCAATCGATCTGAAATTTTGCACACGTACTAACGTAATCTATGCGGTCTCTGGGATCGTTTTTGAAAGGGATCCTGTGATTGGTTCAAATTTTAAAAAAATTATCTTTCGATTGGTTGGTCCGTTCAATTTGAAATTTTGAGAAGTCATTACGACCAACATTTTGCCCAATCAAACAAAATTTCTTCCAAATCCTCCCATTGGTTAAAATTAAAAAATAATTGCATGTGTTTCTTTAAATTTAAACTAGAACCGTATGACCGATCAACTTAAAACTTTGCATGGTCATTGGGACCAACATTATCTGTATTTTTGACTACTTTCAGACTAATCTGTGTTTAAATCCAAAAGTAATTGACATTTTACGGACATTTTGCGTGTTAGCTGTCAAATTTCTCGAAAATGTTGATCACGGCTACTTTGACTCTTCAGTTCTAATCCAAGGTAGTTGAGCAAAAACTTTTAAACGCATATGAAACTAATAATGACCGTTCAACAGATCGATCTGATATTGTGTACACACACTTATATCATTTTATGAATAACACTTTATGAATAACTTAAGAAGAAATAGGTAAACGGTGAAGAGGTGAAGCAGCTGAAGAGAAGAGATGGATGTATGGAAGATCAACGACTCGATTGTTGAATACAGACCAATTGTGTACCTATTTAATGTGCTCAATAAATTACATTATTATTATTATTATTATTATATGAGTGGTCCCAGGTATTTTTTTAAAGAGATTTGGTGATTTTTTAATATTTACTGGGAACGTAGAACTCAATTATAAAGGTTCAATCGATCAACTTAAAACTTTGCATGGTTATTGGGACTAATATTTGAGTGATATTTGGAGATTTTTAAACAAGTCTGTGAAAAATTCAAGAATTATTGGCTTTTAATGACATTTTTAATAGACAGAATTTCGGTTCGAGGTGTTGCGCGTAGGGATGGCACCCGGTAAAATTTACCGGTAAATTAAGGTAAATTTACCGATTATTAATTTACCGGTAAAAAAAATGGTAAATTTTGTTTTTTTGATCCTCTCCAATGTATGAATGGAGATATCAAATTTTAAGTAAAAACTATAAGTAAACATCAGTGTGACAACATTAGCAGTTAGGCATATTTTACATTGATTTTTGGTTGTCCTCAATCATTCAGAATGATAACTCCATCCATATACCATTACTTCCAATGTCGGAATCTCTCTTCAGGTTTGCTTGTTTAGCAGAAACAGATTGTAACTTGATCAAATTGGTGGTCGACAATTCCTCTTATGGGAGAATAGCACAGGCAGAATGGCATAGCCTACACTAGATTGGTCGAATCAATGCTATTCGGCTATATCATCCCTTATCAATATGGAGTATTTATTGTCATTATTAACATTGAAAATGGGTCAAAATGGGTCAAAATATTTGACCCATGGGTGTAAATGGGTCAAATAATATAGTAGGGTCATTTTTGTATTTGGTATAGTCATGAATTGGTATCTGCCATCATTTTTCAAAATTTACCGCTGACCGGTAAATTTACCGATTCTTTCAGACCCGGTAAAAGTGCCATCCCTAGTTGCGCGTATCCGTGCTCGCTCATCAACGCGTTTCACAGAGCGTTTTCCTAGTTCTAAAATAATGTTGGTATGTACTGGAAATTTTGCCTATTTATTGGTGCCTGTGGCCAAGTAAGATATCAAGTTACTAGGAAAACGCTCTGTGTAACGCGTTGATAAGCGAGCACGGATACGTGCAACACCTCGAACCATAATTCCTTAAAACACGGCAATAATATACTGAAGGCTAGAAGCACAATTCTATAAATATGCACGAATTATATAAAAAATAACTGCATTTGAGTCTCATTGCAAGTTAGTAACAGACACACACTCATGTGTATTTATTGGAGTAGGTGTGTATAATAGGGATTTATTCGATAACAATCTCGCTGTTGAGCGCCATAAACCATAATATATTATCTATCAAAATAATAATTACAGAAACAAAACAAATAAATAAACAATACAGATAAATACAGAGATTGAAACTCACTAAATAGGCAACATAAGATAATTTAAGAAATAGTATTGAAACGGTTACTTGCCGTTCCGTACAAAAGAGCAATTTCCTATAACCCAACACATTGTAACTATAAATAACATATCGATTGAATAAATAAAATAATTCATGAACGTAATTTCATTTATCAACCAACCAATCTTTTCTACAATCAAGCAGACATTTCGCCGGTCTACAAATATTTTGCTTTTGCTACAAATATTTTGCATTTGAAAGGATTGAAAGTAAGACTGCATGTTAAAACTCTTATAAACAATAAATACCTATACTATCGGTTGAAACAAAATAAAAACTATAACCTCGCAGGTATTGCTATAGCTCTATATCTATCTAACCGTAGAACGCATTCTAACAATAATAGATAAACGGCTGACTGCTTCCGAGTTTGTTTTGAATGGGGCGCATCGGGCGGCCGCAACGGACTCCTCGAACCTACAATGCTATTTATATGGGAAAACGCGATTTTTTTTATTTGTGAACGGATCTTTCTAAAAAACTATACAGGTCTAAGTTAGTGTGAGATGAAGGTGTGTGCAAAATTTCAGATCGATACGTTGACCGGTGCGACCTGGGTTGAAGCGACAAAAAAAAAACACACACACACAGAGAAAGTGCCGCAAGAGTCAAGTAGAGACGCTCGCTCCGCTCGCTTAATTAACAAAAAGAAAGTCAACACCCTCTTCGCATTTTCATAACGAAGACAACGAGCCCACTTGCAAGTCTGTAGAGTGAAAATTGCGGTCTGTGCGATTTTTTTAATGAAACGAAACACTAAACAGCAATATTTCGTCAAAAAAAATTCGGGACCAAAATATTGGAGTCGAAAAAGGTCAAGTGGGTTGTAACTTGTAGAATCACTAATAGAACGAGGAAAATACATTATCTTCCTCTTATGTGCAATAATTTGGCCAATTTCGTGTTTTATAAGTTTAGTCACGTGGTACCACTTGAATATAGCCTTAAGTGTGCATAATAACAAAAAATAATTCGCGTTCTGCTAAATCCAATAAATCGCTAAATCGTGTACGCTAAGTTAAGTTTCAAGTGACTATGGTAACTTAACTAGATAAAACTAAGAGGAATAAAAACTTACCATTTTCAGCTTAGCCATCTGTACCAAGATTGAATCCCATAACTCTATTTCGAAAAGGTTGAAGTCGACACAGAGTTGTGCCATCAAAGAGACTGCCATGGGATTGTTCAATTGAGAGTGCCATATCATTTTGATTAGTTCAAGTTTGTTGCAAGACTCAAACCCAGTTATGGAGTATGAAACTCCCAGGTTAGCCAATTCCACAATATAATGAAGACATTGCATGAGTGATCTGTAACACAAATATTGAAATAACAGTCTCCTCAATTAAAAAAATTGTCTTTTTGAAGTGGAATAATCTTTGCTTAAACATAATACATAAATTGACAGTGGATACATTCAATTCTTAAATTACGTTTCTGTTAGTTTTAATGGTATTTCACTGCTACATATTCTAAATCATACATTACATTACTAATTCTCAAGCTAAGATGCACCTTTTATGTAACCACTAACCAATGTTATGTTTTGGTTGCTTTATCCAAAGGTTGAATTTATTTTACCTAATGCTCTCAGGGCTCCTTCCAGTAAGATCTTCAAGGGCAGTTTCGCTGGCAATAGATGAAATGCACTTCAATGCACGCAGCTTAGTGGCAGCACTCTCTTTGCTACTTCGGTTAAATGCAAAACTGATGAGATAATTGGCCGAGACACTTGGATTGACAACTTCCAGAATATAGCATGCCTGGAGAAGTTTGTTGTCCACCATCGTTGATTCTGACATCAGAGGGGATAATACTTCCGTAGTGTCATCAGTTGTACCCATGAAAGCTACGCTTGGAATTAAACATTCTTCAAGAAGATCAATTCGAGTCTTCTCTGCCATCACGCCATGGATCGTAGATATTTCATCAACAGCCTCATTAATGCCTATAAAATGTTAAGTATAGTTAAGGACCTTTACCTACCTAATTATTAACTGTTATTTGGCCAATGTTATTAGTGTTATAAGTTACTTGGCCAATGGCAGTAAGAGAGGTAGCTGACATCAAGGCAGCACAAATGAAGTTATTGAGAAGTGTAGCAGGAGTGACTAAGATTGAAAAAATCAGGAGTAAGAAGATAAGAAGAGAGCTAGGAGTAGAAAAGTTACGTCTGAAGATAGACCGCGAGAGATTGGGTGGTTCGGGCACATGAAAAGAATGGAAGAAGAGAGAATTCCTAGAGGAGAATATGAAAAGGGAAGACTAGTAAATAAAAAGAAGGCTGGGAGTACGAGGACAAAGTGGAGGGACGGCATTGAAGAGGATGTTGCGGAGAGAAGCGAAATTGGGGGTGCAAGAAGAGAGAAATACAGAGGTGCGAGGACAGAGGGAGATTGAAGTGTAGGGTCAGGTGGAGAAATCAGAGGAGAGCGAAGAGGATGAGGAAAAAGACAACAACAATGGGAAATAAGCTGGATTGGCTAACCGACATCGTTGGATGGGGAAATGGATAAGAATAATATATATCTATTATAACAAGAAAACGCTCAATGAAACAAGTTGATGAGCGAGCACCAATACGTGCAACATGATCAACCCACCATAATCCACTAAATCAAAGATAATTAAGTTACGTCATTTCTGATTTTCTTCGCAATTTTATTTTCCAATTTCCATACACTCTGGAATAATTTAATAACAGATCCATGTGCCGTTATATCAGGGACCCGAACATTTATTATGAAAGGTTTGGTTCCGTTACCACAATTTTATTTTATAAAGGTTCGGGTTCTGGTTCTAAACCAAATATTCTTAAAGGTTCAGTTCCGGTTCCTGCATAAAGGTTCCGGGTTCCGGTTCTCAAATTTTAAATGAAAATAGATTATAAAATGTTAGTATTATGTCAAATTTAATGGAATTATTGGATTTGAATTTTGTCCTATAATGAATGCACTGGTGTAGTGTCCGTGAAATATGCGTACAGAAGTCACAGGATGTTGTGCAGAGTAAATCTCGGAGGCAGACAGTAGAGTAATGGTAATGTTCTCTAAGACGACGTAAACATTCATTTTGCCTGAGCTATCATATTCATATTGTCAGCAATGCAGTTCTCTTCGCAGTAGTCAAATTCAAAAATCGACTCTAGCAGCTTTTGAAGAATACAACAAGGCTAAAATACTACTAATGAGAAATTTTATTAAAAAAAAGTAAAAACTTTATTATACAACCCAAGTTTAAAAAATTAAATTTTACCTACATGTTTTTTATTATTAAAGGAAGGAACCTTAAAGAACCTTTAAGAACCTTTAAGAACTTAATAGATTATAAAGGTTCCGGTTCCGGTTCTTGGGGAAAAAAAGTATAACGGTTCCGGTTCTGGTTCCAAAATTAAAAAGGTTAATACCGGTTCTAGGTTCCGGTTCGGGTCCCTGCATGATATTGGTACATTTTGATGAATCTGTTTGGACAGCTCTTTCAAAGCTCTTAAAATAAAAAGAAGTCAGTCAACACTTGACCAAAAGGGCTGAAAATGTGTAAAATATGAGATAATGTTGGTCTTGATCTCCATGCAAAATTTGAACTTAAAATCAGAATATTTTTTAGTTTTAAGTTTTTAACCAATTGGATATTTTTTAAATTTTAACAAATTGGGGGATCTGGCCAAACATATACAAATTTGTTAAAATGTTGGTCTAAATAATCTTGCAAAATTTCAAATTGATTGGATCACCCAATCAGAAGACAATATTTTAAAAATTTCAACCAATTAACAGTTGACAAAAAATTTCAGTCTGCATCAAGCTGAGTTGGTCTTTACATGTGTGCAAAATATCAGCACAATCGGAGAAATAGTGTGAGTGTGACCTGTATGGCGGTGGGGACAGCCAAACAACAGAAAGAGAGGTCCGTGCCAAAAAAGGAATTTGCTTACTCAACTAGAAGACAATGTAAGAGACAGAATATAACTCACTTGGGTAGTGCATGGCTGCTTCCTTTCCTCGTGCCACCACACTGGGGTCATTGTAGAGTGCTCTTATTAAATGTATTGGCTTCAAGGTCAGCTGCAGATATTGAGGATATCCCAAGCCATTGCTGTGGAGGACTTGACATGTTGCCAAATCAAGGAATTTATTTTTCACCTTTGCAAAACACTTAAGAACTGTGGGCTCATGTTGATCTCTTGCCCACTTTTTCGCATGCATGTAGCAGAGATGAGCAATGCGAACTTGATCTGCACCTGAATAATAAAATTAATAAAATAAGAATTCCATTGGTTTGTCATGGTTTGTCAATGCTAAATTAAGTTGGAACATTATCTTATTATTTAATACATCTGTACCTCAGAGGTAGAATGACCGAAGTCTATTTTCTCGATTTTGTGTTGCACATCTTTGGAATCATGTAATCATGATCTCTTGATTGCAATTTGACTGACGGCAGCAAATACAATTATATTGAAGTATTCTCTTCTCTTACAAATGACTCGTTTCAACATTATAAAATACAAATACAATGTACCTAACATAATGTGATGAAAGCAGAATTACTAGCTCATGAGCTCACCTTAAGAAACAATTAAATGGACTTCAGGCCTTCTACTTCTGTGGTAAAGAAATATTCACATTGTTTTGTCTTGAAAACAGAATAGAGGGAAAAAATGTCACTGTTATTACGTGAAATGAAATGAGTTTAGAAATGATCTACATAATATTCTGATTTTATGCTTAACTTCAAGAATCCATAAATTTCGTTGCATTCATTCAAATTGATTGAAATTTTTCAACACAATCGATCTTAATATATTTTCAATTATAATTGAAATTTTCAGCTTGATATCGTACATAGTTTTGAAGAAACAACGTCCCGGCCATTGGAAGTTTTCTGGACGTGCGCTATTTGAGCTCCGTATAATAATCTTTTTGACAACCCAATTTGAACAGCTGTAACTTTTTTCCTACAATAGTAATGTTTTTGAAATTTGCACACATCACACCGTAGTATGCTATTTATAATAACTAGGAAAACGCTCTGTGTAACGCATTGATGAGCGAGCACGACACGTGCGCAAACATAGAACCGACGATGCGTTAACACACAGAAAACATTATTTTAAGCCAAACTGAAAGCAAACTATGATCCACTGAATCAATATAATATAATATATATATATCAATATAATATAAAATGTGTCATTGTATGACCACCATTAATGTGTAATCCGAGATATAGTTTGATTTTAATTATTGCACCTATTAGCAAACTTCGCAAATATGAAAATAAAGTACCTAAACACTTTTCAGCAAATAAGCGAAAGGAATCAAAGTTCCACACAAAAAAACGGCTCAAGTAAAACAGTACCTAGTTTAGAGACGGAATGAATCCAACGTTCCACAATTACAATAAGACAATGTAATGTTTTGAACTGAATGAATCAAAACTTTCAAAAAAATTAGCAACCTTCAAGGAAATGTCAGGCTAGACAGAAGCTCAGAAACGGAATGAATCCAACGTATTTTACTAATACCTTCACAAAGTACACCAAATTGCCAAAATTATCAACGAAAAGAAGCAAAATGCAGGAGAGATTTGGAATGATGTGTGATGATGTGATCACAAGAAGAGAACAAACGCCACTCAATGAAATTGTTAAAATATCGACTAATGTTTTCTAATCCCTCCTGGATGTAAACTCAGCCAAGTAGAAACCGGGAGCACGGCCATCATAATTACGAATTACCAAAAGTCAACCAAGGTCCTTAGTTTTGCGAAAAATCGAAATGATTTGTTTGGAAATTAGTTCCATAGTGAATTATTAAAATATGATCCACTAAATCTACATAAAAGTATCTGATTTCCATTGAAAATTGAAAAAAACATCTAAACTTTCTGGTACATAAAGCAAATCAGATTCAGATGAAGTGGAAAAACATTCATTTTCAATTGTACTTCATTTCTGAAAGCTATTAAAAATGTCAATAAGTTCATACATTCTTAACCGATTAGGATGAAAATTTGTAAAATAAGAGACAATGTTGGTCTGAATGATCATGCAAAATATTAGTTTGATGAGATTTATCGAAGACCATTTTCATTTTTCAACCTATCAGGAGATATTTATTTAAATTTTAACCAATTGATAGATTTAAAAAAAAATTGGGGTCAGCAAACAGAGAAGGTTGTCTCTACATGTGTGCAAAATTTCAGATGGATCGGTGAAACGGTGCAACTTCTATTGCTCCAGTCAACAGCCAAAAAAAAACAAAAAAAAAAAACAGAGGTCCGTGTCAAAAGAGTCAAAAGGAGACGCTCGCTCAATAATAATCTATCCGCTGGTTCCAATTTAATGGGTCCGGAGGTGGGTGTTCCCACCAACACTAGGGCTGCAGGACTACTGGTGACCGGCTGGCCACGCCTGGCGTCTCCAGGCGTGAAAGGCGTTTATGTTTTGTTAAATTTTCAGCCTGATGTGTGCAGTAGTTTCGTCACAGCGATGCCTCGCCCACTAGACACGAGAAGTTAATAAATACCAACTGCAACATGAAAAGATTTTCCTCGAGTGGGACTCGAACCCGCAACCTTCCGATATCCAGTCAGATGCTCTACCAGCTGAGCTACCGAGGCAGTTCATATTGCAGCGGCTGTGTTCCAATATAAGCTGCGTTAGCAACTTACCGACTTTGAAGACCATATCCATATCCTTATCCTTCCGATATCCAGTCAGATGCTCTACCAGTTGAGCTACCGAGGCAGTTCATATTGCAGCGGCTGTGTTCCAATATAAGCTGCGTTAGCAACTTACCGACTTTGAAGATAGGGTCAGAAGACCGTGAAATTTCATCCACGTTTGACAACTGACCAACTTCATTCGACTTGGATTTCTCATAAGCAGATGAGTGTGCATATGTGTGAAATATGGTTTTTACTGATAACTGCAATATGAAAAGATTTTCCTCGAGTGGGACTCGAACCACTGATATATAACACGTGGATTGCTTATCAATGCTATGCGAGTGAAGTCAACATTTTCTATGTCGCCGCTGTAATAACTTTGTGGATTTATAACAAATTATATCTAATGTAACTAAAACGTGTTCATTAAATAGTAAACTAATGACTTGTGTAATGATTTAGTTGATTCAAAGTGATTTTAGAAATGATTTAGATCGTGTAAAAGGCTGTTACAAATTGATGACCTTGAAAAGGAACATTTTAGGAACATTTTTCTAATGTATTTTCGACTTCACTGGGACTAATGCTAAAGGGATTCAATGCGCAATCCACGCAACGAAGTGGAAGTACATGGAGATCAGTGACTCGAACCCACGACCTTCCGATATTTTTTCAGGGATTGTGTATGGTATAATTATCAATAAGTAGGATTATGAAGATCTGAGACTATGCCTCGAGTGATTGCGCCACCTTAATTATTTCAAATTTCTTTTTGTTGTACCTACTAGACAATAGAAACCGGTCAGTAGATTTTTCCAAATTGTCTGATCATTCTGTCGATTAGTGTATAGCTTACAATCCTCAAAGCAAATATTTCATGTATAAATGCACATTTGTATGTTTCTTCTATTTTACTAAATATGATAAGCCTCGCCTTAGTCATCATATAAAAAGTAAATAGTTACCTGGTGGAGTATTGTTCACTACAAAAAACAGTGCTGCACTGGCATTTTCTTGGCTGGTGAGTTTGTCAACACATCGTGAAATTTTATCAACCATCAAGCTATCCTTCGTATGGAGATTCCATTTCTTTGCTGAAGTGTGAAGAGGCACTGTGAATGAAACAAGTTTTTTTTATGGAATAAGTGTCTATACTAGTTTTAGAAAATATAACTAATGACTGCAATCTTTTGTCAAATACTCGGTGGATTAAACAGATCTCGGGATCCGACTTTCGAGAGCAAAGTACACAAGTAGGTACAAATATACTTACTTACCAAGTATAAAAGTTAAAACTATTTCAAAGTTTGATAATTATCACTTACTGTTAAAACATTGACTTCCGCTCTAGGGGATTTGCAAGAGTTTCGTCGATGTCTAGTGATATACGAAACCGACCCGTTCTTAATAGACCAAGGTCAAATTCTTGACTTGTCCGTCTGAGATCGTCTTACATTTGGAAAGATTGCAGGGAAACCTGATGCAGCACAACAATATGCTTTTGATGCTCTTGTATTATAAATATGTAGACACCGACATCGGCAAAAGCATTCAGTGCTGCAGCTATAGCAGTCACAAATCCCATATAGGCACCGAGTGTTCGCCACGAGTGAGAGAAATTAGCAACATTTGTGGGAAGATCGTCAACTGTTTTATTTCTCATTGGCCGTGACCTAGCAACCGATCAGATGTCAACAAATGTACTCAAAATATTTCGGAATCAGAACTTAGTCGCGCAAATTAATATTGTGATCAGATTCAGTGAAATTGTGAACACTTTGTTGTTAATATTTTGTAGGCGAATAAACATTAGATAAACTTGTGTAAATTTTAAGAATTGATAATGCGTAATATGTGCAGCAACATAACATATAACTGCAGCGACTTGGACGCCTTGCCAAAAGGTAAGCTTCCTTCCCACAGCTTAGGTGGCTCTGTCTGTACTTTTGCAGTGCCATCTGTAGTCTAAACACGCTGCCTATAGAGCGGAAGTCAATGGTTAAAATATCATTTGCAATTATTTATATATTTTGAAGTTGAAGGTGTGACTTTGGGAGGATAGGAAGAAAATAATGAAAATAAATCTATTAGCTCTATATTGATTTCGAATCGATATGACTTAATTTTAATGATTCTGTGTTACAGTAGAAATGTTGGTATTCAATATGACGATACTGCTTACCTGAGCTGATACTCTGCCTTATAGCCACACTGCATATGGCATCATTGTCAAGGCCAATAATAGGTGCAGTTTCTAACCACGTCTCATATGTGTCCAGATTCACTTCCAGCTTGACAACAGACCAGACATCTTTAGCAAGAAATTGATGAAATGGAAGCCTCCATTCAGCAATTGCTGGCAAGCTTTTAGTATCTGGAAAAGCTTCATTCCATGCCTCTTTCTCAGTTTTCTGTGCTGACATAACACGAGTGTATGACTTCAAAAAGAGAAGTATGGTATGCTGATTTCTAAAATGAGTAGACTTCTTTGGGGCCGTGGATTGTAAGAGATTGTATACGGCTAAGTACACTTCGTAGTTGTAATAATTGATAAGGTTCAATGTTTGCTCGAGTGTGCTGAATACTTCATTCTTATTTTCAATCATGATGACAATTGAGCGGGCTTTCTTCACAACATCTTCTTCGTTCTCCACTACAATCTCTTTCCGCAAATCTCCAACGATCGAGAACCGTGGCTCCCATCTAAGAATGACATGTTGCAGGTAGGAGAGAAAGTATTTTTGTGCATTGAGTTCAAAGTCAGCACAGAACTCGCTTATCATTTGTACACTAACTTCAGCAACTTTCAACAGATTTTGTAAGACAACAGCAGGCTTCAAACTTTTATTGAATACTTCATTTATAGGTAAGCCCAGTTTCATAAAACGTTTTGCCCAAATGCACTGTTTGTGTAGGTACTCAAAATGAGAAGTCTCTGGATCAGGTATGTTGTTATGCATTATCATACCTAAATTGGCCACTGCCTCGACCTTATTTATATCTCGTGAGAACAGTTCCTCCATTTTATGCAGCCATTGAAATGCATCAGTCTGTGGTACAGAACTCAGTAAACAGAGTCCTAAGTTGATATCTAATTTCCGAGATGAAACAAGTTTCTGCAGCAATGTTTCCACACATTCAAACCACATCTTCTTGATACTGTCTCCCTGATCAAAGAAGGATATGACAGCTGATTGAAGCAGAGTGAGAACTAAAAGATCAAGATTTTCTTCTTGTAATGTGTTCATGACAAACAGCAAATCCTGAAGTAAAAATAACTGTATGAAAAAACAGTGGTGGAATGAAAGTAAACGCAGCAATTTAAAAGATCCCTGGAGGGTGATTCTAAATTCCCGTGTCGTCTCGTTTCACGTGATACGGGCTCACTGCACACTGGAGTGCTATCTATTTAACACGGTAGTGACGCCGTATCAATTGATACGAGACGACAAGGGAATTTAGAATAACCCCCCTGAGCAATAAAATATAAAAGAAAAGAACTAAAAGATTGATATTATGTGAATAATTATAATATTATCAAATATAATATATTTGAAGGGGAACACATTTTATAAAAATTAAAACCTAATAGATTGAAGACTTGAAATCTCTTATTAGAAATGATTACTTTTAAATAATATAAATACCTTCATCTGTAAGATTTTTTCACAAATATCTTGCTGAAATATTTCTTTGAGGACTCCCACAGCCATGGACTTATCTGAGCAAACTGCTTGATCGAAGTAGAATGTACTGAAACTCCATTTATTCAGCCGATCCACAGGAACTGTAGACAAACCGTATGATGCATCGTTTGGAATCCAATAATTCTTCAGCCGTAAAACAGCACTGCTCCACTTAAATAAATGGAGCCAGGAAAGTAAAGAATCATTGTTACACTGAAGAATGACATTTCTAGACAATTCCTGCACGACTGGAGCCACTTTGTATATTTGGTCATCACGCTGCATCATATGGTTTGCAACTAGCAAAAGTTCATCTTTTACTGGCTCAGATATGTCATTCAAATCATCAAGATTTTCAGATATTTTAAGAGCCTCTTCTACAAATTGTAATTCAGTGGCTTGTTTAATGTATTCTACAGCACCCTTGCCAGGCAAGCATTGCAGAAGATTGGCCAAAGTGTATGCCAATGAGAGAGCATTTGAATCATTCTTCATCAAAATCGATTGTGTGCAGTTTTTCAGTACTGTATTATACTGGGATCTGGAAGAGCATTTCTTCAGTGAAATATCACAATTAAATGCCATCTTCATCTTGCATACCTTTCGCACGTCTTGAATTAAGCAATCAACAGGCACAAATTTATTCTGGGTATTTTCGGGCAAAGACTGGTGAAGAATGTTGAAAATTCCATCAAGTCTCTCCAAGCAGTAGGGTGACAGATGAAAATGAGGATTCTTCAAGTTACATGTCATCTTGTACATAAGTTTCCTGATGCAAGCCTCTTTCATTTTTTTATCTAAGCCAGTCAAATATTCAAACGCTCTATCCTCTTGATCAGTCTTCATCCAGATCTCCAAGAAAAGGACATACGTTTCAGCAAGCAGTTTGGGCTCTGACCGACAAATATGTAAACAATCTTGCAACATCTCATCTTTACTACCCATTTTTATTATATGTCGAATGTATGACATGCAGATTTTGTGATTACACTTTTCTGGAGCGAACCTCTTGAAGTTGTATTTCTTGATAACAATTTTCATTGGAATTAATTCCATATGATTCTTTATCTCTGTTGTTGAAGGATGTTTAATTTTCAATCCTCGTTCTGCGATGCGATGGAGTGTCACACTCCACGGCACAGGGGCAGACTTCAACAAGGCCAGAATACTGTCCATCAGCACATCTTGATTGTTTATGTGTGATAGTACGATTTCAACAGTACATGCCCACTGTGCTTCATTACTGGGATCATATTCATTTCCACTATATTGTACAATCTTTTTCACATAATCCGACAGAACCTGATCTTCGTTTAGTCCCCATTCCTCAACAAACCGCTTCAGGAATGAAGTAATTAATTTCTCAACATTTTTGTCATCTACCTGAAATTAACAAAGTTGAATTGGAACTTGATACTGCAACTTTGAATGATATTATCTTGTAAAATCAATATAGAAAAATAAAATGTGACGTGCGAGGAGAATATTGCAAATGTATCTTTCATCAAGTAAAGAACAAGTACAATAAATGACAACTGTTAGTGATTATTATAAATGATAACTAATGATCATGTGGTTAGGAAGTTTAACTATAGTTTTAACAGAAGTACGTAAACTTAATGGAAGACGACGATGGTCAAAATCTTAAAAATATATCCATCTATCTCGCTCGGCATGTTAATTAGGTAAGATGTAAGCGGAAATGTGCCTTACGTATTTCAATAGGCAATATTTATTATGGTGTGATCGCTAGAGCGCCGAGAATTTTCGTATTTACAATTAGGTAGTTTTTTAAGCATCACTCACTGTACTCCAACCGGGAAAAGTTTAAATATTTTTAAGGTGGCCATAATTATGTATTGTATGATTAATACTCACGTTATCAAGCATTAGAGCAACGACTTCAGCTTTATTCTCATCCATAAAATCATCCAGAGTGATGCACATGTTAAAGTCATCCTTTAATGTTTTTAAATGTTTCAAAGATTTGATCAAAGTTATCAGCTGCTGCAGAGGAGAGTTCGGTGCTGAGCATTGGAAAAATACACTTAATTTCCCCTCACTGCTGCTCCCAACTTTCAAGAGATCCAAAAGACCCTGGCTACACACAAGTCCGGACTCTGGCCAACCTGATTTATTCAATTCCATTGTCCTTGAGATTTGAATGGCCCACAGAATGACATCTTCCAGAACCTACAAGAACCACACACATCATTGCAAAGATTTTTCGTTTGAAATTAAGTCTGAATTCCCAGAAGACCAATCAATAGATTAATGTACAGCCTCATGCTCAAAACTAGTTGTGTACGCAAGTCCATACCTGCAGACGCAACTCCTGTTAGGTATCTGTATACCGATAGCAGGAGTTGCGTAGGCAAGTATGGACTTGCGGACGCAACTATGTAGTTTTGAGCATGAGGCTGAGTGATAGAACTTAATTTTCAAACTTGTCATGTAAACAACCAAGAACCTAAGACCAAAGAAAATTCTGATAAAAATACAACAATAAAATTTTAATAAAAATAATGTACTAGGTAGTAGGTACTCTACCTCAGCAAATAAACATTTTCAGTTTAAGGTGGCGCGATCACTCGAGGCATAGTTTCAGATCTTCATAAATTTTTGTGTACTTATTGATAATCTTAAATCATGCCATACATAATCCTTGCAAAAATTCAACACTTCTCGTGTCTAGTTTCTGACATTATTTTAGTTTTTTCCCCCATGTTATCTTATGGCAGCCAAGTAAAATCGTGTCATTCTTAAGCTAAAATGAAGTTCTAATTTTTTGTACCGTTAGATTTTAACAAAAAACTTTTTTTCTGGTAGACCTACCTACGGACATACTACCAGGATAAAAGTTGAAAACGTACCAACGTGTGCTATTTTAAAAGTTATACACAAAATTCGAAATGAATTTTCCTATACCTCCCATGTTAAAGTTTTGTACATTCTCAAAAGACATAAAATTGAAAACTCATTATTGGGCAGGAGTTGCAAACTACTGGACTTTAAATGAGTCTTTAATACTTAAATATATAGTTGAACTGTTGTAAAATGTATTTTGAAATGGTAATTTCAAAAATAAATAAAATTGTGCTATATATCGAGTGATTGCGCCACATTAACAGGAAGACTTTTTAAACTGATGTTTTCCTTAGCTAATTGATTTCTACAATGCTTAAATTTTAATAACTATGACTATGAGAGATTTAATTAATAAAAGAGGCAAACAGCAAAATATATGTATACAATTTGCTAACCTCTGGAAATGCTGTCAGAACTGCAGGGATGAAGTGTCTCAGCCACCGAAGCAAATTAAGATTAACGGAAGAAATCCCAACAGGAAGACAACGCAGAAGCTCCAGCATGCAGTCTGCTGACAGCTTATGTTTGAAATCACAAAAATGTCGAGTCCAAATGAATGATGCCTGGCGTAACTCTCCCTGTGAATTTCACAATTAAATATCACATCCAAAAACAACTTGATAAAGTTGTGTCAAAATTAAATACATTAATGTTTACCTGGTGCAGAAGCAGACGACACTTTTGGTACAGATCAGCTTTACTGAAGTCTAACCAAGTTTCAAAATGAGATGATTCACTTACAAGCTCAAAAGTTTCCAGTCGAAACTCCAATGCACATACTTGAGCTCTAATCTTCTGCAGCATCTTGCTGTTCTCACTCTTCAGCCTTCGGTTTGCATAGGCTAGAAGTGTTCTCACGAAACTCAATTCAAACAATGCTGCGTTTACGCATACCAAGCTCACAAATTCAATATCTTGAATGAGATCTAACACACCAATCAAGTTTTTCATTGTAGTTTTACAGCTCTTAGATGTTGAAGTCCAGGGATCCAGATCCTCGATGTATTGTCTAGCTCGGGCCTTGAAAACAAGCTCTATGTCCAAGTTGAAGGTTCTAGCATACTTTTCAGCTTCATCAAATTTCTTCCTTCTCAGGATTCTTTCGTATCTGTCACTTGGTGAGCTCTCAATCAGAGACTTCACATGAAGCTCAGTAATGGACATAGATCCTACTGTTAAACCTTCCACAAATAGTATCTCTTGTTGGTCAGTCAGCATAGTTACAAGGTAGCAATCCAATGATACTTTTAGTCGCAGTTTAGTATCAAACTTGGGAAGAGACATGAGTTGCAACCAACTGTGAGTCTGGTCTTCCGACTTTGTAAGCATGAGCAAATCTTGTGACTGTCCTTGCTTAGATGGTGGCAACAAGGTGAAGTCTTGTACAGAGAGACTGTCCCAAACCTTCAAACAGGACAGTGTTATCGGACACACAACAGATAGCTTTGAATCTTCAGTTAATACCAAAAGTGAGCTGCCATTGTTGAAGTACTTCAACTTCTTCACTTTGTTAATAGGTGGCTCCATGTGATATATTTCGATGAGGGACTTGTAGTCAGCAAGCATTATTCCAATTCCATTGCCTGCGTATGCGAGTTCTCTTTTCCACTCCTTGTGCACCACTGTATCAACAGTATTGATACGTTTACTACTTTCTTCAGAAACAACCTCAATTTGTATGTCGCTTAAAATTTTATTTAAGACATCAAGGTCATCTACAATCTGGTGTGATAATGTAGTGGAATCTATTTGTGGAATCCTGTATGTGCAAGAAATAATATAACATTTTTAATTAGAAAAACTAGAGTGGAAGGAAACATCTATAGCTATATAAAGTAGAATGTCTGTCTGTCTGTTCTTCATATACTCCTACACCCGACTCAACCAAATTTTGAACTGTTTATTAACCCTTCAGAACTGAACAACCAAGACGAACTACCCCATTCCTCTGAACACCACTTCACCCTACATATACAATTTTCCGAGCAACGCTGGGCGGGTCAGCTAGTATAGAATAACTAGGAAAACGCTCTGTGTAACACGTTGATGAGCAAGCACGGATACGCGCAACACCTCGAACCAAAATTCTGTATATTGAAAATGTCATTAAAAGCCAATAATTCTTCAATTTCGTCACAGACTTGTATGACAAAAATATTGGTCCCAATAACCATGCAAAGTTTTAAGTTGATCGATTGAACCTTTATGATTGAATGGTTCCTTGTTAATTTTCAAAAACCACAGGATCTTCTTCAAAAAAATATACCTGGGACCACTCGATATAAGTGTGTGTACAAAATATCAGATCGATCTGTTGATTATTAGTGTCATAAATATGCATTTGAAAGTTTCTGTTCTAACTACCTTGGAACATTGGAACTGTGGCGTCAATGTTGCTGTGATCCATAGTAACAAACAAAATGTCCGTAAAATGTCAATAACTTTTAGATTTAAACACAGATTTGTCTAAAAATTGTCAAAAACACAGATAATGTTGGTCCCAATGACCATGCAAAGTTTTAAGTTGATCGGTCAAACGGTTCTAGTTTAAATTTCAAAAATCACAGTCTCAATTCAAGAACTTTTTTTCCTATTCAGCCTCAGTAGCATACAACACAACAACAACAGAAGAGCAGACCCTAAGTTTAAAAGCTTTCAAGACGCTCGTTAAGGATAAACTCGCTATCATTCAAGAAAGAGAATTCGTGAAGTAATGACATTGGAAGACAAGAATCAAGATTACATCCTGCTGAGAATGTTTTTTCAGTGGTTTTTCCTCAGCTAAAAAGCAAATGCTTGGATGTTCTTCCAATATTACCACTGATATTGAAGCACAATTTTAATTGTATTATGACTTAAGAAGAAGTAGGTAAACGGTGAAGAGGTGAAGCAGCTGAAGAGAAGAGATGGATGTATGGAAGATCAACGACTCGATTGTTGAATACAGACCAATTAAGGACCTATTTTATGTGCTCAATAAATTACATTATTAATTATTAATTTATTATTATTATTATTATTATTAAAAATGGTTTTAAATTTAAACCAATGGGAGGATTTGGCTGAAACTTTGTATGATTGTGTAAAATGTTGGTTGAAAGGACTATGCTAAATTTCAAATTGATTGGATCAACCAATCGAAAGATATATATTTTTTAAAATTTGAACCAATCAGGGGATTTCAAAAAAATTAGGGTCTGCAACGCCCGGAAATGGTCAGTACATGTGTGCAAAATTTCAGCTTGATCGAAGAAAAACTGTGACTTGTATAACGTCAATAACAAAAAAAAAACGGAAAAAAACAGAGGTCCGTGCCGAAAGAGCCAAAAAGAGACGCTCGCTCAAAAATGTACCTACCTTTAGTCCTAGGGCTGGATTCACAAAAGGTATCATCTGCTAATACATATTATCTTTCGATTTAATACCAAAAACACTGTGTTAAATGAAAGATAATACAAAAGATAATACGTATTAGGAGATAAATACTTCTTTGTGAATCCAGCCCCTGAAATGTAAAGATCACATAATATGTAGGTATGGGTGGCAGCTCTCACCCATCAATTAAGAAATCCTGAGCACAGACATGTAGGCTATTAACAGGGGCGTGCAGTGCAGCCTAGGCAAACTAGGCACTGTCTAGGCAGCCAGTATTCATACTAATCTTAAATGTTATTTTATGAAATAATATTATGTTCATTAGATATATTTTGAAATCGAACGTACTTAATGTTATAATATGCGGAAATGCTTATTATAATTTATACGTAAAGAGCGTGGCGAGCCGTGCCACGCCGCCGCCGTTGCGATGTTCTGATAAAATGTTATGTGAAAGGCCGAGCCTACTAGATTAGTCTAGCTACGCGCCTGTGTTGATTGCGGGCGGGGAGGAGAGGAAGAGTATAACTTGCACTGTGACGTCACTCACACCGCGTCATCAGCCAGGGCAGAATCTAGTGCTATCTGTCTTTCTCCAACTAATGTTCCAGATGTAATCTCTCTGTCTCACTTACTCCCACGAAATATACTCCACTCATCCACGGCCACCCAAGGCCACGCACAAAATGCATGCGAAGACACGTTCAGCAACGCAGCAATAAACAAGCAAATTACTCAGTTTGACGACTGCTTTCATCGAAGTTAGACATTCAAAGAGGTTTATAATTGTAATATTTGTGAAGTGAGTTCTGATTGTGTTGACTGTGTTGTGTCGAATTTTGATTTCGATTGCGCTGGACATTGTAATTATGGTATTCCCATGCGTGTGTATTCAGTGGGATCCATGAGTGGGATCAGCTGTTTATTTTCTCGTTGGCTAAGGATGTGGACAGAAATGCAGCGCCATCGGAAAATCCAAAATCAAAGTTTTTCAACACAAGGTGAGAGATTGGTACAGGTACATCAAAGAAAATTATATCTTCTAGGATTAAAATATTCGCGGTAAGAAAAATTCTGTTGCTTAATTCCATGTAAAAAAATTATAAATTAGTGATTTATTCGGAGGGGGGGGATTCATATTTTGGCTTGAAATTTGGCAAGTGCCTAGTCATGCTGGAAAACCACCGCACGCCCCTGGCTATTAACATGTCTGTGTCCCGAGTAATAGGCATGTGCCCAGGTTCGGCCGGATATTGTTCCTTTCATCCTTTCATAACATCCTGACCTAACTCCACTGGAAATTTTTCCCATTATCTCTTCTATATTGTCTCAAAATTCAATAAAAATGTTGTTGACAGAATAAATGGACCTTTCTCAAAAGCGATATTTTTAATTTACACGAAAATTTTCATTTACTACCTAGAGAAATTTTTTAAGATCTGTTAAAATTGAGTAGGTACACTTCACCAAACAAAACTTGAACTTTCAATAAATCTGATAGGCTGATAAATGTAAGATCGCACCATCAGAAGTCAGTCTTTAAGCGATCTCATTGTCTCACTCTAGTAGTGACCTCACATTTCAATGATAATAACAAGCTTTGATTGGTTATGACTAGAGTCAAGATTATGGTTTTAAAATTGCCTAAATTTCGTTTTAAATATTGGCAATTTCGCGTTTTGGTGGTTTTAAGATATAATTTATCTTAGTTTTACGTTAATCAACACAAAAAATATAAAATCACAAAATATACAATTTACAAAATGTTTGATTTTAAAGCGAAATTTCGTGATTAAAAGTGATAAAACCATATAATCTTGGCTCTAGTTATGACTTATGGGACATGACCAGCAGTCATTCAAATTTGGTCAACGTTCAAGTTTTGTTTGGCCGAGTGTACCTATTTAGGTACCTATTAAAAATAACTTTTATTTTTTTCTGAAAAAATTGTATATTATTCTCGCCTAAATTTGACATTTGAGGTATCACCAGTTGTGACCCTTGGTACTGTGTTGTCGCTAAAGTGCATGACTTTTGCAGTATAAATTACGGTGCATTGTCCTTGGCTGACAATTTTTATCAAATCCAAACATCGAAAAATTTGATGAAAAATCTCAACACTAGTCAGGACCGACCTGCCGACATGACTGAAGTGAAGGTCCAAGATTAAAAGTAGAAATAATAAATCGAATCCAAAAATTAAAAAATTTCATGAAAATTAAAATTTCAAAAAAAAAATTTCATGAAAATTCTCAGTACTAATTTTGAATTTGACAGTAAAAGTTGCAGTCATTCCAACAAGTGTCAAAATTAAGATTTTTAGGTACACTCGACAATTCATAAAAGGGTATTTGAACGAAAAAGATTGGCTGCTGGTCAGGTTCATTGACAATCAATCCTTGTTATTATCAATGAAATCAGAGCTCACCTACTATATAGGTAGATGACGAGTTACTAGTTAGTAAAGACTTCATCAGATGATGCCATCATATTTTTTGCAGACAATCCTTTTCTTTCAAATACCGTTTTATGAATTGTCGAGTGTACCTACCTAACTCTAGTGCGCCTGGGCACTACTTTTATGACAATAGTAACGAGTTCTGAAGTACCTAACAGTTATAAGTTTATAACTAAATCGTGAAATAACAGAAATTAATGTGTATTGTGTACATCAGTGTCTACAATCAATACAATCAGCATACTTCATTACTGCACAATATAATATATTACTATCATTGGACTTGAGAATAAAGAACATACATTAGGACTCTTCTGTGATCTCTCAAAAGCCTTTGACAGCATAAATCATGAAATCCTTCTTGCAAAACTCGAACATTACGGAGTCAGAGGGGTAGCACTTCAATTACTAGAGTCATATATGCATAATAGATCAATATGTCGAAATAACTTCAACAAATAGAAACAACAAAGAAACAAGGCTGCTTTCTGAACCACAAATCGTTACATGTGGAGTCCCACAAGGGAGCATCCTTGGTCCCTTGCTATTTATATTATACATTAATGATCTGCCTGAAACAATTGAACTATCTGAACTCTATGCTGATGACACAAACATCACAGTAAAGGGGAAAACTAAAGAGATTCTGAAAGAAAACACAGAGGAGACGCTAGTTAAGGCAAACAAATGGTTTAACGACAACCACCTAATTTTAAATTCACAAAAAACTAATTATATCAACTTCAAAATTAAAAATGATCCGATTAATAACCCAACAACAAATATGATCATTACAAATAAAAACGATAATGCAGAACTAAAAGAAGTAAAAGAAACTAAATTCCTCGGGATAACCATAGACGAAAACCTTAACTGGAAGAGTCACTGCAGCAAATTGCTAAAAAAATTAAATTCGTCATATTTTTCTCTCAAGACAATAATATCACTAACAAACATGAAAACATCGAAGTTAGTATACTATGCCAATTTTGAATCGCATGTAAGATATGGGATAAGATTCTGGGGGAACTCGACTGACGCAAACAAGATATTTACTATACAACGAAAGGCAATACGGGCACTGTTCGGACTGAAGTACAAAAATTCGGACACCTTCAAAAAACCGGACTGTAAAAAGTACTTTATAAAATACAAAATTCTCACTTTCCCATGCCTTTACATATTAGAATCTCTCCTAGCATTTAAATTAAGAAAAGATACCACACAAAACACTGATGTACATAAACACAATACAAGACAAGCAAACAACATACATGTAGAACAATATAGAACAAAATGTACCCAAAAGAACTCTCAGTATAGCAATACAATACTATACAATGCATTGCCTAACAAGCTGAAAGTAATCGACAAATACTCTAGTTTTAAGCAGCAAATGAAGCAGTATCTTATAAATAAATGTTACTATTCCATTGAAGAGTATATACTAGATAGTAAAAACTAAATAATCAAAATAATAAATACTGATGTTGACTGAAGTTAAACCAAGAATATGCTATAAATGATCGTTAGTACATAGTAAAATATTAAATAGCTTACTTTAAGTTTAAGAATTAAATGTTACTTTATACTAAAATCAACATTTAACTACACTATTTTTATACCATACATATTTTAATCTTAATATTTTTTATTATAATTATTATTAATTAGAATTCCACATGCCCTAATAAAGTGTAATTGCTTAAGGGTCACTACTTTGTGTAATACATGTATGTACACCTACTACTGTATAACCAAATGTAAACATGGAAATAAACTGAAACTGAACATTCAAATTCTGGCAAACACTAAACTCACCAAAAGCAGCATAAAGACAGATTGCAATTTGTTTTGATCTCAGCCTTGGGCGTCAAGAAGACCCTGTTTTTTTCAGCCATCTTAATTTACTTTTGGTACTTTTAGGGTACGATTAAATGTACCCCCCTACTACTAGGGCTTACCTATGAATCTGACCATTACTGCTCACTATTACGAGATCAAAAATGTCTTCACTGACGTAATGACAGAATAGATTTGTTATTTTCATATCTTGGTCGATTGGCAGAAGGTTGCTGTGAAAAAGATACACATGGAATCAGCTGGGTATATTACAGTAGGTACTCAATCCATGGCCATTATACCTACTAGGAATTCTTTGTGACTTCAAGCCGGGTCCACGTAGACCGTTTTTGCGTTTTGTGTTTTCCGTTTTTTCTATTAGCCAATCACAAGTCTTCTTCCTTGAGCGGTTTCTGGACTTGTGATTGGTTGGTAAGAATAAACGGAAACCGCAGAAACGGTCTAGTATGTGGGCCCGGCTTTAGATAATGTGTTTTTATTATCATTATTAATTGTTAGTGTTAATTATACTGACTGTATGTACCTACTATATGTGTAGGTATTTATTTTATTTATTTGTTGATTTGAAAAATGTACTGTAATTTGTAACCAAGCAGGAAACCAATTCTCGAGATTCACGTTTTCAAACCGTTTTACGTTTGCATTGTATAAAACTTGAAACAGTTGACAACTATTGGTTAGCATTCAACTTTTGTACGTTTTAAATAGGGATGGCACCTGGTAAAATTTACCGGTAAATTAAGGTAAATTTACCGGTAAATTTACCGATTAATAATTTACCGGTAAAAAAAATGGTAAATTTTGTTTTTTTGATCCTTTCCAATGTATGAATGGAGATATCAAATTTTAAGTAAAAACTATAAGTAAACTTCAGTGTGACAACATTAGCAGTTAGGCATATTTTACGTTGATTTTTGGTTGTCTTCAATCATTCAGAATGATAACTCCATCCATATAGGATTACTTCCAATGTCGGAATCTCTCTTCAGGTTTGCTTGTTTAGCAGACACAGATTGTAACTTGATCAAATTGGTGGTCGACAATTCCTCTTATGGGAGAATAACACAGGCATGGCATAGCCTAGCCTACACTAGATTGGTCGAATCAATGCTATTTGGCTATATCATCCCTTATCAATATGGAGTACCTATTGTCATTATTAACATTGATTATTGTTATTGTTCTGACTGCGGTAATCTTTGTAAATGGGTCAAATAATAAAGTAGGGTCATTTTTGTATTTGGTATAATCATGATTTGGTATCTACCATCATTTTTCAAAATTTACCGCTGACCGGTAAATTTACCGGTAAAATTTACCGGTAAATTTACCGATTTTTCCAGAACCGGTAAAAGTGCCATCCCTAGTTTTAAACAATGAAACCCCGACATGGTTTCAAAACGTGAATCTCAAGAATTGGCCCCAGGCTTAAAACAACAATACTGCAGAAATAAATACCCAGTTCCTTCCCCCCATCCCTACCGCCATTCTCTTTTTCCCACGCATGTATCATGATGAATTATGATGCCTATTCTGTCAGTGTCACATTAATTGTATTGTTATTTCATGCTTTAGGTATACATTAGTACATGAAGGGCATTGTTTAGTTTTGGGGTGTGGGTACAGAAGTTAACCCAAATGACCACTGGTGTAACATTTTTGGGCGTAGTACCTACCTATAACTTTAAAATTCCGGATTCGGCCCAAATACGATTCGGTGCAATGTTAATCCAGATAGCCTTGAATTGTATACGGGCCAAATCCGGAATTTTAAAGTTAGAATAACTGCCCAGAGGCATGTCAGGTTAAAATTACTGTTTAACGTTTAGAATGTTAAATTAAATACTGTGCCTCTTAGTCTTAGTAATATTTCAAACCAAGTGACAGCTGAAATCAATGCATACCGTGATGATCGTGCTTCTCCTTGCGATGGTATATGGAGGCAGTGAATGTCGCCATCTCTAACGGCAACAAATAAGAGGGTGCCATCTTTTGACATCGTAAAAGCATCAATGTCAGAACCGAAAACAACATTGAGCTGAATTTCCACACATCTCTCATCGCTGAAGACTGTCAGGGATTTGTCAACAGAAATACAAAACCCACCCTTGTCATATGAAACAGCAGCTACAGAAGGCTTTATTGCAACCTGAAACAGTTTATTACAATATTAAATTTTGCTCTCAACTTCACTAGGTATTAAAGAAGAAAGTCTGAAGTCCACCCCAACTAGAAAAGATTCCCACATACGGTCGGGGTAGAATTGTTAAGTTACCGGTAACATTGAAATCGGTAATATTACCGGGCACAGTAATTTTACAATATCAATTTTATTGAGCGAGCGTCTCCATTCTGCACTTTTGGACACTTTCTCTGTTTTTTTTTGTTTGTTTGTGTGTTTGGACCGACGGCACAGGCCACAATTTTCTTCCAATCGAGCTGAAATTTTGCATACATACTAATATCATTCTAACTTAATCGTGTATAGTTTTTGAGAGCTGTAATTTGATTGGTTCAATAATGAAAATATCTCCCGATTGGTCGAAAATCAAAATGTTTCGATTATGTTCATATTTTGCTTGGACATCAAGTCTACCATTTTCTCTTATTTTACAAGTTTTCAGCTCAATCGGTATAGAATGTATATACTTATTGACATTTAAGTAGAAAGTCAGAAGCGATTTTATCAACATTTTATTTCCAGTGCAATTCAAATATGATTTTCTTTGTGGATCAGAGTGTGTAGATGGCTATTCTCATAGTTTCAATGAAGTCAGGTAGGTAATTTAATTTTGATCGAGTGGATCGCATTTCAATTTACGATGTATATTATGATTTCTGTGCGTTACGATATTCCGGTTCGATATTACAAAGATCTTGGTTGAAAATATATTTGTTTCCAGGAGGCTCTAAAAAATAAAAATCTGAAATAAAATTGTTAGTTATCATTTCAAAGAAAGTACCTACATGTTTCCATAAAGTTTTACTGAAGTTCGCCACTAGGCTTTGTCTGCGGCTGAGGCAAAACCATCTTATTGATTCCAATTGATTTTGCCACAACAAGTTACCACAAAAAAACGAAACACAAAAACATTTCATAAAGTAGTGTGGTGGGCACATGCTCAATGCTAGATCTTCGCGGCCAGCTTGCCCTCCTGTGCCCCCTGAACATGTGACGGGGATCGGGTGTGGATGATGGACCGGAGCTAAGGCTGCGAGTGGATGTAGCTACACTAGCGCCAAAAATAATAATAGTAATTATAATAATTAGTAAATAATTTTATAATATGCTATTTTATTTTTAAAAAGAAATATAGAGTAGTTTATCGTTATAGCTAAGAGTTTATGGTTATAATATAGTTTCGAGTATATTCGCATCAAAATCTAGTCGGGCGTTAGCTCGACGCTGCCAAGCACCGTGTCAATACGAGGTCTACTTTTAAAACGCGGCGAGCTTACTACCACTACTGTATACTGCAAGCGCTTCACGCTCGTTTTCGGGGTGTCAGTACGCATGCAAGCATTTAGAAATGAAAGTTGAAAACCATGGTTATCGGGTATATTTAGCCACCTGACAACACCTAACCAAATATCAAGGTGCTGCGATCATCCCTTTGGGGTGAATTTTGGGCCTCAAACATGCAAGGATTGACTTTCATGTTAGTTAGTTAGTTAGTTAGTTAGGCACGGTCAATTTGTTTGCCCCTCTCCACAGGTTGAACGGTTTGTCCTAGAGAGTTGAAATTTGGCAGAGACATAGAGTCATATTTATAGCAGTGCCCTTTGAAAGAAAATCTGAAAATTTTTGACCGGAAGTGAAGTTATTACAATTTAATATTTTAAATATTTTAAAAGTCAAACGGGTCCATCGAGAGTTTTGAAATTTGGCAACAATAAAGACAATGTATTGCTAGACACTCCACTTCAAGAAAAATCAATAAATTTAAACCGGAAGTGGGAAAATTATCAATATTTACGTTCCGCCCTTCTTCTTTGATACACTAAACAGCGGCTCTAATTCCCATCGGACTGATAGCTCATGTTAGGAAGGCAGCTGGCTTCGACATCTGCATAACACGTTCGATTCCCGATCCCGGAAAACTTTTTTTTTCATATATTATTTTTTAATTTGTATAAGCGATGATACCTTCATGGATATATATTCAAATGAGAGGTCCAGGGATGCTGTGAAGATCATCAATAGACCGAAACATCGCAATCGCGGCACGCCAGTTGCCATCGTGAACACTGAAGATATCAGGGAATCAGGAATTGCGCACGTCGTTTTACGCTCCACCTTTCTTCTTTGATATACTACACAGGTTTATATTTCAGTGTGGCGAATTGGCTCGGTCACATGAGGCAAGTGACTTCGATCACGGCGTTGCCGGGTTCGATCCCCGTAACAAACGTTTTATTTTTTATCTTTTTATTTACTTAAAAAATGTTTAACCTTCTTGTGTATATATTCAAAATGTTAATCCGAATACATTCAACGATTACATAGCTACTCTTTTTAATATTATACTCATTGGACTCTAGTAATGATTGTCAATGTACACGTTGTACGTAAAGTTGTGCAATAAAACAATTCGTGGTCATGCTAATCAACAGAATCTTGGTGGCTCAGTTACTAAACTAGAAACCACACAAAAAAGGTTCCATTACTGGGTGCATAAGGTTGTCACAGCTTTTAATTTATCCGAATTATTTAATTATGTAAAATTCAGTTAATTAAGTAAATAGTAAAATTCAGTGAAGGCTCCATAACTAATATTCAGAGTATTAGGTGTTTACAACTTTTCATTTGTCACACTTATTTAATTATTTAAAATAGAGTTAATTTGTCAATATTGGTGGCTCAACAAGAAACAAGAACAACACGAAACAAGAAACCACACAAAAAGGCTCCATTACGTGCATCCATTACGTGCATTAGATTCTAAAATTAATTTAATTATTTTAATTATGCTAATTTGTCAATCTTGATGGCTCAGTTACGAAACAATAAACCACACAAAAAGGCTCCATTACTAGGTATATTAGGTGCTCTTTGCTCCTAATACTCTAAGAGACTAATGCTCTGGTGCTCTGGTACATTTTTAATAAATGAGACTACCAATGGATGCTGTGAAGATCATCAATAGACAGAAACATCGCCATCGCGGCACGCCGGTTGCCATCGTGAACAGTGAAGATATCAGGGAAACAGGAATTGCGCACGTCGTTTTACGCTCTACCTTTCTTCTTTGATATACTACACAGGTTTAATTTCAGTGTGGCGAATTGGCTCGGTCACATGAGGCAAGTGACTTCGATCACGGCGTTGCCGGGTTCGATCCCCGTAACAAATGTTTGATTTTTTTTATCTCTTTCTTTACTTAAAAAATGTTTAACCTTCTTGTGTATATATTCAAAATGTTAATCCGAATACATTCAACGATTACATAGCAACTCTTTTTAATATTATACTCATTGGACTCTAATAATGATTGTCAATGTACACGTTGTACGTAAAGTTGTGCAATAAAACAATTCGTGGTCATGCTAATCAACAGAATCTTGGTGGCTCAGTTACTAAACTAGAAACCACACAAAAAAGGCTCCATTACTGGGTGCATAAGGTTGTCACAGCTTTTAATTTATCCGAATTATTTAATTATGTAAAATTCAGGTAATTTAGTAAATAGTAAAATTCAGTAAAGGCTCCATTACTAATATTCAGTGTATTACGTGTTTACAACTTTTCATTTGTCACACTTATATATTATTTAAAATAGAGTTAATTTGTCAATATTGGTGGCTCAACAAGAAACAAGAACAACACGAAACAAGAAACCACACAAAAAGGCTCCATTACGTGCATCCATTACGTGATCACAACTTTAAGTTTCTAAAATAAATTTAATTATTTTAATTATGCAAATTTGTCGATCTTGATGGTTCAGATACGAAACAAGAAACCACACAAAATGGCTCCATTACTAGGTTTATTAGGTGTTTACAACTTAGTAAAAATTATTTCATTATTTCAGATGTTGTAATCTGTCAATCTTAGAAGCTCGGTTACAATAAACAAGAAACTACACTAAATGGTCCATGATAATTAATGGAAATCTGTGGGTATGAGAGATTTAAATTTCATTTCATCATCCAACAATGCTTACGTTAAAAAGTTAGAATAATAAAACGCTTTTAAATTGTCATGATTTATTTCCAAACTGTGAGTCAAAGTCTCATCAAGTGACATTGTTTAATGGAAATAAATGAAACTGAAACTGATGTTCCTCCTAATCTGACACTAATAAAATAAACATTGGTTTTGATGCGAACGTTATATACGAAAGTGGTCTGGCTTGTTTACATCGGCAATACAATAATATTCTTCAAGTATCTAGGCAATAGCACGAAGTTGTTTCCTGGTTTGAAAATATGAAAA
Organism: Leuctra nigra; assembly: GCA_934045905.1. Lineage (NCBI taxonomy): Eukaryota > Metazoa > Arthropoda > Insecta > Plecoptera > Leuctridae > Leuctra > Leuctra nigra. Next base: position 32,038,143 of record OW203761.1, on the reverse strand, counting down.
TATTATCTTCCACAGCAACATCACAAAACAATATAATAATCACTAAATAAGATCAGTGGACTAATTAAAATGCAAGCTCGATAACTGTTTACAAGTACCTATAGAAGAAGACAACAATACTAAATGGACATCGATCGTATTTGCCATGAACAAACAAATGTAAACATTAAGTTGACCTGACAGGGAGAGGCAGAGAGGTGGAGATGCCAGGTATAGGCCGGCCCATGCTATCCGTGTACATAGGCGAGTAAGGCGGGTAGCGTAAATTTCATCACCCGTCATACTCCTTCCCACCAGCACTATAAACACCAGGTGGCTCAGCTAGTTAATCTTAACTAAGTTCCTTTTAAGTTACATTGCCTTCCAAAAACCATCCGGATTTTATTTAAAATGTGTTGTAAACATCTGTAAGCCTGCACGCTTTACCAATTGAGTTTATACTTCGGAACTTTGACATAAAAGAGTGAACATGGGAGAATTTAAAAATGAGGAAACGCATTTGCAATCATCTTTCGTGTACCTTTCAGTTTACCTAGTGGCGACAAATACGCGTTTTACGAGATGAACGCACAAATTCCGGTTTACTCCGGAACAATACACCTACAATTTACGTTATTCACATGACTCAAAGCTGTGAACTTTTAACAAATTATAATTTGATATAACTCAAATTCAACCAAAAGAAATGGACCCTTTCGTTATACTAACTTCGGAACTATTGAAATAAAAACAGAAAACTTTAGACAAGAAGTGACGTTGTTGGCGTTAACTGTAATGATAGGTAACACTTAATGATCAGTGAAAGCTGCTATAAACTTATACCCCATATGACATGTTGTACAAAAACAAAAACTTGTAAAAAAAACTGCCAAGCACCTTCCCACTTAAAACAATTGAGATCTAAAAGAAGGGCCAAGCAATAATATATTGTTTAAACATTTTCGCACTTAAAATTCGTGAAATCATTTCGCCCAGTTACTGCCGCCAAGCACAACACTAAAAACCTAATGTTGTGTCCAAATTTGAAGAATACAATCTAAGTGAACCATCATTGTTAATTTAACAAAATTATAAAAATTAAAAACGACTTCAAAATAAATTTAAAATTGAAATTAAAAAAATTAAAAATAAGGCTTGGCGCATTGAATTTGCACCGACCATATTGTAGACTTCCTCTATCTTCTTCCTACTTTCTGTCTTTCTTCGGCTCCTTTATCGTCATCTTCTTTCTTATGTTGCCTTCTTCTTGACACAATGCGCCTAGCTTTATTTTTAATTTTTTTAATTTCAATTTTAAATTTATTTTGAAGTCGTTTTTAATTTTTATAATTTTGTTAAATTAACAATGATGGTTCACTTAGATTGTATTCTTCAAATTTGGACACAACATTAGGTTTTTAGTGTTGTGCTTGGCGGCAGTAACTGGGCGAAATGATTTCACGAATTTTAAGTGCGAAAATGTTTAAACAATATGTTATTGCTTGGCCCTTCTTTTAGATCTCAATTGTTTTAAGTGGGAAGGTGCTTGGCAGTTTTTTTTACAAGTTTTTGTTTTTGTACAACATAAACAAATTCTTAACTTTCCTCCCCAAATTCATTCCTGCCCCGTACTGTTCATTTTCGAAATAATCTTCCCCAGTCTTTCTCTAATTGCGGTTCAAAGATTGCATTTTTCTTCTGGTCTTCCCCAATGATGTTACTGTCTTCGATTTCTTGCCGAACTCCTTCTAACCTTGCTCATCTCTAGAATTCTCAAAAATTGCATAGACAAATAAGAAGATAGACAGAATTTCGGTTCGAGGTGTTGCGCGCTTTGGTGCTCGCTCATCAACGCGTTACACCGAGCGTTTTCCTAGTTATACCCATTCTGATCTTTTGGACACTTTCTGTTTTTTTTTTTGTGTTTGTTTGGCTCGATGCCACGGATCACATTTTTTTCCGATCAAGCTGAAATTTTGCACACACCATTCCAACTTTATCGTGTATAGTTTTTGCAAGCTTACCTCCGATTGGTTCAAAAATGAAAATATCTCACGATTGGTCAAAAATAAAATGATCCGAGTAAGTTCAAATTTTGCATGGTCTGCATGGACATTAAGACTACCATTTTCTCTTATTTTACAAGTTTTCAGCCCAATTGGTAGAGAATGTATAAACATATTGACAATGAAATAGAATGCCAAGAGATTTTATCAACATTTAATTTCCAGTGCAACTTAGATCTGATTTTCTTTATGGATCAGAGTGCAGGTACCTATGGGCAGCTATTCTCAGTTTTAATGAAGTCAGGTAGGTAGGTATACTACCTAATTTTATTTTGATCAAGTGGATCGTATTTCAATTCACTATGGATATTAAATTTTCTGTGCGTTACGATATTCCGGTTGGAGATGTTGTACGCTTGGGTGCTTGCTCTTGTTACACCGAGCGTTTTTCTAACTTTTATTTCTGCTTATAAGTGACCTCGAGTTGAGGTAAATTTTCATTAAATGTTGGAATGGGCATAATTAACAATTACGGAATTAAACACCATGTTTAAATATTACAAACGCAGTGAACATATCCTGCATTTCATTTACTTTCTTTCAGAACACTACCTACCAAATTATTACCTTTTCTATGAAAAAGAAAGTAAAATTCAAAAAATAGCCAACGTGGCAAATATTATTGATAGATACTAATATACTCTACAATAGATGTCGGTACATAACTTGCTGATTAATAAAAAATTGGTCAAATCTCTAATACATTATCTTTTTACGTCAAATAAGAACACTTCAATTATTATTTTCTCTAAAATTACCGAAAGTTACAGTGTTACCAACGATGGTGGTACTATTACTGTAATATTACCGGTTCACATCTCTAGATCGGGGATAGGCAAAGATGAACCCGCTGGCCGCTAGCATAGGTGTGGCTGAAATTTGTAGCCCAAAACGCATAGAAATGGCTTCAAAATTTTCCCGGGCCTGTGCTGCCCGGACCCCGTGTTACTGAAGGTGGCCCTCCCACCAGACCTCCCTTTGATGCCCTGAGCAGTGTTTTCCCTGAATATCATTAAGCGACATTTGGTCCATTTTACCATTTTTACTAAATTTACTAAATTTTCAACATTGGGCGACTTTTATGCGACTTCACTACTTGCCGCTGCGACAACAGCGCTCAAACACCTGGCAAGCCTGCCCGATATCCCCAAACTTGGAAATGTTTTAATTTCAAACCATAGAGATCTAGGTAGATTCTGCACTGCGATCCTTTAACTTTGCTCGACAAACGATCGACAACTCTTATGAAAGATTAGCATTGACTCGATTTTGTAATCGATCAACTATGATGTTTCCCGTCCCGTTTCCAATCCCTGTAAAGTGTGGTGATCGAAGGTTAAACATACCTGTCATTCAATGTTATTCTCCCACAAGAGATGTCGATCGACTATTGTCAAAAGTTACACGATCCCAGTGCTGAACTGTCAAACCTACAATCACCACACTTTACTTGGAAACTGTCTGCGCATTATGACGTCACTCCTTTAAGACCAATGCTAAATGAAGGCGGCCCAGGGTCTGGTCAGTCAATTTGCACCTGATTACTTCGCTGCACCCGTTTACTTCCGGCCAGTGACCCGCGAAATTTGAAAAAAGGACGCTTTTGGAGCTATCCGCAGGTGATTCACACAATTGCCGCCAGGTTTGAAAGAGCTTCTCAATCTTGCCGCTGCTAAAGATGATAGCACATTGTCGAATATTTGAATTCTGTTCTGGCGGGAGATACAGACATGTGTAATGAGAGCGACATCACAGCCGCTTGTTCTATGCTTGTTGTGTTAAAGGGGACCAGACCCATGGCCAGCTAGTCAGCCCGTTTCCAATCCATGTAAAGTGTGGTGATCGAAGGTCAAACATACATCCTGTCAATCAAGCGCGTAGGAACTACTTTCATCATGGGGGAGGGGATTGCGACACCCGGAAGGCGGAAGGTCTTAGCCCCGCAGGGCGTTTTTGGAATTTAAAACAGTTAAAAGTGATTCTTTTTTTAGAATTTAAACAAATTTTAAGTGAATTTTGGACACTAACGTAATTTTTTACGGTGTATTGGGGGCCAGCCTGCTCGATTGGGGGGATCTCCCTCCCCACCCTTCATCCTGCTGTCATTCCCGTTTTCAGAATTTTAACATGTTTTAGTGAGGTTCCTACCTATTGGTCGCAGTTCGGTGTACAGGTTCCTCGTAGAGCTAGGTAGATAACAACAATAGATACCTACATAACAGCTGCATTAGTACTTTACCTCTTCTTCAGCTTGAATGGTGGCAAGTGTTGTAGCTTCAAAGACAGAACCATGATCACTCTCTGCTACAACGCGAGTCCCAAAATTGGCAGTTTGATCTTCGAGATTAAATCCCGTAGTAATTTTGTTCCACGCCATGGATGTTTGTGACTCAAATCATAAAATGTTATACCATTTTATACACTTGCAAATCACAGCTAATAAACACAAGGGGTCAAAATCAAATTCACATTCAAAATTACCAAATGACAAAGGACAGAACAGAAGTAAAACCAGACCATCGACAAAACGCGCCAAAAAAAGACACAGCCTTCTTTACCTACGAACGAAACGAGGGAATCCGCAGAACGTTTAAACCTATTTAGGCGGGAAACTTTTAAAATAAAAATGGAAGGTACTTTTCGGGTACATACTACTCGAAGTTTATCAAGTGATAATATTGTTATAAGACCTGTTGCATATTATAACCAATAAATAACTTTTTACTACGTTGGTCCACTACACATCCCCTTTGTGTGTAGAGTAAAGTTTTAAGACAGCCCTAAATTACAAGTCGCCACGCCAGCACCCGATCTGTGGATTGGAAAAGGGTAATTTTATTTTCCTGTAACCTAGTTTACCTGCGTGCGTACTAATGAGACTAGACCTGCACTTCCCCCACCCCACCACAGGGGAAGTAGAGGTCTACAATACCAAATTGTTATAAAGAGCTGTCTCTTGGATTGAGCTGAGTTCACCAAGGGGTTCGCAAAATACTGTTTTTTTCTAGAAAATTCCAATCCACAGATCGGGTGCTGGAGACTTTCAGGGAATTGAATATACCACAGGAATATACACCTTACTTTAGGTATTTATGAAGATGGATATTTTTTATTCGCTGGTTAAATAATTCTATTTTGTTTTTCATTTCAATTTTTATTGAGACAATACTATTTGCACTAGGTACCACATTAAGATGCTTTTACTAATGGTCCTTAAGAAGACTCACACACTAGTCGCACATATTCTCACACTATTTAAATAAAAATAAGAAGTATGTAACAGTAACACAGGTAAGTTGTCATTATTAATACATTGTTTAATGTAATGCTGCAAACATACAATATTATCATGATATGAGACACCGGTTTCCTCTCCTCCCTTCGTTATTACATTCTCACTAGTGGAGCCTTGCCTCTGTTGAAAATAGACTGCAATACGAAATACTAAATTTTGCATTTGTATCACAACAGGGCCAAATTGTCAATTGCATAAAAAAGGTGTTGGAATATCAATCTCGAGCAAATCTACTCAATCAATTCATTCATTATACCTACATCCAATTAAATAAAAACCCCTATTGGATAGATCTTTATTTATTATAATAATGCTTTGTTCTGATTCAAGACAATAATGATCAAGTTCAAGTCATTAACATACACATTCATTACTAAAAAAATTACAAACATTGGCCGACAAGTAAGTAGTTGATAGTAATTAAACTCTCGAGTAAGAGAGAAAGGGAAGGAACTGTTTCGACTGAAAGCTGCTTTGGGATGACAACTGGCAATTTAAGATTCGAATATGTGTTTACAACATAGGACACATATTTCCCAATTTATCAATTTATCAGGCTTCTCATGTTCATTTCCACATTAAACCATTATGTTTACGTGTATACTGCGTGTTACGCATAAGGCACGTATCGACCATGAAAATACGGGTTAAGTGGGTATCACATTTTGCTGCAATTCATGGCATAGACCGAATTGTCAATATGCACATGTACACAACTAAAATTTGTCTGTGCTCATGTGCAGAATGATCACGTGATCCCTATGCGGGTTCCATAATGCGGTTTGCAACCAGGCGCCGGAAGTGTATTTTGGTAGGGGGGAGGGGGCACTCCGTGTTGCTAGATCTTAAATGTAGCTGAAAATACGGTATTTTTGGGCAAACACGTTTGTGTTTAAGTACAAAGGGGGGTCTGGGGGGAAGGTGATTTGCTTCCCAAAAGTAGGAATTAACTGAAAACGTGAACTAAATAGTAGTTTCTTATGAAGGGGATATTATGAAGTCGCACAATTTATTGAGTAGATTTGTATTAATACCTTCACCCATAGGGGCGGGGGGGGGGGGGGGGGGGGGGGCATTTGATATGCCCTCCCTGTGCATTCTTAGGGAGGGCAAATACCTACATGCCCCCCCCCCACCCGCTTCCGGCGCCCCTGTTTGCAACCCAGTGTGATACCCACTTCAATTGATGGTCGATACGTTGCTTATGCATAATATGGCAGTATACTTCGAATGTAACACATTAAATACAATTATGGGTCCTTTGTTTTGGTTTACACAACTCAAATCCATTGATGAAGACAAAGAAAGCTTTTTTTCCCTGCCTGAAAAAGCCAATCTTGTAATAACGCCTTGATAACCAAACACTGTGGATCTGATAGCAAAATTACAATAGTATTATTTGGTGATATAAAATATATAGAATACCAAGATAATTGGTGCCTGGGTACTTATTTTCGAGATCGTTCGAGACAAATTTCTTACGATAAGTCCGCCTAACGTCAGTCAAACAAAATAATACACTGATGTGGCAGATTGAATACTATTCCGTTCAGAAGTAAGTCACTTTCGCATCAAGCTCGATTATACGAGCACACGAATAATCTCGAAAATAGGGGTCCTGGTGGATCATCCAACTCATGACCTGACATTTTGTTAGAATTTTGGTATTGATAAAATAAATAAAATAGACTACAAAACATTTGATTGCACTGTAGGTATCTTAAAGTCCACAGGATAAATGTATATTCTCAAAATTTAAATTTTTTAAGTTTCATAGAAACCAGAACTCAATCTCTACCTCTTTCTCTCTTTTATTAAGCGATTGTCTCCCTTTTACTCTTTTGGCTTGGCTTTCAGTTTTCTTTTCCATTGCCAAGGTCGCACTGTTTCTGTGATTGATTGAGTTTCATTTTGTCATCACTCATCATTGTCAAGCAAGTTTTTAAACAAAATCTGGTTGAACTGGTTGAAATGAGTCAAACAGTTTCAGTACCAATGTTCACACAGATTTTCTTTCAAGTAATAACTACAAATCAAGTTTCCGATGAAACCAATTAGACTTATTTTGCTAGAAATTATTTAGGTAACCTATCTGTGGATAGCAACGAACAAATGTTTTGTGAAAACATTGGAAGGATCCATTACTTCGCTGACCTGCAATGCGAAAAGAAAGGAGAGACAGACAGACAAAAAAAAGAGATTTGAACCATAAGTTTTAACTTTTAAGTGGAGACAATCGCTTTGCTTACATGATAAATAATTTAATAAATACTTTCGGAGATACACGAGATAACAGTTTCCACCTGCTGAAAGTAGATGGCACAGCCGTCTGTATACTCGTCGTTCGTTCCTCCTCCTCCTGGTAGCTGCCTGTCATCTGAGTAGAAATTGTAGTTCCATACCTGCCACCCGGGATGTTTGGTTATTCAAATGCGCGACGGTAGTGACCCCATCCCGGGACGGCAAGTGAGGAACTACTCAGACGACAGGCAGCTACCAGGAGGGAGGGACGAACTGACGACTATACAGACGGCTGTGGTAGATGGGAACTGGATGTCCATAACGCAGGAAATGGCAGTGTGTAGGTAACTTATAGAAATTTTATAGCCTAGGGCAGAATTCGGTATTCAGGTAAGAATTCTTACAAGAAAATATTAACCAAAGATGAGATATTATTAAGCATGTGTAGTGAAAATGACCTAAGGCTAGTACGAGAGAACCTATTAGTACCTAGATACAACTGCACATTTCAGAATGAAGGTGGATAGTAGGTACATTTTAGATTTTACCCCTTGTATTATGAACTTATTTTTTTAAATGAAATTGATAAGTAATAGAAAATTTATCATCACCATAATAATGAAAATAACAACAGATAGGTATGGAAGACACTAACTAATAATAGGTAATGTAAAATATGAAAGAAACATTACATTAATCAAAAGAGTACATACTTCATTGTACAAACAAAATTGCAATAAAATATAAACATGAAATAAAAGAAAAACATTGGTATTAATTTGAAATTATCACATGAGGTATTTTTGTTTATATCAAATATAAAATAACACATTTAGATACATTTGGGTAGAACTGGCTTCTTCCTTTTTTTCTCAAGTCCAGGCTGCAATGGCTCTGAACTATTAGGTATTTTTAACTTTCCCACCGAAGTTGCAAGACTTTTTAATGTAACTTTTCCGCGTTTCTTAACTAACTCGGAACTCTTTCTCTTTGAAAATGAAGGTGATTTATGGAGACACTTGACTGGATGTACATGTAATACCCTGTTTTTAGACTGTTTGTCTAATTTTGTCCCACACTTAGACAAGAGATTCCCTGCTAGGCCTTCCGAAACGCGCGTTTTAGCGAGAGGAGCAATGGATTTTCCAGTGCTGCACTGAGCTATAGTTTTACTCTGAATTATTTTACTTTTGTTGATATGGCATCCCATGTGAGGACTGGGACCAGAGAGAGCATTTAGTTCTTGATTGGAGTTCAATACACCAGCAAAACTGCAACCAGGACTATCATCAACATTTTCTGTCTGATAGTTTGGTAGCTCCTGATCCATTCCCCCCTCAGAAACGTCACCCTCCGCCTTCAACAAATAACTACAAGTAGCTTGGTCAATTTTAGCAGTAGCTATTTTCATTCGTTTGTGGCCTTTAGAAAGAATCAGCTCATTGTTAGTCTTTCTCTGCCCAGGCAGCCTCATCCCCTTTCGCTCTGTCACCAACTGATTCACTTTGATTGTAGTATCGGGAAAGGCACATAAAGCTAGGCTCACAACAGTTGTGGTTTTGCGAAACTTTGATAATCGGTTTGCGGCAGATTTCAGACTTCCAACGTTACTGTTGTTTGGCATTCTTTGCATAACTTTAGACGCAGACTTATTTTTAACGCTACTAACTAATGCTCCAACCATGGCAGACTTGGCTCGTACAGCCAGTACCTGCTTCAATACTCCACTATTGGGGCCTGAAACATTTTTTAGTTTTTTTGATGGATTTCGATGCCTAAAGCTAGACCCAATATTCTCTTTAGGTTCTGCACAAGTGGTAGACGCTTGATGACTGCAAGCAAATGGGATACTACCCAGATTTTCTTTCCTGTCTGAGTTTGGTGGTGGTACCTCCGCTGTCTTGGTCTCTACAGTTAGTAATGGAGCAAGGCGCCGGTTCCGAGCGCTGTACAAGTGACTCTTGGAGACGGAACTGCTGCTGGTGCTCGCCACCTGGAGAACAGGAACTCAGTGGTTCGTGGCTCCATAGTAACATCAAACATGCACTTGATCAAAACCTGGCTCAAGGGGATTCTGGGGGGAGGGGGGGGGGTGGTTAGTTTTTAATTTCAGGGCAAACGTTGCGAGGAGATGTTGGTACTTTGTAGAGACCGATATTTAAGCAAGTACAAAAATATCTGGGACGATCCAAACTGGTTAAAGACAGGAAGCACTCCAATTGAATAACCGTTGAAAAACTTGGCATGAATCAGAATAATCACAATACACATACCTACCAAGAGAGCATAAGTTTTTTCAGTATTTTTATTGCAATACTTTTCTTAAATAAAATAGCTATGTACCGGATTTTTCAGCGAGAAAACCCACATTTACCTAGTGGAGCCTGTGGCCAGAGTAGAAATCAAGTCATACATAAATAATAAATATCTGCTGCTTGTTTCGAACACAGTGTTCCACGAAGTTATTGACAAAAAAAAACACTACGCTTCTTTGCCTATTCAAAACAAAGACACATGCAAGTCTGTAGAGTGATAAATGCGGTCGCTCGAGTGCTTCCAATGCAACAGAAACATTTCGTCAGCAAAATTTCGGGATGAAAATAATTTAGTGAAAAGATCAGTGGGTTGTGGAATCCCTTATGGAATGAGGAAAATACATTCTTTACCTTTTATGTATACAATAGTTTGGTCAATTTCATGTTTTATACGTTAAGTCACGTGGTATCACTAGAATACCCTTTTAAAAATTAATTCTATGCACAGAGTTGGTTCAATGTTTAGAAATAGATCACATCATCTATAACCTCCCTCCCGTCATGTCTGAGAGAGACATCAATTGTAAATAAAGTACAATACACCTAAATTAATAAGTACCTACTAACCACCTATAGGTATAGGTGTAGTAGGTACTGTGTTTCCACTATGAGTATGAGCGTAATTACTGCATGAGCAAGATAATTGGAATTTGAGAAATACTTGATCCAAAATAGAGGATAAAGTATAGACAGATATTATTACAAGAAAATACGATTATATTTGTAACTAAATTGCATCAATGAACGCCGAATGGGCAAGAAAGGAGAGTAGACATCGACTACATGGCATGGCAGTAAATTTATATTGTTCAATAAATGTTAAGAAATTTCTCTTTCTTTCATTTCACACAAAAGAAAATTATTACAAGATATTTTTAAATTATTTTCAATTGTAACTAATTTCTTATAAAATATAAAGCTACCTACTTCGAAATAGGTACTGCAATGCTCATCATTAAACATTATGCGACTAATCACTGCACCAAGCATTCTGTGCTAAAGGGGTGTGCCTCGGATCGTACCTGAGAAGGGCCCAACTGCGAGCGCTTCTGCTGTTGTTGCTGCTTGCGCAAGTAAAGCTGCTCAGGCACGCAGTTCAAACGCAACCAGTCCCTGATGCCACTCAATGTGCGGAATGCACTGTTAGGAATACGGCTCCACGGGTTACTTCCGGTCAAGTCCAGTATCGACACACCAAGAGCACGACCAATCTGAAAAGTTATGATCTGATTAGATCTTTTCTAAAATTGCAGTGATACATGTATGGGGCTGTGCATAAAGGACGTCACGCTAAAAATTGGATATTTTGACCCCCCCCCCCCCCCCTCCCCCGTCATGCTGTGTCACACTTTTAGAGAGCCCCCCCCCCCCCCCCCCCCAAAAGGACGTCACAAATCCATCTCTAGCCACCCTTAAATAGAATATTTTTTACTGTAAAATGTATCAGAATTTTTCGTTTATAGAAAAATTTCCGGTCCCGACATATCAACTGAAATTTAAAATTCTTGAAAATATCTACTAGGTATATCAAAACAAAACTAAACGTCCTACCGCCTCCAGACCACCCCCTCTCCCCTGTCACACTGTCCCATACTGGTGCACCCCTCTCCCCCCTCCTGAAGCGTGACGTCCTTTATGCACAGCCCCTATGTAGTACCAATTGGAATAGTATTGAGTTCAGGGGAGGACAGGGAAGAATTCGAGAAAATAAGGAACACAACTGACCTCTGGTGGATTTTGTGGTACTAGGTAAATGGCGGCTATCAAGGGCGCATTTGCCTAAATATAAATACAAATAGTTGATATAGTTGTTTGTTATGGCCAAAAAAGTAAATTTATAGCTAAATATCAATTTCATTTGTTTTTTGTTTTTTCACTGCTTTATGGAAACACGAAATGTAAAAACAAACAAATTAATATGTGGACCTAATAGAAGCCATCTTGCCAGAAGTGGCTCCATCACGTATCACTTATTTGTGGGAATTGTTAAGAGACCAAGAGCATGTTTTAGAACCCATCACAGATCAGCATTTGAATTGTAAAGCTGTAAAACAAATTATCACCTCACATATGCAATACCTAAGGAGCGTATTAAATACAATACTCCATTAGAGTAGAGGAGAATATTTTTTTAATCAAAAATACCGTATAAATGAATATTGATTGAAATACATACCAGGGGGGTTATTCTAAATTCCCGTGTCGTCTCGTTTCACGTGATACGGGCTCACTGCACACTGGAGTGCTATCTATTTAACACGGTAGTGACGCCGTATCAATTGATACGAGACGAGAAGGAAATTTAGAATAGCCCTCCAGTAGGTTAAAAATTTAAGGGGGTAAATACCCAGTAGCACAAGTGACAAATCTCAATAAAAAGCAATGAGAATACAAGAACAATCCTACTATTGACACACCTCTTCAAACACAGCCGGCGTGAACTTGGGAGGCACCAGCAGTGCCAGTGGCTGCTTGCCACTCTCTCGGACACACGGAGGCAGTATGTTGACCAATCGACCGGTGTTGTAGTTGCATTCTAGAGTGTAGCTTCGCACCAGGCCAGTAGCCTTAAGAACAGCAACTCGACCTGAACCCTCTCGGCTCATGCCATCACGACGATCCCTGCACAAATACACAGTTGTAATTCTTACCTTCAAGTAATTCATCTGATGGTATTAAGTATTACAGACAGTAGTAATACAGATATTAAATAATATTTCATTTTCTATCTGTAACAATTACCTGAGGTACATGTTCCTTTCAGTGAAATTGCAAGCTGTGAAGTGAAAGTTCTGGGAATTGAGAGCCATGATCTTTGGCAAAAGCATACACTCAATACTGTCATCAATGTTCTCAAAATGATTGCCATACATGAAGATACCCTTCTTTGATGCATGCCCATGCATATCCAAGTAGAGAAACAATCCTGAATCTTCGGGCTTAGTGACTATATTATTTCCATCACTAATGCCGCTTGTCTCAGAGCCAGGTTCACACCCCTTTGTATCGAGATCTGCCGAGTTAGTAATCTTTCTTGTTGGAAGAACAGCCGGCTTCTTGTCAACTTCATCCATTGGCTCAGACTTGGTTTCAGATCGTGACTCTGGTTCCAGCATGAACTTCGTAACAGGCAAACCTTCACCAACAACGCTGATTGTTTCAGTGCATGTCTGATAGTGTAATTTATCCGATACTTCCACAGCCTTCAAAATTGATTCTCGGATATCTGAGAAAATAGTCTTCTCCTTTTCTATGCAGAGTATTTGAGTTTCATCTTTCTCATCAAGGGTCAGTCCAGAAACTTGGCTTTCAATGTTGGTTACTTTGTTTAAAACAGTATCATCTAGTATTATATTGTTTGAAGGTGATTTGATGGCTTCATCAATGATTTGACAGTCGTCAGTTTCACAGTCAAGAATGACTGTATCTGGATCCGTCGTTTTGATTTCGTCATCACACTCTCTCCCATGATGGTAAAGCTTGAGTAAAGCACGTGCCGCAAACACAGAAGGATGTAGAGACAAAGACGGTCTCAAATAAACTCGATTGAGATTCACACCCTGCATGTCAGTTCGATAGTGTCCACGTGAAACACCATCCGGATTGAGCATAGGAATTAGTTTGAAAACGTATGTCTTTCGTAACAGGACAGCTTGAGGGTCTTCATGATTGAGAAGAAAATTCAAGAAGCCATTGAGCACAAAACTGGAAGGTGTCTCACCAGGGTGTACTCGTGCACTTAGAAATATCACCTATAAATGAACAAGAGAAGAATCAGTTATGAAATCAATCTCTTTTACTTTCTTTAATACCCTGAATCTAATAAATTCTTAAATATGTTAAAAATTAACTAGGTAGGTAATTTATAGCAATATTTATTGCCAAAGCTTGACAATCACTTTAGAATGTACTAGTAGGTACCTAGGTACCTACTAATATTTGAGTATCGGGTAATATACAAATATATACAAGTGTCAAAGTTGCACTGTTGTCGTAATAATATTGAATGTAGGTACACCCAACAAATCATAAAACGGTACTATTATGAATTGTCGAGTGCACATTAAACGAGCAACACTTACTTTTTTGCCAGGAAAATTAAATGGCCGAGGGACATCCTGTTCAGGAAATAAATGTTTCAGACGTATCTCCCTCTCACTGCTTATGCCGTGGTTGGACGATACTGTGATGAGATCAACTCGTAGCCCTTCAGAAGAATAGCACGCACATTCACGATGATAGTAAATATCATCAGCTTGGGCTGTGGTTGAGAGCTCCGAGAACCGAGTATCGATATTGGAGAGCATTAGTTGTAGATCCGTGTAAGAGAATGGGTAGGTAAAAGCAAAGTATGTTGTAGCTCGTAGGTTTTCCAGTGTCCGGTACTTGAAGCTAAGTGTAAAATTATTTTCTTCTGCCTATAAACACAACGATGAAGCAACAGAACATTAAATTAGATATTCTCACCAAAGACACAAATTATAAGGAAATTACAAAGTACTCACAGTGTAAGTTGGTTTATCTTTAACTCTATCCCATTGGTTTCTGCCCGGAACGATGCGGAACACTGGAGCCATTCCCTGACTGTACATCTTTGATTGTTTGTTCAAGTTGACAATATTCAGCTTGATGAGAGCGAATGGAGCACCTCCTAACACAAATAGAGCACACACTGTTTATTTTAATATCGATATAGTAATCTCATTCATTGAACCTTTTCTAGCAAGGTGAGGAATTAAGTAGAACTTACAAATCTGACAACAATGACTCTGCTGTCACTAAATATTAAAGAGCTCGATACATCAATTAGGTAATTTTTGCCTACACTAAAACTGACTAGGTATTTACAGGTTATTTCTACCTAGAGCAAAAATAGTTATGGTTTCAAAATACCTCAGTTACTATGCTATTGGAGGGAGCTTTCAAAGATCAAATGTGGTATTTTCACAAAACAAAATTAGGTAGGTAGGTACCCATCAATGGTAGGTAGGTAGGTAGGTACTACCTAGTACCAATAATTTTCATTAAACTAGGAAAACGCTCTGTGTAACGCGTTGATGAGCGAGCACGGATACGCGCAACACCTCGAACCGAAATTCTGTAATTTCGTCACAGACTTGTATAAAAATATCCAAAAACTCCTTAAATATTGGTCCAAATAACTATGCAAAGTTTTAAGTTGATCGGTTGATCAACTTTATGATTGAACGGTTCCGTGTTAATTTTCAAAAATCACAAAATCTCCTTCAAAAAATATATACATGGGACCACTCATATGATATAAGTGTGTGTACAATATCAAATCGAGTGTTGAACGGTCATTATCAGTTTCATATTATGCGTTTGAAAGTTTCTACTCTAACTACCTTGCCTTGAACTGAAGATTCGAAGTCTTCGTGAATTTGACAGCCAACACGCAAAATGTCCCTAAAATGACAAAAACTTTTGAAAATAACGACAGATTAGACTGAAAATTGGCAAAAATACCTTAAATGTTGGTACCAATGACCATGCAAAGTTTTTAGTTGGTCGGTCAATCGGTTCTAGTTTAAATGTCAAAAATCACAGGAAAAATGGTTTCAAATTTGAACCAATGGGAGGATTTGGCTGAAAATTTTTATGATTGGGTACAATGTTGGTTGCAATGACTTTGCTAAATTTCAAATTGATTGAACCAACCAATCGAAAGATAATTTTTCTAAAACTTGAACCAATCACAGGAGCCCGTTCAAAAACGATCCCAGGGACCGCATAGATTACGTTAACATATGTGCAAAGTTTCAGATCGATTGAATTTGCGGTTTAACCTGGGCTGTGCGGACAAAAAAAAAAAAAAAAAAAAAAAAAAAAACACACAGAGAAAGTGCCATAAGAGTACCGTGGTGACGCTCGCTACGCTCGCTCAAAAAATGTTAACTATGCAAGATTTATTTTACTTCATTTCACATCTTAGGTAGGTAAGGTACATACCTACAGAAGAATTCAGAAGAATTAAGCGGCTAAGCTAGAGCTCGATTTACCGTCAATAAATTTATAGGTAGGTACCTACCTTACTACTTAATGAAAAATCAATTATTAGGTATAAGGTGGTTGGTTGGTTCTTATAATCAAACTCACCCACCAACCCTACAGGTTCGAAATCAATGATTAGTACCTACCTGTGTTTTCGTCTAGAAAATTAAGTTTTGAAAAAGTACTTAAAATTTTGCACACAATTTATACGTCTGCAGGTGTCCTACCTATACCTACCTACTCAACAAGAAAGATGAATTATACCTACACTCTTTTTCTTCTCTTACCTCTGATCCCAAAATAAAACCATGTCCGATTGCAATTTTCAAATTCAGTTCCTGAACAATCGGGCCGGGTCCATATGTTAAATTCAAAATCAACTTCTTCATCTACTGGACAGTTCTTTACATTTGTTGATAAATTGGATGTAGTATCTGCAATAAAAGTTCATTGAATACAATTATTTGCTTTTATTAGGAGTTGATTCGTAAAATGTGGTTTGAAGTAGGTATAGAATGAGTAGTATGAGATGAAGTAACTGGGAAGTGAATGATGAATGGACTGTCTCTTTCAATTATAGAAGGAAGGAAGTAGTATGTAGTAACGAAGTACGTAACGTAGTACCAGAGTTAGGTAGTAACTTAACGAAAGTAACTACCATATTTACTCTCGTATAAGGCGTATTCACAAATTTGCATTTCAAAAAGTG